>CM070559.1:23732871-24094133 GCA_036346405.1 Phyllostachys edulis
CAGCCCAATCTGCCTCGATTGCAAGTTCTGACACCACCGAGGCCACCAACATTAATGCCACGCCCTCCACCACCAATTGTGCAGCCAAGAAGTCGGGGGAATCAGCCCCTGAACAGCTGCAACTTCAACCTGAACGTGACGTGTTTCCACTACAGTCGCTCCGGGCACTATGCAGACCAGTGCTTGGCGAAAGCATGTGGCCTACCCTGTGTCCACCCACCTCCAGCTCTAGTGTGCCCTGTACCACCCCCGAGGGCATTGGCCAAGCCTACTCAAGCTCCGGCACGTCGCCGGGTGAACCACGTCACCGTCGAGGAGGCAATCGATGCATCGAATGTCATTTTTGGTACGCTTCTCGTAAATTACAGTCCAGCTGTTGTTTTGTTTGATTCGGGAGCATCGCATTCATTTATCAAGAAGGGTTTTGCTACACAACATCAATTTGAATTGCATAAACTTCAGCCACCGTACCATATTAAGTCACCGGGATTGGTTTTGCAAACCGATCAAGTCTACCATAATGTAAAAGTGGAGATTCAGGGGGTAGAATTTTTGTCGAATCTAATAGTAATAAATTTAGTGGGGATAGATGTCATTTTGGGGATGGATTGGCTGTAAAAATTAGGGGAAAATTAATTGTGCTTAGTGGTCAATTTCTGTCACAAGTGAAGATGGCGATCAAGTCGTTTTCGCGCCAAGAGTTGTCAGTTCTCATTCCTATGCTCTGGAAGTGGGTACCACTCTCAAATTAGAGAAGGTACCAGTGGTTTGTGAGTACGCAGATGTCTTTCTTGAGGAACTCCCATGAATGCCCCTGGATCATGAAGTTGAGTTTGTGATCGAGCTTCCACCTAGTACTACACTAATTTCAAAACGACCGTATTGGATGCCTTCCAACGAGTTGATTGAATTGAAGGAGCAACTCAAGAAACTACAAGACAAGGGATTTATTCGGCTGAGCTCCTTGCCTTGGGGATGTCCGGCAATATTCACCAAGAAGAAATACAAGAGTTTGCGGATGTGTGTTGACTACCGTCTGTTGAATGAAGTCACGGTTAAAAACAAATATCCACTTCCTCGAATTGACGATTTGTTTGACTAGCTGACTAGAGCTCAAGTATTTTTCAAGATTAACTTGCGACCGGGCTACCATCAGATTAAGGTCAAAACTGAAGACATACTCAAGACAATATTCTCTACTCGCTACGGCTTGTACGACTACACTATCATGTCCTTCGGCTTGACGAATGCACCGGCCTATTTTATGAGCCTTATGAATTCGGTGTTCATGGAATATTTAGACAAGTTCGTCATCGTGTTTATTGATGACATCCTCATATACTCCAAGTCTGATGACGAGCATGAGAAGCACTTGAGGCTTGTGTTGGAGAAACTTTGTGAGCATTAGCTTTATGCAAAATTCAGCAAATGCGTGTTTTGGCTTAGGGAAGTTAGCTTCTTAGGTCATGTGCTATCCAAAGGAGGTGTCGCCATTGACCCAATAGAGCTACAAGATGTACTGAATTGGGGGCAGCTCAAAAGTGTCACCGACATTCGCAGTTTCCTCGGACTTGCGGGCTACTACCATAGGTTCATCAAGAACTTCTCTAAAATCGCAAGGCCAATGACCCAGCTATTAAAGAAGGAGAAGAAGTTCGAATAATCAGCGGGGTGTGAAGAAAGCTTCTAGATTTTGAAAGAACATCTGACTAAAGCTCCTGTGCTCATTCTACCACGGTACTTGAATTTCAATCTTGATTGAAGCAAAACCTTAGCTTTCCTCCTTCTTGGTTCAGCAAAAAGGAAGAACAAGTGTATCTCCAAAGCAAGTAATGATACCTGGTTGATGTTAAATCAATCCGAAGAGAGAAACAAAATCAAACCCAAAGAACAACCAACTGTGAGCAATTGAGGATGCCACAAATTAGTGAGATGATCCACAAAGAATCACGGATCTTGAAAGAATAACCACCCTCCAATATTCACGCAATCACAAACCCTAGATGGGAATGTCCAAAACACATACTCATTATGTGCCACATAAACATGTGACTTTACTGTATTTTTTTTAACTCAAACTTGCTTACAATGGGGGGTCTACCCCTTTATATATAGGGCTTCCTCCCCTCTTCATGGCTAGCCAAGGGGGTGGTTTTTCCCCTCAATTTTGGAATAGGGGCCCTACTCACTTCCCAATTCGGATTGGGGGGGAAGAAACCCTTTCCAATTTAGAATCAGCAGTAGCACTCGGACTTGAAAAGCCTTTAACTTCCACATACGGAGTCCATTTTGGGTGCACAGGTACTCGTTGGAAAGCTTATTCCAAGGCCCACATGATAGATGAGGTGCCAACCTCAGGTTCTACATGTATTCCACTTAGATTTGGGGGCAACCAAATTCCACTTAGATTCAGCCATGTGGTTGAATTCCCTCTCTCCCTTATTTTCTAAATTTCAAAATAAAAGCTAATCCAACTCAAAAATTAAAATAACCTAATATCTAAAAATAAATAAACTTTTAAATGAAAATTCATTTTGGGATCAATCCAATCCGAATCTAATGCGGTTTGCCTTGATTTTGCTCAATCCAAATGCAATTCGGATTTGTTATCTCCTTGGCTTCTTTCTTCTTGATTTGGCTGAATTGCAAATCTACATTGCTTGATCTCCTTCCTCCTCAGCCAACCTCCATCTCCTCACTCTTGGCCACCCAAAAATTTCTCCCTTTTGTTGCAAATCAGTGCCTAATGAAGACCTAGTACAAGTTGACATTTTAGAGTTACTCACCATTATATTAGATGCACCTAGGGCCTCATCAGGTAGTTTCTCCCAATTCTAGCATCTGTGACTCACCTAACTATTACTTAAGACATCCAACTAAACTGCTCATGATTAAATAATCCTTAGATTCAACCTCCATATCCCATTAAATACCATCACATGAGTTATCCATCGAGTAACAATTATCAATTCCTTATACGCCCTAAATCCTAAAATCACTAAACCAATATGAGGGAAAACCTTCCAATGAATTTAACATTTGAGGATCACCACCAATTTCCATGTGACTCCAAAATATTTTTTTACGATCAAGTAATCCAGTAATATGATTAATCCGTTGCCCACCGATTGACAAAACATATTTCGCCCCAACGATCTAACTATTCCCATCATAACACCACAAGATCACACCTATGCACAATTAACACCTAATGGAGAGTTATACCGGTTCTAAGTTGTCAAACAAATTTTACACTATGCATGCATAATTATGTAATGATCATGATAATAATGCAACATGCACAGCTAAATACCATATACGTGATAATGCAGATGGTACTAAGGTTTCACCATGTGCACTAGGTGTGAGAAAAACTACTGGACATGATCTCTTCGGTCACTCGTGTGCAACAATCAAATCTACCCCAAATCTGCATCTTTGCCTTTTCCTCTCTTTTTTTCCTTTCATTTTTCTTCATTTCATTTCTTACCTTTTTCTCCTTTTCTTTCTTTCCTTTTCTCCTCCTTCTCTTTTTCCTTCTACCGTTTCTTTTTCCTCCTACACGACTGTTTCTCCACTTCCCCTTATCCCTTCTTTCTTTTCTCCTCTTCCTCCTCCTTCCTCCAGGATCTCTCCTCTCCTCCTTATCTTCTCTCCGGCCGAGCCAGCCCAGATCCAGCCGTGGGCCACTGGATCCCACCACCTCCACCGCTTGAGCCCTGCCGTTGTAGCCGCCGCCTCTCCACTATGCCGCCGAGCCATCGCCGCTCCATTCGCTACATCCCTCGGCCGCCTCCACCGCACCGCCTAGGCCGCCGCCGCTTACGCCTCAAGCAGCTCCACCGCTCGGTGTTGCTGCAAGCAACTACTTCTCTAGCCGCCGCCGCTCTGACCGCTGCCGCACCGGCCTCACCGCCACGTCGCAGCTCCTCCACGCGCTGCTACTCTGGCCATCGCCTCACTCTTGGTGCCGCATGTGCCGCGCTGGCCTTCCTCTCTACTTCTGCTCTCAGCCGCCGCCTTCACCTTGGTGCCCGTATCACCGAGTTGTCGCCATTGCAGCGCCATGCCGCACCACCGCATCGACGTCACTGTTGTCGCCCTCCGTCGTAGTGCACATTGCTGCACCACCAAGCCATCGTCGTCCACCGGGTCCCGCCACTGGCCAGCGCTTGGGCCGCACACTCGTAGCTTCGTGGGGAGATAAATGAGGAAAGAGAGGAGAGTACAAAATTTTGTTTTTTGACAACATGGGCAGCCAACACATAGCATGTGTATTGTGTGCTTCTCTCTTTTTTACAGTTAGGTATGGATTGGTATAATTGAAGACGCTATAGGATAGTAATAGATTTGATTTTGATGATGTGGCAGCTAGCTCATGTCATATGCATTCAAGTGGTAACTGTAAATAGGCTGTGACAGTCCTGTTTATAGCAAGATATGGGTTGGTATGTTTGGGGATGCTCTAAGCAAAACCTAACTGCTTAGATGACCATTCGATCGTAACCATATGGAGAGATTTGATGAAAGAGAGAAAGGTGGCAATTAATAAAATTAGTTTTCTTAAATACTAAAGATTGGAGTTTTGTGTGGGGACGATCGTCCCCCTCCCACCCCCGCGCAGTGGGCAATCGTACACCCCCACGACAAACCGCCTCACATATGCCTCACCAAACCACCGCCCCGCATCTCCCTCACCTGTCGCTCGCCTCTCTTTGTCTCGCCCAAATCCACCACCCCCACGTCTCACCTGTCGTCTCTTCCATCCTACCAGTGGCGGAACCAGGAATTTTGAAGACTCGGGGCAAGGGCTGACCTACTGTGTTGGCTCGGTGGCTTGCCGCAGCGCGCCGAGTCTCAACCCATGCACGCGCTTCGCCTTAGCCTCCGCCTGCGCCATGCCTTAGCACTCTCTCGCACCGTAGCCCCTGCGCCGAGCCTCAGTAGTCGGCTAGTCGGCACCTCACCGTCCCCGCGTTGTAGCCCCTACGCCGCTCCTCGGTCGCCGCCAAGCTTGCGCCAAGAAGCAGCACCCTTGACCGTCTTGCGTCTTGTAGCACCACCCTTGCTTTCATGCCAGAGCACCCACCCTCTCCCGCGCCATAGCCCCTGTTGCTAGAACTGGAGCTTAGATCCGGATAAATGGGGAATGGTTAGGGAATTAGGGATTTAGGGTTACTAGTGCATCTGCATTTCATTGGGGATTTGGCTTGGGCTGCAACTGGGCCGGCTGCAGCTTGCATTCGGCGCGTCTCGACCCATGGCCATAGACAACGCCCAACGCGGCGTGGTCACGCGGGGACTACGGCACAGCGGCTATGTGCCTGTGCCCTCATTTGGTAGTCACACCAACCTTGCAATTTCTGAGTGCCCAGACAAGGAATCCACCAGACACAAGCAGCCTCTCTCCAACCTTGGTCATCAGATTGTCCTTGGACACATACATCACCAGTATTGCTATACGAGAGGAACTTTTTTAGTGTTCTGACAAGGAAAAGCCTTCTTAATTATCTCCCACATACAGCATGTTGACTAGTGTGTTATATATGGCAAGTCAGTTACTGTGAACAACAGATAATATGAGGCGAAATTAATGCGTGAAATGGGTCATGACTCACTCATGAGGGCAACTGTGAACTTGGGCAGGTATGCTTGCTCGGACATTTAAGATCGGGTTAGGGGGGGGGTCCGCTGGTCCAAGAGACCCAGGGCAGCCACCCCGGCTTGCCCCTGGGGTAGGTCCACTACTGCATCCCACCCCGTCCTATCCACGCAGATTTCAAATCCACGTCCAGGGTTCCGTCGCTGCTTCCGATCCCGCGAGATCCACGACCACCGCTGCTGGAGAAATCGAGTATGGAGGCCATGGAGGAATTATCGCAGCTATCCAAATCCATGTGCTAGGCGGCCTTGCTCCTCGCCGCCACCGACCCCTCCAACGACGCCTCGCCACGGTGCCCCTCCATGCACCTTCCTCAACGCCGTCGCCCTGGGAAACGCTATAAGTATCGGTCACCACCCGCAATCCCCCTCGTAATCCACCGCTCATGCTCCGATCTGATCTGTTCTGATTTGTTCGTGCAGGGTGTCACAACCTCGAAGTCAATCTACCCAAATCAATGGAATTGATCGATAGATCGGGATAGCGCTTAGACGTGGGGAAAACTACCTAATGCTAACCCTAGCTAAGAACAGATATTTGGCAAATGATAGATGCCTTTTCATTCCAACCTCAACTGGGTTTAATACAACTTCAATTCCGAAGGGAAAAAGCTAAAGAGTTCTGAACATGGTAAAATAATTACAAAAGTAACAATAAACAGTGAAATGTCCGCACAGTGTTTTCAACGGCTTGTCCACCGATCGATCTCGAGCGTCAATCGTAACTGAATCGGTAAGCCATCATCTTGGATGTCAGATCTTCATAATACCTCATCGCTTATATCTGAATTCCTTCCCACCTGAGACAAGATGAGCTACGGTCGTGACAATACCCTCCCCTGATAGAAATCTTGTCTCAAGATTCAGCTAATGGAAACCAACTCCGAATTGTTTCAGGATAGAATTCAGGGAAAGTTCCTTTAATGAAGTCAGCGTCTTCCCATGTCGACTCATCAGGTGACAAATTCAACCATTGAACCAGCCATTGTGTGACCAATTGGGGAGGTCTAGGTAGGGCACGAGTGTCCAAAACGGCTGTTGGTTCTATTTTGATTCTTCCTTCCTTATCCACTAATGGCAGTTGTGGATCTGGAATTGCACGAGGTCCCAAATGCTTCTTAAGCTGGCTGATGTGAAACACCTGATGGATTCCCACTCCTGATGGTAACTGCAAGCGATAAGCCACTGCTCCCACCTTTTGCAGAATCCGAAAAGGGCCATAGAATTTGCTGGTCAGTTTCAGAGATTGCTGGAGACCAAATGCTGCCAACTAATAAGGTTGCATCTTCAAGTATACCATATCGCCTACTTCATAGTTCCTTTCGCTTCTGTTTTGATCTGCATATTTCTTCATTCTCACTTGGGATTGTGCCAGATTATTCTTGATTTGTCGGATCATGCTTTCTTTTTCAGATAGAAAGTTTCTAGCTTTGACATTTTCAGGACCCGGTACAGAGACTTCACTGATGGTAGGAGGAGGATTCCCATGTAATGCTTGATAGGGAGTGGTCTTGAGTGATGAATGATATGTGGTATTATACCACCACTATGCTAATGCCAGCCAGAAGTACCATTTCTTCGATTCTAAGAATGCCATGCATATGAGGTATGACTCTAGACATTGATTAAATCCTTCTGTTTGACCATCGGTTTGTGGATGATATGTGGTGCTAAATCTCAGTGATACCTTCCATGCCTTAAATATTTCTTGCCAATATCGTCTAGTGAAGATATGATCTCTATCAGTCACTATAGCCTTAGGTAGTCCATGTAATTTGAACACATTTTCAATAAACGCTTGAGCTACAGTTTGGACATTATAAGTGTGTGCCAATGGTATGAAGTGACCATATTTAGTGAGTCTATCAATGACTACTAATATTACCTCCTTCCCATTAGATTTGGACAAGCCTTTTACAAAATCCATCAAGATATGTGTCCAGGCCATGTCCGGTATGGAAAGTGGTTCAAGTAAACTAGGTGGGTGACAATGTTCCCCTTTTGATCTTTGAAATACTGCACATTCACTTACATATGTTTGGATCTCTTTCTTCATCCCAGGCTAGAAGAATAATCTCTTTACTCTTTCATAAGTTGCGGCAATACCCGAGTGCCCTCCAATGGCCGAAGCATGCAGGGAGTCCAGAATCTTCTTTTTTAGAGCCGAATCATCTCCAACATAGATTCTACGTTGATATCCGATTACTCCCGAATGTAATGAATATTGTCCTTCCGGGTCAACACTTATCACCAATCGACTAAGTAATTCTTGATAGTAGGAGTCGTTTTCATAGCTTTTTCCTATCTCTTCCATCCACACAGGGGTAACTACTGTGATAGCATGACAATGTTCCCTCCTGGAGAGTGCATCGGTCGCTTTATTCTATTTCCCTTTCTTATATTTAATCAAATAGTTGAACTCCAGAAGTTTTAACATAAGTTTGTGTTGAATTCCCTCTGAGATCTTTCGCTCAGTGATAAACTTCAAGCTTTTCTGATCTGTCTTGATGATGAGAAGGTTACCAAGGAAATAGTGTCCTCCACTTCTTTAGTGCCTCTAGAATGGCCATAGCCTCTTTTTCATAGGTTGAAAGAGCAGTTGACTTCACTCTAAAGATTTACTATAATAGGCAATTGGTCTCCCTTTTTGCATCAGCACTGCCCCTATTCCAGTCCCACAGGCATCAATCTCCAAAGTAAAGGGTTCTGAAAAATCCGGCAAGGCTAATACTGGTGTTGTAGTCATGCATTTCTTGAGTTCTTCAAAAGCTTCTTCTTGCTTATCTCCCCACTGGAAAGCTCCTTTCTTTAATACCTCATGAAGTGGTTTGCAGATTAAGCCATATCCCTCAACAAACCTCCTGTAGTAACCAGTGAGTCCCAAGAAGCTCCTCAATTGTGTTACACTATCAGCTCTTGGCCATTCCTCAACGACCTCAATCTTGGAGGGGTCTGTAGATACTCCTACCCCATTGATAACATGGTCTAGATATTGAACTTGTTTCACAGCAAAAGCACATTTTCTCAATTTAGTAAACAAATGTTCCCTCTGTAGTAATTTTAGCACTAAATCTAAATGCATGATGTGCTCTCCTAAGTCCTTGCTATAGATCAAAATGTCATCAAAGAAGATCAAGACATACTTCCTGAGATAATAACTGAATATGTTATTCATAAGTGATTGAAAGGTGACAGGGGCATTTGTAAGACCAAAAGGCATGACCAAATATTCAAAATGTCCAAAGTATGTTCTATAAGCAGTCTTGAAGACATCTTCCTCCTTCATTCTCACTTGGTGATAACCAGATCTCAAGTCTAACTTGGAGAAATATTGTGCTCCATGCAATTCATCAAGCAAATCTTCTATCATAGGGATTGGAATTTGTTTTTAACAGTTTGAGCATTAAGCTTTCTATAGTCTATGCACATTCTCCAACTCCCACCTTTTTTTCTTACTAAGATGGCAGGAGAGGCATATGGGCTTTCACTGGGTCTGATTATAGCAGTCTCTAGCAATTACTTGATCTATTTTTCTAGTTCAGTCTTCTGCTGGTATGGCACTCTATATGGTCTCACATTTGGTGGAGTGGAATCTGGCTTCAATGGGATAGAGTGATCACAAGTCCTGGAGGGAGGTAGTTCAGTAGGTTCTGAGAATACTGCATGATATCTCTCCAACAACAATTGAACTTCATAAGGAAGTGAATGATCCAATCCCTCCTTCTCCTCTTCATATGATTGTATCCGAAAACCCATAATCTCTTTGTTGAATAGCTTGTTCAACTGGATTGCATTGATGAAATGTACAGACTGTGCTGAAGTGAAATCACATAGTGTCACTTCCTGTTGACCATCTTTTCTAATAGATAACTCTTTGGTCTTCAAATTAAGTTTAATGGGGCTGGTAGTGTAAATCCAATCACACCCCAAGATAACATCATCAGAATGCAATTTCAGAACCTTAAAGGTTCCCAAAAATTTCTCTCCTTGTATACTGCATTCACAATTGGCTAATTGTGCCCCAGTGTATAAGACTCCACCACCTGCTACTGTCACCTTCTGCAAGTCATTGTTTTGAGCTTTACATTGAGCACTAGCAGCAAATTTCAAGTCAATAAAGGTATGAGAGCTCCCACTGTCCACAAGTGCCACTCCTCTTCTCCCTCTTAATGAGATAATCACTGAAAAGGTGGCCACTGTTGGGACCCCTTTTAGAGCTTGTAAAGAAATTTGCATCAACTCCTCTTCTGCTGGTGCTTCGTCACCTTTCTCTTGATTTTCCTCTTTCTCAATCTCCTGAGCCTGAGTCAACTCCCCTTCCTCCATTCCTTTTGAATCCATAACCATAATATTAAGTACTTTTGACTATTTACAGGTGTGTCCTGGTACCCATTTATCAGCACAATACCAACATTTTCTAGGTTCCCTTGTAATCACCACAGGATAGACTGGTCTATTCGGTTTCTTACCTGAATTAGTATTGTCCCTAAAATTTCCAGATTTGTTAGTTGTCATAGCCTTGAAATAGGGTCTTTGGAAGCCCCTTTTTGTAAATCCACCTCCTTGGAAACCAGATCCTGATCCAGCTCCAGATCTTTTTGCATTAGCATTAGCTCCCTTCTCCAAATCCTTCGAAATCCAGTAAGCCTCACAAAGACTCTGGGGTCTATGAGGTTTAACATAGTGCTTGATATCCTCTCTCAACCCCTTGACAAAACTTTTCACAAAATAATCTTCTCTTAATATGGGATTTTCACTTCTCATGATGGCCATAAGTTCTTCAAATTTATCAGTGTATTGAGCTACTGAGGACTAATGTTATTGCACTGCATGGAATTCTTCAATGATATCATAGATACATAGATACTATGAGCAGCAAATCTGTCACATATTCTCAACTTCAACATGGACCAGGTAACCTGATCAACTAGCAGCCCCGAGCCTCTCAGCCAATTATCAGCCCTTCTCATCATGTATGATGCGGCCAACTCACTTCTGTTTTCTTCAGGAACCTTAGCCAATTCAAAGTATTTATCACATTGTCTAACCAACCTAAGGGATTCTCACCAACACAGGGAAATCCAATCAGGGACCCTTAGCAATTGATTTCAGAAACTCATTACTCCTCTCCTCTTGATTCACAGTATTATACGCTACCTCTCTTCTTTCACCTAAACCACTCAATAAATTTAAGGTTGGAGCGTCAGGAGGGTAAACTTGAGTATTACCTCTGATTTTTGGTGCTACCGAATACCCCAAGAGTGAATTGCTCGCATGGAAGCCCCCTTGCTGGGACTGTGTTGGGAATTCCCCACCATTCAGATCCAAGTTCGCCAATGCATGTACTCTCTTTCTCATTTCCTCCTCTACTTCTGCTTCATGTTGCACCTCAACATTAATAACTCTAGAATTAGTTTCTCCCACCGAGGGCTTCACCAGAGAGCGTAGGAGTTCCTTGATTTCTCCCAGCTCTCCCCTTAATCCATTCACATCACCTTGGATAGCTCCCAGTTGAGCCTCCATCTTAGTATTCATCTCATCCATCTCTAATCTCATGGTAGTAGCCTCTGAACCTTCTGCGCCATCGCCGGTTCCATCCTTCTTGCCTCCTCGGGTCATTTTGTTCAAATCCTTGCCGCCGCCTCGATCTAGAGAAGAAGAATAGGGATTTTATGGTGGAAGAACGCCAACCTTTCTTCTTGATAGATCTACTCGTTTCCAAGGAAAGAATAGCCCTGATACCAATTTGTCACAACCCTGAACTCAATCTACACAAATCAGTGGAATTGATCGATAGATCGGGATAGTGCTTAGACGTGGGGAAAAACTACCTGATGCTAACCCTAGCTAAGAACAGATATTTGGCAAATGATAGATGCCTTTTCATTCCAACCACAACTGGGTTTAATACAACTTCAGTTCCGAAGGTAAAAGCTAAAGAGTTTTGAACATGGTAAAGTAATTACGAAATGTTCGCACAGTGTTTTCAACGGCTTGTCCACCGATCGATCTCGAGCGTCAATCGTAACTAAACCGGTAAGCCATCATCTTGCACGTCAGATCTTCATAATACCTCATCGCTTATCTCTGAATTCCTTCCCACCTGAGACAAGATGAGCTACAGTCGTGACACAGGGTGCCGGCAAGACGGCCATGCTGGACAGCCTCTTCGAGCACTCCGTGCTGGTGGGCTTCTACCCGAGCAGCCCACCTTTCTCTTCCTCCCTTTCTTCTCCTCGGCAACCGCTACTTCACCCGCGTCGAGGAGGTCAACGGCGTCAATACGTGCCCTCCTCCCGTCTCTCTCCACTCGTTCTTGTCCCTATCTTTCTACTCTTCTTGCAAGAAGAACCTACATTTCGATGCTCTGTTCTTATCTGGAAAGAGGATACATCAATGCCGACTAAACGAACTTGGTGTTGTTGCTTCTTGATGGCGTCACAGTGAAGGAGAAGCGGTGGGTAGAGTTCAAGGGCGACTAAGAGCCGACGACTGTTCCAGGTTACGTCTCCTCCTACTCGTTTGGACGGTGAGGATCTGGTGTATGCAGAGAACCTAATTTGCCTGCCTTTGTTTGCCCTTTGTTTCTGTAGGCATGTATGGTTTATGGGCCTTGATTTTGAACTTACATGCTTGAATTTGTTGTTTGAGTGGATTTGCTAATAATTGTGTTGTGCTTGTAGTTGAGTGGATTTGTTGGTTGAATGGCCAGAGGAAGAAAGCTCCAATACTAGAGGTAAGAGCGAGGCCATGCTTTTCACATGATTTTTTGCAAATTGTGCACAGATTACTTATTCCTTCATACTTAGTAAGGTAACTAGGAAAGCAACATGTTGATTTCGTCTAATCATGATGTATTGCTACTCCATTGTAGGAATTGGCTGAGATGGAAGCGAGGGGGTGATGTCAAGCAAAATGTTGAACATATGTATCCGATGGTTCTAGCTTCTAACCTCTCTTTTGCTTAGGTTAGCTATAATCTTCCCTGCTGATATCTTCCCCGCAACACAGGTTAATAATAATCCCTTCTCCTCGCTCGTAATTTGCTTAGGTTAGCTATAATCTAGCTACTTCCCTTCCATGGTTCCCTTTACTCGCCATTAATTTAGTTCTCTGGAAACATGAACGGAATGCCAAAATATTGGAAACGGACAAAACACATGTGAAATCTGGTTAGCATGACCAAAATTTTGGAAGTATTGGCTCCAAACCAAACAACCACTTTGGCAAGCATTGACAAACAAATGCATTTTGGCCTTTTTCATTTTGGTTGCCACCATGTAGTAATGGTTTTGTTGTTTGAGGAGAAAAAAATATGGCATTTGTAACCTACTTCATGTTTGAGGGCCTCTCGAGTCATTGTTTTGATAAATCACACTGCTAATTACCTCATAGTACACTTCTAGGAAGTAAGTTTCTTTTATAAAACCAATATGGGGAGTTTATTAATGAACCTTTAATGTTCTTACAGGTACATAAAACTATGCGGTTTTTGTGCCCATCTTCAAACTTGCCAAATCCGTCCATTATGTGTTCCATCCCTTGCTTGTCCAATCCTCTCGAATTTGCATTTGTTGAACTTATAGTACATGCTGCCTTCTTTTGATTGATTTTGTAGTCCAGTTGACATTAACAGATTGCTTCTGCGGAGATATCTATTGTGAGTTGTGACACATGTATCTGAAGTGTTTATTTTCTGTAATTGGAGTAATAGGTGCCTAGAAATAGAATTGAAAACAAAAGATAAAAGTACTTCAAAATGGGGCCTTGCGTTCCTTTTGATTTTATATCCCACCAGATTGGAATCAGTTTCTGATGGAAAATAGTTGTTTGGTAAGTCAAACAATAGGATAGGACAAAATGGTTTGGAAATGGTTTCTAGCATTAATGGCCAAGTTTTTGGAAAGCAGCACTATTTTTTTTCTTAAAAAAATGAAGAGAGGAGCAGTAGGGAATGTCTGGACTCTCTCTCTCTCTCTCTCTCTCTCTCTCTCTATATATATATATATATATATTACTTTAAGCAGAATCACTAAATGGTTTGCTAAGTTTTTTGATTGCCATAACATTAATAACTTCAGCCTTTGCAAAATTAGCAATATAGCATCTAGAAAAAAGCTGTTACATAATCTTTTCAGAAAATGCAAATCGTGAATAGCTTTCAACGAGAGGGGCTATTGGGAGTGCGAATTAGACCACTACTACGAAAAAGGTCTTCACAGACGGTTAAAAAACGTCATTACAGATGGTTTCGAGCCGTATGAGTTTATGGGTCATGATGACATGAGGTCATCACGAGCGGTTTTGGAACCGCATGATGCATCTATCACATACGGTTATTAACTCGTAACTGCTCAGTGATATCGACTATCATAGGCAGTTAGTGTTTAGAACCATCTGTGATATATATATATATATATATATATATATATATATATATATATATATATATATATATATATATATATTGTAGTCCCTAGTCTGACCACTTTGGGGTCATGAGAAGGATGACACAGCTGCCACGGGCAACCTCTTATCGAGGCTGCAAGTTCAAGAAGTACAGCTGCAAGGAGAGCGCGTGGACATACAATTATCTGGATGTCGTCGATAGGTAATTGGACTTGACATCAAGGATTCTTGAACTTGTAGGCTGGATGAGAGGTTGCCCATGGCAGCTGTCTCATCCTCCTCAAGACCCATCGAAAGGGCTGGGGACTACAAACGATAATATATATATATATATATATATGTGTGTGTGTGTGTGTGTGTGTGTGTGTGTGTGTGCGTGTGTGTGTGTGTGTGTGTGTAAAGCCGGTTTTAAAGGTACAAGCAGCCACTGCTTTGAGGTTTTATAGAGAAGAGATCAGAAATACAATGGTAGGACGTATACGTACCTAGGACGCAAGGGAAGAGAACTTGACCAGCATGAACACGGTTACAAATTAGCCTAACCTTCACAAATCTGAAAAGTTAATTGTAGACAAACCCTATCCGAACCACATCGATCCCATGTAAGCCAACCAAGCACAAAGAACCGGCATCAATAACCCTCAGTATCCATCAGAGAGCATTAACCAAACCCACCATTTTGCCCCATTTATTTTTGTTAATCTAAACCCACAACATGAACTAAGCAAGATGCACAGAATGCACATACACCAATAGCCCTCAGTTTACATCACAGAGCAAGGGGACTATTAATATGAACTAATTATCAATTCAATTTCAGCATAAGACTATTAAAATCATTACATCACAGAGCAAGGGGACTATTAATATGAACTAATTATCAATTCAATTTCAGCATAAGACTATTAACATCATTGAGCAGTTCAACAACAAGACAGCAAGACCAAGAGTGTCCAAACCCACCACACCAGTAGTAGCCCTCGTCATCCATCACAGAGCACTAGCCATTTTCATCACAGAGCAAGGGGGTGGAGATAGAGAGGGAGTAAGGTAGAGTGTTACCTCAGTATAGCGCAACCACGGCGGCGACCCCACCACTAGCACAATCCTCATCCATCTCCTTCACCTTGCATAAATCACACAAACATCAAGACACAACTTAAGGCTCAAGCATAAAAATCAAACTCAATAAAAGACATTAAGCTAACAGAGAGGAGAATAGAGGGAGGATAGGGAAAGCAAAGCCAGGGGGCCAGGGCCCGAGCGCAGGAGGTCAAGCAGGAGAACCAAGCCATGGATGCGGGCAGGCAGTAGGTGCAGGTGGCGGCGTCACTATAGTTGTAGTACGACCCTGACACTGCATAAGACACTCCTATCGTATGAGTGTCTTATGTAGTGCAGAGTGGTGTCACAACCGGCGACGACGGGAAGAAGGATGGCGATGGCGATGGGGTCGGGCTGTGGCGTCGAGGTGGGGAGGGGAACGGACGAGAGTAAGTGCGCTGGGGAGTGACGAGTTAGGACGGACGCAAACCCTAGCGGGGAATGGACGAGAGTAAGTGCGCTGGGGAGTGACGAGTTAGGGAGGGCGCAAACCCTAGCGGCCGGGCTCCTACTAATAATGAGACTTATCACAGACGGTTCTATTATGGAACCATCCTTGATATGGTTTTTCTCAAGTATATTATCATGTATATACACTTACATGACATGAAGAAATTACATGTTTATATGTCAATTTTGTCAATTAAATACCGCTGAAAATTTGCTTTAACTATATATATAAATATAAATATAAATATATATATATATATATATATATATATATAATTCAACATATAATTAATATAGTAATTACACCTCCAAACTAGATTTTTTTTTCCATTTTGGAATTTTCATATGGCCAAACAAATGGCGTTAAACTTCTTACAAAGATTAAAAAAAAAATAGAAACATATAAATAAACAAAGTTTTTCTAGTGGTGGAGGTAGGCTGTTATCTCCATCTTCAATACTTCGTAGGTGGCAGCGTCGGCTTCAGATGGTTCGTGATTGAACGAAGCCTGAAATACGTCCACCGCTAACGTGCTCGTTCGAGTGTCTCCCGAAGACTCTCGGACTGTTGAATCAAGAAGAATTGAGTCCATATGCTCTCTTCCCTTACTTGAGGGGTCTCGGCCTGGTCGACTCGGTCGCCTGCCACCTCAATTAAGCAGTCGAAGTAACGGCAAGCCTCCTGGAGACGTGCAACATCGTTGTGGAGGACCACATCAATGACGCGGTAAACTCGCCGAAAGTGGGAGATCACCCGGAAGACGCGGCGGAGGAGGATGTCAAGACGACGGAAGGTGGCCGTCACCTGCTCTGGCAAATTCTCGGACAGAGGAGTGAAGACACTGTTGAAATAGTGTTCTTCCGCAACACCCGCCAACGTACAACGAGAGAGGTGCTCGTACAGTACGGCCAGGTAGACCATCAATGCCAGCGACAAGGAAACAGAAGAGGCATCCATTTCTGTTTTTTTATAAGTAGTAGAGTTATATGTGGGAATGATCATCTTCGATGGCGGATGATCCTTTTTATAAAACAAGGAATAAATTCAGAGCGTGAGATGAAGAGACGCATCGGGGAGCCGAAGCAGCATTGATGCGACGAAGAGACGCATCAGCGACGAAGAAACTTATCGGGCTTCAACTGGGAGCTGTAGCGATATTATCACAGACTGTTATAGCAAAAAACCGTATGTGATATGTAGTAATATCACATACGGTTATTGTTAAGAACCGTTTGTGAGGTTTCACAGACGGTTGTTTATTGAAAACTGTCTGTGATATATAGAATTATCACAGACGGTTATTGTTAATAACCATCTGTGATACTTCACAGACGGTTTTAGTAATGAACCGTCTGTGATATTACCTCTTCATAGATGATTTTTAGCGCAACTAGTAACACAGACAATCTCTAAACCAAAACCGTTTGTGATTGCATGTAATACAGACGGTTTTGGTCAACCGTCTGTGATGAGGCGTCTAGTATTAGCCTTTTTTTGTAGTAGTGGACATTTCTTCCCATTGCCAACCATTTGACAAACCAGGAACGCCAAAACACATGTTTTAGTGTATAGGACTTTCTGCTGCAGCACACCTTGCAACCTTCTTCAGGTATCAATGGTCAACAACAAAGCCGTCGCATGCAATATCAAGATGACATTTAAACTCTTGTTGGAAAATATCTAGAGGGGGGGGGGATTGCTGTGCAAATGCATAACATTTTTGGCTTTATTGCTATATCTTTGGTAGTATGCCATGTTGCATTCTAGTAAGTGGTAACTGCCTCACCATAATGTACTTTCTCAATGTTGCTTTCTGGTAAGTGGTCACTGCCTCATCATAATGTACTTTCTCATATAGCAATCACATACTTGCATAACATGTATGATCCAGTGATGCCATGTCACCAGCCTTTGCTCATTTGGAAGAGTGTTGGATGGCGTGGGGTTGAAAGACTCCATGGTCATCCTTTCTAACCGATTCAAATCCAGCAGGCCAGCATCCATGCTTTTATGTGTGTTCTCATTTACAGAACATTTTTGCTTACTTGGAAATTCCACTACCATACTTGTTGGTCTATGTAACACCCTGATTTTCTGAGCCTTTTTAAAATTTTCAAAATAAAAGGGACCATTTGGTTTTGATGATAATTCAAAGCTTAGCCTGAGGTTTTCAGAATTTGAAGTGTTTAAAATGACTAAGTCAAACTTCAATTAATCACAAGTTTGATTTATTTGGTAGTATTCAAGCTCTCTGGAGCTTTTCTCCTTTTCTTGTCTGCTCGAACCTTCCCTTGTATTTTGGAATTCCTCCCTGTCCAGACCACTCTCCTGGTCCAGCTACCTTTGGGCCAGGACCCCCTTTAATCTCTTCTTATAGTTTAAACCTCCTCTGAGGTTTAGACTTTCCTCTGTAGTTTAAACCCTCCTAAGAAGGTTTGGACTTTCTTTTTGTAGTTTAGACCTCCCCTGAGGTCTAGGCTTTCCATGTAACTAGATCTCTTATGAGGACTAGACTATCTTTGTGGTTTTGACCTTTCTCATTGTTTGGGCACTCCCTAGGTCTAGACTTCCTTGTGTTTAGCCCTTCGGTGTGTCTAGGCCTCTCTCTTGTTTGGGCATTCCTTTATGCCTAGCCCTCCCTCTTGTTTGGCCATCTCCTGGAGTCCAGGTCTCCTTGTATCTGGAACCCTCCTGTGAGGCTAGACCTTTTTTGTGTCTAGACTACCCTTTGTTGGTTTGAACCTCTTTGTGGCTCAGACCACTCCTTTGTTGACTTGAATCTCTTGGACTACCTCTTTGGTTCTCTTTGGTACATACCTTCTTAGCTCTAGACCTCCCAAGTGCTTGGACCTCCCCTGGTCCAGACCTCCCTCCTTGGTTCTTCTTTGGCTTAGACCTCCCTAGGTCTAAACCTCCCTCGTGTTCATTTGAGTCTCTTCTATGCTCTTTTGGACCTCCCCGTGCTCCTTGAACCACACTGTGTCCATTTGAACCTTCCTTTAGTTCATCTGGACCTCCCCTGTGTCCACTTGAACTTCCCTCTTGTTCATGGAGACCTCCTGTGTTCACCTAAACTTTCCGTGTGTTCCTTTGGACCTCCCTGTGTTCATTGGAATCCCTTCTGTATTCATTTGAACCTCCCTTGTGTTCATTCGAATCTCCCTGTAACCCTTTGGCCTTTCCTGTGTTCTTTTGGACCTCCTTGGATCCCTAAGGACCTCCTTGGTCCTTCATCTTGGCAGTCAAGAACTCCTTAGGTTCATCCTGACCGCCAAGACCTCCCTTGGGCTTCATCTGACCGTCAAGACCTCCCCTTTGTGGATCTGACTATCAGGACCTCCTCTTTGTGGATCTGACCGTCAAGACCTCCCCTTTGTAGATCTGACCGTCAGGACCTCCCCTTTGTGGATCTGACCGTCAGGACCTCCCCGTCCCTTGGACCTCTTAGCCCTCTGGACCTCCTTGTCCACGGGACCTCCCCCCCCCCTCAATCTTTTTGCAAGGACCTCCCTTGCGGGTTGAGGTCACCTTGTGATCAGGACCTCCGGTCTTGTGCTCGGACCTCCCTCGTGGGTCAGGACCTCCCCTGACCTCTGCGCGATCTCCTCTAGGTCTCCGCAAGACCTCCCCTTGAGCTTTGACTGGCCCTATTTGTCAGTCACGACCTCTTTCTTTATCCTTTGACCATGTCCTTTTCACTTGGAAGTCTTCAAAGCATTTAATGCCTGTTGTGTCGCATTTAATGCCTGTTGTGTCATATTAAATGCTACTACCTTTTGGCAGCATCGGGCTATCTTTTGTCTCATCTTTTACCTGCTCCTATCATTCCTTCACCAACTCTTGAACACGTATACCCTTGGAAATCTTGGCGGCTCTGGCTATATAAGCTTGGACAGCCCTTCCTCTTCACCCTTTTGTTTATTTCCACTCTCTGGCTCACCCAGCTAACTTTTGGATCTTCTTCCAACTCTCTAGACCTCCTCCCTTAAGCTTCGGACCTCCTCGAGCAAGCTCCTTGGACCCCCTCCAAACCCATCAAACCTCTCTGTTGGCTCCAGTTTTATGTTTCTTTGGAGTTCTTTTGGTTTTTACTTGGTTTTTGTTTGATTTGCGCTATTTTAACGTGTAGACCTCGACGTCGCTAGTGAGCCTAAGCTTTGTGAGGGAGAAGACCTGTAAAGCTTTCGAGCAGGAGGCAAGTTACACTCTTGAGCATATTGCACCCATTATTTCACCCTATATATGTTCCATTTTAAATGTTAACGCATGCTTACTTTACTAAGTTATTTCAATACATGTCTTTAAATTCATAGCTATACCTAAAACCTTTGTATGGCCCCTGTTGACCTTGAACCGAACATATTGTCACCATAGGAAAACCTAGTTGCTACATTAGTGTGAACCAGGATCTTTGGAAAAACTTGATGCTTAATCATGCTTAGACCAAAAATATTTGTTTTGGGAAAATTTTACCATCTTTGGCCAACTATTATTTAAAAATGTTAACCATAGCATTGAGTTGTCATGGAGTTTGGAAAATATGCTGGGGAAGCATGGAAAATGGAAAATGATTTAGACTTGGGCGAATCTGGTTGTTTGGTTGGTGCATATCCATGCACGGGGGTCATGTGATCCGATGCCCCAGGGTTGAGGTTGTCGCCCAAGTCAGTTAAGGACCGGTCTTTGAGTTGTATCTTGCTAAGCCTATAATGGGCTATGTCTTACTGTGCAACCACATGTCCCAGCATGGGGAGTGGACCTGGCCAACTAATTTGCAAAGTTATCACCGCGGTTGATCCGGCGGAATAGTGGGTAGTCTTTCATGGCCTGTCTTTTATGACTATGTTGTACCCACCTGGCTCAAGAGGGGGGCCTGGGGAAGGGCGAAACCTTAGAGTGGATGGACTGCGGTGGAATGATGCATTGTAAAGGCCTTGTCGTGTGCTATAGACCACTTACCTTCGGCAGTGAGTGGTGGTACAGTCGGGTGCCAAACAAACTAGAGAAAATGTGTCTTGTGGGTAAAGTTGCACACCTCTGCAGAGTATAAAACTATTCGAATAGCCGTATCCGCGGTCATGGACGTGCTAGCAAAGCCTCGCAAAGTTAGATGTTGGTTTTGGTTTTTAAAAAAGGACTTTGGTAAACTGTTTTGGATTTCTATCCAAATGGAATTGGACGGGGAGCCTTGTGACAAGAGGATATCCTTCACCACTTGTTGATGAATGTTATCCAACTGAAAACTGAGATTTAAAAAATGAATTTTAACTATTGTTATCTTCCTTGGAACTTAGTACTTGTATTTGAAATAAACTTGGCTTTATGCAAATCAACAATATTAAGCCTTCCTTTGAGATATCCATTTATGCATGTTATTCTGTTATTTGACGGGTGTAACTTGCGAGCACGGTTGTTGTGCTCACTCTTGCTTGATAACTGTTTTGAGCAGGGAAAGAAAGCTTTGAGGTGAACTTCCTGTGGACCTAGAGGTCCTGGACGACTAGGATGCGCCCTCCAGCCGATTGCCTGTGGTGTATCGGATGGCCTTTATGTTTATCTTCCGCTGTGTTCTGGTTTGTTAGCTTGTATGCCTCCCCTTTGTAAACAACTTTGTTGATATTAATAAAGCTCTCGTTGAAGTGTATGTTACCACTGTTGTATGCTGTGAAGATTTAGCTGTTGATCTTTGGGACTAGCTCGGTTCATATAGAGGAGTATGGGGTGACCCCTGACCACCACGACCACCCTCTAGTCTGGTCATGGGAGGTCCTTGGGTGATCCCAGCCCTCCACGACCTCCCTCGGGACTGGTCGTGGGAGGACTTGGACCACCTCAGGTCTCGCGACCTCCTCAGGATTGGTCCTTCGACCTCTCCTGAATTGGCTCGTGGCTGTTGTGATCTCCCTGTGCCTCACACTCTCTCTTAGTTATGTCTCCAGACCTCCAGGAGATCCTGCTGGACCTCTTAGGCGGTCGTGGAGATTCCCCTGAGCGGTTCTACCGGACCTCCTGAGAGGTCCTGATGGACTTCTTAGGAGATCCTGGAGGACCTCTCGAGTGGCCTCCGACGGGGCATTACAGTCCATGCATTGGTGCCTGTTTGATCAAACATTCATTGAGAATGGCCACTAAGATGTGAAGATCTGAAGCAAGCCAGGGCTATGTGCACAGAGAGGAGGTACTTATTACTGTTTGATCAATTTCCGCTTTCCTTCAAATTGATCTTTTGCATTCAACCAGGGAAAACCTTAATGACCTCATCATTTTGTCTTATTTAGAAAATAGCTGGGCAACATTATCTGTTGCTTGCATCACCTAATTTGGAGGCATGAATACTGTGTCACACTTGTACCAATCTGCATGAATCTACAACGGAAAAGGGGAACAAAAGGCAAGTCAAAAGGCAACTTCAGACACTGATTTTGTTGGTCACTATTTGTAGTCTCTGAGTTCAAGGCCTTTATATAGTCATCACCTCTGTGTTATCTTGTAATCAAAATTTTCCCCTAGGGCATTCTATTCCTTCTGCTTTGACTAGAAAAGTGTTGTTGGTCCTTTAAATGTTTTTTAAGCGATGTTGTGCTAACAATGCTTTATTCACTAAGTGGTAGGGAAAATACACCTTAAAATTTAGAGTGATATATGTATTTGTAAGCCAAACAAATGATTTATCAAAGCAACTAATTTGACCCTAAGCCAATTACAAGAACCAATTTGGTACCTTTCCTTGATTCTTTTTTTTTTATTTCTCCATTTCTCTTCTATTCTTAAACACATTGAGTTTTTTCTTTTTAGCTCTGCAACTGAATTTGTTCTTTTGCAGGTGGGTAATTGAGCTATCTTTGGAAGTTGTCGTTCCTTCCAAACGCACTTCATTTGTTAAAGTTAAATATTATTTCTATAAGATTTAGAGTTCTATTGCAATGCATGAACACGCTACTATTAATAAAATGAAAACCAACTCATACAGGGTAGCTGTAAACAGGCTGTAACTCTCGCCCATTTATTACTAGGTACAAATTGATGATACGCTAAGATCATGATGACCTTGGAGAGAGATTGGAGTGCAGAGAGAAAAGGGGGAAGGAGGGGATTTTGAATATTTGTAACATGGCAGCCAGCTCATAGCCTTTACATTAAAGGAATAGCTGTAAAAAGGTGTGATTCTCTCTTGCTTACATCTAAGTATGTGTTAGTAGCGCTTAGAGCATCTAAAATAGTCCATATCAGCGGTTACTAAGGGGTTGTCATATCAGCATTTAGGTGATGTGAAGGAGAGGATGTGAGGAGAGAAGGTGATGTTGCTTCTAGATGAAGAAACTAGCATATTGTTAATACCAAGACACAAGAAACAACCAAATACTCTATTGGAAACTTATTTGTTACCTAAAAACGCGTTTTGTGGCTCGCACTGTCTTAAAACAAAATATCTACTAGATCATTTGTGCAGCTCGACTTCATTATTGATATGATAAATGGGCTAAAACATGTAGGCCATAAAGTTGTACTTCATTATTGATTATCAAGAATCATGCACACTTGTAGCAATTTAAGTCTTAGATACAAGGTCAAGAAACAATCTATTGGAAGACTTGTTTCTTTTTATTAGATTGAGTACTCTCTCTCCTCTTAGTAACAAGCTAAGAAACAAACTATTGTAGATGCTCTTACGGCACTTCCAGTGCTCTACATCAGGAGTGTTCATAGCATGCCAACTAGAATGGAAGTTGAGGTGGATGACAAATTAAAGAACAAAGAGAGGGAAACATTGTCTCATGCAAGACATAGCTTCGACACGTAGACCAACAAATAAGAAACATCACAAAATTGCATTGGAGAGGAGAGTTGTGTCTAAATGTGGGCCTAGCATTAATACACCCATAGTCATGACCTCGCCTACCACGCTGCCCGCTCTCCTCGCTGTCGTGCGCCTTGCCGCCGCGCCGCCCACCCGCTCGCGTGCCTCCCCATCACAGCACTCACCGTCGGCAGGCCACCCGCGTGCCTTGCCACCCGCCCGTATGCATCCCCACCGTGCCGCCCATTTGCGCCATGAGAAAGTACCGTGGGCAGGGGAAGAGAGGAGAGAGATAATGCGGGGAGGAGAGGGGCCACATAAATAAATAGAAAATTAAAGTAATGATTAAGTGGGCCAAATGATAGACAAAGTGCATTGGGTTTACATTTTCTAGTCTTATATCTATATGATATGAAAATCTATAGATATAGGTTTACAGTTTCTGCAATGGGAATACCTAAGGTGGTGGAGTTGGATATGTTCTAATACCATAATGGCAACGCTTTACTGATGATCGCGCAATGACTGCTCTGGCCTCTGCGCGTTATCCCCGATCGGACGCTTCAGATCGACGGTCACACTCACATCCCGCCCGATGCTCCTACCCTGTGACTCTGTGAGTTACCTCCGTCATTAAAAACCGGCCCGTTCTCTCGCGAGTGGAGAGAACGTGAGACACGAAAGCATTCTCTCTGCCTGCCCCGCTTCCCTTCCCTTCGTCAGACGGCGGCGGCGGCGGCGTCTGGTGGGAGGCGGCGGAGAAGGGGTTGGGGTTGGTCCGAGCGAACAGCCGCGCAAGGGAGCAGGCGCCCATGGGGATGGGGTCCCGATGGTCAGAACCGTGAGTAGCTTCACCTATCGATCTCTCCCTTCGCTTCCCCGTCGTCCTGTTCTTGCTTTTTCTCCGGTGTTACTTTTCTAGTCATGGGAAGCTAGCGATTCTGCGATTTGATTATGTTTATACTTGGGGTTTCTTTAATCTGGGCGCAATTTCGATTTTTTTTGTGATAAAAGCTCCATTTTGCTGCGATTATTCTTCACCGAGTTATAGTCTTGTGTTCTAATGGTGTTCCCATTCGATCTGCTTGTCTGAAGGCCGGTCCAGCCGCCGCCGACGCGCATGCCTCCGGCGCCGCCTGCGCCTGCGCCCGCGCTGAAGCTGACTTCCGACGACGCACTCCTGTTCCTCCGTGCCGTGAAGGACAGCTTGCTGCACCAGCGCGAGAAGTACGACGAGTTCATCGAGATCATGTGCGAGTTCAAGAGCGGGAGGTCGGTGATGCATTAGTAGTAGCATCTGCGATTTATCGATTCCTACTGTTATGACTTATGAGTCGCGATGGATAGCAATACAAATAAAAATCTCGTTGGTTTTGGGTTGTTTTGCAGGATGGATAAGGACGCCGTGGTCAGTCGCGTGAAGGTCCTGTTTGACGGGTACCCTCAGCTCATCCTCGGCTTCAAGGCTTTCTTGCCGAGGGGTTATCAGATCAAGCTCAACAAGAAGAAAAAGCAGCCGCAGGAGGAGAAGCCAGCTTGAAGATCTCTGGTCATTCTTAGGTCTTGCTTGCTAGGAACAGATGATCTGATATTTGCTGCCGCTTTCTTGTTGATGCATGGATTTCTGTATGTCCGGTGTAAACAGATGATCTGATATTTGCCGCCGCTTTCTTGTTGATGCATGGATTTCTGTATGTCCGGTGTAATTGATGGATGATGGACCAGTGTTGTGTCAAAACTAATTATGTTTGTGTGGAATATCCTATTCGAATTTGATCTATATCCATCGCATGTGTGTACGTATTTGGCACCACCTCGCTAGGGCATCCATGATATTTGGATCCGACATAGAATCCAAGATATTAAAATATGGAATAAGATACGAAAAGAGTCAATATCCGATCATATATAATCCGATTACACCCCGAGTTGTAGGTGATTCTTTTTTCCAAAAATGCTAAACCACACTCAGCTTCTTCTTTTTTTGAGAAAATCAGTCAAATTATTTTCTCTCCTTTGGATCTACATCACGATTCGTACTCCAACCCCCCTCTATCTCCGTCTTTGGTGAAGATCCTCCCGCTTTTTTGAGCAAAAAATATCAGACGTCACTCCTTTATTATACCTATGATATGCTTATTACTTTCAGTATTGTAAAATATTTTTCTTTGAATAAATTTTATAAAACCCCAGGTTTTGTGGCCCATGTTGCAGAAAACTACAGGGTTTTTGGCATGTGGCAATACTATGGTCTCTGAGTTTCACAACATTAGCTCTAGTAATTCTGAGTTACTCTTGCATCTTGGACCCACTTGCATGTCAACGTGGCACTTAATGGACAGACGTCCAAACCCGACATGGAGACGAGGGACAAGCTGGAGAAGGTCGTTTTCAGCATCGATGACCACGAGATTGATCTGAGAATCCGCGTAATTAAACTAAACTAATCAACAGTAATTAATAATTATTTTAAGTAAATTTTTTTATTAAATCAATGTCAAGTATAATCTCAGTTAATTTTAAATCACGCAATCAAATAATGGACATTATAAGTTGTGCATTTATCATTTCACATCACCAAAATTTATACAACAGTCCAATTGCAAAAAGAAATTAAAATATTACAATTCAACTCTGCATTACAGGATTAATGCTTCAACTCATTTACAACCTCAATTACAAGCATAAATCAATTTACAAATCAATAATCTTGCATGCATTACATCTGTCGGTGTTTTAGAACCGAACTTACGTAAAGATTGTTTGATTCGGGGGGTCTCCTAGAATGAAATCACGCAGAGAAATTAACACGGGGATTTTTATACAGGTTCAGGCCTTCTCCGGGGAGAATAATAACCCTACTCCTGTGTGTGTATGGTATTGAGTGTATTCTGAACAACCAGGGGAAAAACTAATACTATTACAGATGATAGCGCTTGTCTTCCTCGATAGCCTGATTCGATCGCCCCTTTTCCTTCTCTGATTGCCGCTTTATATAGTACGTGAAGGAGCGGCGCTTTCTTCGGTGAAGTGGCGCCTCATCACATCCTCAGAATTCAGCGATGTTGGCAGTAATCACCGGCGTATTAACTCCTCCACGCCGCCTGACAGCTATATATCAGAGATAATGGAGCATTACGTGCTATTACTTCGCAGAATAACAACGTATGATGACTGCTTGAATTCCTTAATCAATTGGACCCACTCGCTCAGAGGTTTAATTGACCATAAGGTGATCGTATGACCCGGTCGAGAAGAACTTACGACCATAAGGTAGTCGATCAAGACTTACGACTATGTGGTAGTCGTAGCATGAATTACGACTATGGGGGTGGTCGAGAATAACTTACGACCACCTAGTAGGCTCCTCCCTTATAAAATTAAGGGGTATACTCAGGGACCATATGACGTCATATTTACTTATAATAAGAATTATAGATAAAAGATAAAATAAGGATTATTAGATCCTCGTCAACATCGAAGCCTTCCTTGACACAATGCCACCTCATCCAATCATTTTCCACCTTCCCTTCTCGTGCAACCAAAAGTTTAGAAACCATTTAGCAAAAACCGAAGCAGGAGTATTAGTTAGATTGAAGAGAGTTGCCGTCAGTATACTCGAAGTCCAATAGGATTACCGTATTAACCTAGGTCAACCGGTCCCGTAATTACCACAGTACCTTGACCAACCAAAGTTAGTCGACCCTTGATAATTATGGTATCCAGGAAAACCTAGGTGAATAGGCAACCGTACTTCCGAGAGTTTCATCATCCGGCGTCCGAAAGCCAACACCCATCTTTTCCAATTTGCCTCAACCGCATTAGAATCCAACAATGCATTCCCATTCATTTCCGCCCTCTGTTCAAAGCATCATCGGGCAACCGAATCTCACACCCACAACATATAATTCCGATCAACCGGAAAGCCCACAGTGGTAGCCACATGACCATTAATACCAAATAATTAGCTCATATGCATCACAGAAGATGGCAGCCATGTATAGAAGGTAATAGGATTAGGGTAAATAGGGTTTTGGTAAATAGGAATAGGAAGGCCGTAAAAATGAAATTTACCACAAGTGAGGATGAGATCAACCTCAAGCAAGGATAAGACCACCCACAGCCCCAACCCCATCCACATTCTAGTTCTTAGCCATAAGAGAAGTGGGAGCAAGCAGCCAGGAGCCTCACCCTCAAGGCCACCATCCCAGCCCTGCTGCAAGGAGGAAGAAGGGGAGGCACAAGAGGAAAGGGAGCACCAGCACGAGGTCGGCGCTACCACCCTTTTCCCCCTTTCTCTATCCCAGCAAAGGTAACCTAGCCATCTCCCCCAATCCATCAATAGTTTCCATCATCAGTAATGCATCATGTTGAGCCATCCAAATCAAGCATCCATCAATCTTGCACTTTCATAAGCCCACAGTTCATCACACCACAGAGCAAGGGAGGGAGTCAGGGGGAAAGAGAGGAAGGGGGTGATACCTCAGTGCAACCAGCCAAGCCCCCACCATCACCAAGCATGTGCATCATCCTTGCATTCAAAGCATAAGCAAAAAATTAAATCAACCAAATCAAGTAATTATGAATTAATCAGAAGTGGGCGTTAGGGGAGGAAAGGAACTAGGCCGGGCTAGGGCGAGCCGTAGAGTAGCAGCGACGGCCGTAGGCCAAGCCACAGAGAGGGAGCTCAAGGCGGCCTGCCTGGCCGGCCGAGAGGGGTTGGGCTGGGGTAGCCAGAGGAGCCGAGCAAAGCAGGGGGAGCCGGAGTAGGAGAGGAAGGGGCCGGAGGAGACGGCAGTAGGTGGCGGCGGTTGAAGCTAGGCGTCATGGCCATGGCGACCCTGCATGAGCCAACAACGTTAGAAGAGCCAAGCAAGAAGCCGTGGAGGCGCCATGAGCCGGGTGAGACCATGACAATGAGCGGGCGAGACTGTGGCAAAGAAGCGGCGGCAAGGCCGAGGCGGCAGCAGCAAGCACAGGCAGGGGCGACGGGTCAGTGGGCAAAGCCGAGCTCAGAGCTCTTGGCAAGGGCTTAAAGTGGAGAGGAGAGAGAGAGGATTTGTGGAGTAGGAGAGAGAGATTTGAGAGTGAGGAATGGGAGTTGGGTGTAGAAGAAGATGGGGAAGTAGCAGTGGCCAGAGGGGGTTTGGGTGTGTGCGTGTGTTAGAGGGGGGGTTTGGCCGAGTGAGTGAGATAGAGAGAGAGAGAGAGAGAGAGATTAGGGGAGGGTAGAAATTAGAAATTAGATTAGGGAGGAATTAGGAATTTGTGTAGCCTTTAAATTAATTGTTATAAGGCTGTGTATATTCAGTAGCAGTTGTTAATTAATTAACTGTTAGCTGTGTAATTGTTGCTGTTAAATAGTTTAACTTAGATCTCGTCTAATTAACCAATTTGCAACTAATCTGTGGATTAAAATTGCCAGATAGGTCGAATAGTTGTTAACTTTGTTATTAATAGAACAACTAGCTTGTGTAGCAATTTTAGTTGTCGTGCCGTAAAACCCGAAGTTAGGCGCTAGCAATCCTAAAGCCGGTAGACCGTAGAACGACCATAGCTGGGGAGTGCTAACTTGTGGGGGTTTCGGAATTGTTATTAAATCCGCTAACAAAAAGAATCATCTGAATAGCATGCACATAGTCCCGCATATTATTGCTAAGTATTTAATTATGTATTTATTATTTCGTACCGTCGTATATATTGCAGCGGGTGAACCCACAGGAGTAGTTAATATCACTTTCATCGGCAACGATCTTTCCTACAATTCTACAGGCAAGCTACTCCCTTGTTCATTAACATAGCTATATTAAATGTAAACTGTATATTGCTCTACTTTATATGTATTGCATCAAAACTATTTCTCAAAAATCAAATCGAATAAATGAGATGAAGATGAAAAGATAAGAAAGATGAAAGAGAGGAAAAGAAATAAGGAATGAGAAAGGGAAAGATGAAAGCTAATGGGTTGGTAAAAGGGGGCCCGGGTGAGGAAACACGATGACGATGATGATAATGAGGCAAGAGGTGGGCCCCTTTTTACTGGTGGTTATAATATAAGGACAAACAAAGCTCTTACTCGGTCAGAGGCCGTAAACCAGTACCAACCATTTTCCCGTTTCGGCGGGCAGAAAATGCTACCTCTTTACGTAATTATGATTCTCCACACTAGGTCGCATTGGAGTATTGGGCACGGAAGGGAGCCACCCCAAGGAGGAGTGTTGAGCACGGACGATAGCCGCCTCAACCAACATTATTGAAACTCGGTGTATGATGAGGTCAGCAACGTGATTAAATCAGCACCGACGAAAGGTAATGGGTGGAGACTTGATCACGTAATTGGAAAACGTTCTGTATTCTGAACTTGAACCCGTATCAAAGGAAATGCAGGGGACCCAACTCATTTAGAGCTCAGAATTACTATGGGTAAAGTGGTACAAGCCTACGCAGTGCTATCAAATCATGAATTCATGCCAGTCTCCTGGATTGGGGTCTACGGGAACCGTCAGATGTCTATCTTCTCTCTGAATAACCAAGTAGTCTCTTCAGAAGTAAAATTGCAACCTAAGTTTTGAAAACTATTTTCAGAATAAGAGATGAGGTAGAAATTTTGATAAGGACCAGAGTTAGAGTCATCAAATGCATTTTAGCTATTAATGCTTGCTGAGTACACTATAGTACTCACTCTTGCTATCTCTCCCTTTGCTTAGATCCACATCTGGCCGGGAGCTATCCTGGGTGGGATGAGGAGTTTGCAGGTACCAGTGCAGCTGTAGAAGGGAAAGGCACAAATTACGAGGATTAGGGCGAGATGGGCGCCATCTTTGACTCGTGGGATGAATAGGTGGCCGGTGCATCAGTGCAAGCGAGAGAAGCAGAGAAGCTTTCTTTTGTAGTTGTTTAATACTTGTAATAAGAACTATAGTCTTGTGTAGCTATTTCTGTAATAAAGATGTACAGTTTCTATCTTATTGTTCTCGTCACAGTAACTCGATAAATGGCTTACTATTCGTTGGAGCAGTGTTCTACTGGGCAAACGAATAGTAATCCGTGTGCCTAAGCGTGATTACCCTCGGGGTAATAACACGAGGCGTCGCAATCTGACACGCATGTTTTTGACTCGCCGACTCCGTCGCCCTTGCCGACCCCTCACAGCCTTGCCGTCACACTCGCCGCTTGGAGGCAACAATGGCAAGCGGCATGACAGGGATATGCGCGACGGGGAGCTACACAACGGCGGGCACCAGGACAAAGGATGGAAGACATGTTCCTGGAGGGGAAGCTAGAAATGGCTAGCTAAAAGAGATGACGCGCACAAATTGGCTTATAAGTTCGAGTTTGACCGAGAGTTATCATTTGACCGGGAGTTATCATGAGATGCCACAGGTGCGACAAGACGAGCGTGCGATGGAGCCTCTTTTGTGCTGTTGGGGAGGCGATTGGACGACATTAAGGCGTCTGTGCGATGGGATGGGTCGACGCATTGGGCAGGTTGCTCGAGGCGAGGCGAGGGTGTCTCCTCCGGTCGAATAGTCGGGTGTGGTGCGCAGGTGCGGCGACGAACGTTGGGACGTGAGGTTGGCGAAGGGCCTTGACGTGTGGGAAGCAAAAAAAAGAGAGGGGAGAAAGCGGCCCAGGATGGGAATGGTGTGCGGGCCAAAAATGGGTTGAAATAGTAATGGGCCAGTCCGAAAGGGAAGGAATGGGCCTAGGAAGGAAATTCGATTTTTTTTTATTTTCTGATTTAATTAACTCTAGAAATCAAGTTAAATTTTTTTAGAATTAGCAAACCAACTCCAAAAATTATGAAAAGTTTTGGGGAGGTAGTTCAGGTTTTTATGAACTCAAATAAAGTATTTGTAGGTTTAGTTCAGGTTCTAATTATTTTTATAAATTCATTTCCAACAACTGGAAAAATTTAGAAAAGCCTTTTCTTTATTGCATAAATCTTTGAAAATGCAGAAATGATGATTTATAAATTAATTATATAGTTTTTAGGAATTTTGGGATGTTACAGACCTACACCCCTTAAGGGGAATCTCGTCCCCGAGATTCAGACAACTCAGAAAAATGATACGAGAAGTCGGCTTGAAGGCAGTCTTCGCATTCCCAAGTCACTTCATCCTCGATGGGGTTACTCCATTGCACCTTGCACATTTTGATGGTCCTGCTTTGGGTGTGACGCTCAACTTCCTCTAAAATCATAATTGGGGTGTTCTTTGTATGTGAGGTCTTATTGCAAATCGATCTGTTCCAATGGAGCTTGATCAATAGGAACTCATAAGCACTTTTTCAGTTGAGCAACATGGATGAAGTCGTGCACATTTGACAACTCGGATGGCAACTCCAATTGGTATGCCACTTCCCCTTTTATTGCAACTATTCAATACAGTCTGATGTATCTTGGTGCTAACTTTCCTTTGACTTGGAAATGATGAATGCCTCGGAGTGGTGTGACCTTTAAATATACATAGTCATTTTGTTCAAAACTCAATTTCCAGTGACGATGGTCATCATATCTCTTTTGCCTCAACTGTGCTTCTTTCAGGTAGGTTCTAATTAATCAAACTTGCTCCTCGACTTCCTTGATTGATGCCAGCACAAACATGTGTATTTCCCTAGTATCGGACCAATTGAGAGGTGTACTACACTTCTTCCCATACAATGCTTCGAAAGGTGACATTTGCAGGCATGTTTGGTAACTATTGTTGTACGAGAACTCGGCGTACGACAAACATTTCTCCCAATTCACTCCATAGGACAGCAAAGATGCCCTGAGCATGTCCTCCAAAATTTGATTCACTCTATCGGTTTGACCACTGGTCTGTGGGTGGTATGTTGTACTAAAAGATAGACTTGTGCACGATGCCTTTTGCAAAGTCTTCCAAAAGTGCGAGGTAAATTGGGCACTTCGATCCGAAACTATCCGCTTTGGCACTCCATGCAACACATACAATCTGTGATATGTACAATTCTACTAACTTTACTCCACGGTCTCTCTTGTTCATCGGAATAAAGTAAGCATTTTTAGTCAATCGATCCACTATAACTCATATCGAGTCACGTGTTTTCTGTGATCTCAGAAGTCTGGTGATAAAATCCATACCGACTTCGTCCCACTTCCACTCGAGGACGGGTAGGGGCTGAAGTAGTCTTACTTGTTGTTGGTGTTCAACCTTCACTCTTTGGCATACATCACATTTGACGACAAACCTTGCTATCTCTCTTTTCATCCCTAACCACCAAAATATTTGCTTCAAGTCTTGATACATTTTCATGCTCATGAGCTTCCTTAAGAATTAATCATTTAAGCGCCTTGCTATTTAGCACAACCAAATGCTTCCTATACCAAATGGTACCTTACTCATCTTCAGAAAAGTCTCTAATCACACCCATCTTCATGCTATCCTTGATTTTCCCGATAACGTTACCTTCTTTTTGGGCTATACTAATTTGCTCTTCTAAGGTGGGTTTCACTTCCAATGCCACCACAAATCCTTCCTCAACTAGCTCTAGGTTGAGTCGTCTAAATTCTTCATGTAGTGTCGGTTGACTTTCGTTGATCATGATGTTGTTGAATAGGACTTCCGGCTCAGCATTGTCTATCACATTTACTTTCCCAGGGTGATAATGAATGGTACTAATGGTACGGTCATAGTCCTTGAGCAACTCTAACCATCTCCTCTATCTTAGATTTAGATCTGATTGGATGAATATATACTTCAAACTCTTGTGACCTGTATTTTGTAATGGTTACCGATAATGTAATGTCGTCAAATCTTCAAGGCATACACCAGTCCTGCCAATTTCAAGTCATGAGTGGGGTAATTCACTTCAATACTTCATGAGGACTCAATTGTCGTGAGACATAAGCAACAACCCTGACTTCTAGGGTTGTGGTCAACCTTTTCTTCAATTCTTGAAAATTTTTCACACATTCCACAATTCATTCAAACCTCTTTTCCTTCTTGAGAAGTTCAGTCATTGGTCTTGCAATTTTGGAAAAGCTTTCCATGAACCAACGGTAGTAACCGACCAAACCGAAAAACTTCAGACATCCGTAACGGTTTGGGGCTGCTCCCATTCAACCACATCTCTAACCTTACTTGGATCCACTACAAGTCCACCTTTGGACAGCACACGACCAAAAAATGCAACCTCATTCAACCAAAACTCGCATTACCTGAACTTGGCATACAACTTATGCTCTCAGAGCTTTTCCAACACCAACCTAAAATGGTATTCATGATCTCAATCACTCGTTGAATATATGAGAATATCATCTCTGAACACCACCATAAACTTATCCAAAAACCCCATAAATAGTTTATTTGTGAAGTTCATAACGTATGCAGGTGCATTAGTCAATCTGAACAACATTACGGTGTACTCGTACAAGCAATAACGGGTAGAGAAGGTTGTCTTCGGAATATCCTCCGGTTGGATCTTCAACTGATGGTAACCTAATCTTAAGTCTATTTTAGAGAAGACACATGCTAAATTCATCTGGTCAAACAAATCATCAATCCTCGACAGCGGGTACTTGCTTTTGATAGCCACTTCATTCAACGAACGGTAGTCAACACATCCTCAAACTGTGGTATTTTCTTTTCACTAACAGCACATGTGATCCCCAAGGTGATGAGCTTGGTCTGATGAAATCTTTCACTTGTAGCTCTCTAATTTGCTTCTTCAACTTGGCTAACTCATTTGATGGCATTCGGTATGGTCTTTTTTATATCGGTGTAGTTTCGGGCAGTAACTCGATCACGAACTCCATATCTCTATCCGGTGGTATTCTAGGCAATTCTACTAGGAACACATCGGGATACTCACATACCACTGGCACTTGACTTATCTCCATGCTTGAAAGACGATTGAGAGAAGTAAGTGATGGCTCAACTTGATTGGAAACAAACTTCACGCAATTCCCATCTTCACTAACAAGGGCAATCGATCGGCTAGCACAATCTATTTGCCCCTTGTGCTTAGACAGTCAATCCAACCCTAGGATGACATCTAACCCTTGTGATTCAAGAACTAATAAATTTGCTAGAAACTTTATTCCATTAATTTCTATGTTAACCTTCAAACAAACCAAACTTAGTCCTCATTTCCGAACCTGGTGAATGCACTATCATAGAGTTATCTAGCAAATCCATTTCCATGTGTTGTTGTGCAGCAAAATTCTTTGATATAAAAGAATGAGATGCTCCGGAATCAAACAAAACCACTGCAGGGACTGAGTTGACGAGAAATATACCCAACACCACATCGGGTGCCTCCTGAGCTCCTTCGACGGTCACATGTTTCACTCGGCCTCAACCGAAGTTCTGAGTGAGCTTGGGGCTTAGTTTTGGATCTGCGGGGCTCCATGACCTTGTCCTTGCATTGGCGGCCTCATGGGAGCACGATGTAGCATATTCTAGACGGCACCTTGCATCTTTTCGGGCACCAAGTCGCATAATGGCCATACTCACCACAGTGGAAGCAATCGATGTCGGTGCCTTATTGCTGTCCCCGGATGGTGTAACATACCAAAATTCCTAAAAATATATACATAATTAGTTTCTCTATGTTCATTTCTGCATTTTCTTGCATTTTCAAAAAATCCCGCATTACAGAAAAGGTATTTAATAAATTCCAGCTGCTCAAAAAAATTTCTGAAAATAAGTAAAACCTGAACAGAACCTGATGATAATTTATTTGAGTTCCTAATAATCTAAAGAGCTTCCCCAAAAATTTGCATAATTTTTTAAGTTGGTTTGCTAAATTTTAAAAATGAAATTTGATTTCTCGACAGAAATTAATCAGAAAACCAATTAGAATTCGAAATCCTTTCTTAGGTCAATCTTTACGCTTCGGCCAAATTTCATTGCGCTTTGCCCAAAGAACCAAAGATCATCTGCATCACCAACCTTCTGGTCAGGCACTGTCTCCTCAATGACTACCCCGCCCTGAATTTCTGTGTCTTGCTGGAGTCTCCGTACACAGAACTACTGTTGAGGTACTTTGACTTGAGGACTCCTCAAACTGAAGCCTCTTGGCAGTCTTCTTTGGAGAAAGGGCACCAACTGCAGTCTGGTGAATACGCAATGGCAAACGTTTCAGAGATAAGGGTGGCTTTTGAAGAATTTTTTATTTAAATAATCTATTTTTATTCTAAATTACAAATATATTCCACCGACTTTTTTTTTTACGGAAATATTCCTTTCGTCGCCCAATCGCTAGGCGATCGAAATTTATCGCCTGGTATTTGATCAGAAGCGACGCCCAACCGTTGGGCTTTAAATATGCACAGAGCCGAACCGATGGGGCAATAATAACGAACCGAACTGTTGACAGATGTTCCAATCCCAACGGTGCGGCGATGGATTGCTTATATAAGCGCCGCCGCTGTCCCCTGCCGATTCTTTTCCTCCGCTTCTAACAAAGGCACTCGCTCGTGAAGGAGAAGAGAGGAGAGAAGAGAAAAAAGAGAGGAAGAGGAGAGGAAAAAGAGAAGGAGAGGGAGAAGGGAGTTTCACTGCGAGGTAAGTTGGTTTTATTTTGTAATGCATTTTTTAGTAGGTAAATAATTTAGTTAGATCAAATAATAGTGTAGTTTTTGGATAGGTAAATAGTTTATTTAGCTAAATGAGTAGTACAAGAGCACCAGTGAGGAAATTGTAGTTAGAGAAAAAAATAGAAAATCGAAATGTTATTGATCGTATGTAAGTAGTAGCCATAAAAACTCTAGTTAGAGGAAAAATAGTTTATTTTGTAGTGTAATTTTTTCCGTAGGTAAATAGTTTATGTAGCTAAATGAGTAGTATAGTAGCACCAGAGAAAATTGTAGTTAGAGAAAAATATTAGAAAATCGAAATGTTGTTGATTTGTATGTAAGTAGTAGCGATAAAAACTTTAGTTATAGGAAAAATAGTCTCGTGAGGGAGTAATATTAATGTTGTTTGTGAGATGTATTGTAGTAGTGTTTCAGATATGCGTGGCCGATTATTATTGGGTGAATAATGCGTGACCGAAAGCGCATAAGGAGGATGAATTATTTGTATAAACCAATTAGTACAAGTAAATTAGTATGAACTAACCGACTTACGTAATTGGTAGAAGACCGAATGCCACTTGGAGCATTTCGATTGCAAGTTAGCGTCCGAATCGGTATTTAGGTTGAATATGAATATCGTACTACACGCTCATTGTGGCCTCTGCTTTAGGGAATGAATGACGCCTTGATTATGCTTGTCGTAGTTATCGATTTATAGACGAAGAGCCTTACAAATGTAAATTGCAATGTAGCAAGATTTGCATGTCGTGCGTATGAAATGACTAATTGCAATGTTCGAAATATTTGCAGCCATACAGTAAGTCATGCCTGTACCCACTACATTGAAAGCGCATTATGGTGTTGGCACCGTTAGTGAAGGTCCGTGGGGTGTTGACTTGAGTAGTTTTCAGCAAGCCACTCTGGTACACCCGAACGGCGAGAATGCACGAATCGAAGATGTGAAGCACTGGCTGACCCGCAGCTTCTCTTTGAACCCTGAGTTGTGCAGCGTGGACATACAAGGGCTTTGGAGCCGGTCTCCCACTTAACATCACCGGGAGTTGAGAAGACCGGCGCACGGCAAAGGTGGAAGGGCTTTATAGAAGGATGTCGGCGCCGTGGATATGAGTGTGTGATACTTGTGCAACCATGCCCAAAAGAAGTCAGACAGTTCCCCCACGGATATCATCCGGGTGGTGCGAAAGCTTCGGGTGCCCAAAGATGTTGTCAAACAGAGGTCCCGGAGGGCTGTGGTACGTGATGGGCAATATGGAGCATCGTTTCGACGTGCTCCTGCGGGATAGAGCCGGATTTGGGACGGCTCGTTCTCTTGTCACCCACGAGGTATGCCTTGGAGATCATGTCAACGAGGCTAGCTGTACGTGCAACAAACCGAAGCTCTTTCACAAGCCATGCTCTCATGTGCTCGCGGCATGTGGGATGTCGCGTATGGACCCTTTCAACTTTGTGGCCGAGTACTTCTTGAAGGAGAGGGTGGTGCAGGCGTGGACTGGCGAGCTTAGGGGCTTCAGGGTTGTGGGTAACTTCGCCACCTCCGATATTGCAAATAGGATCTGGATTCCGAATATTGACATGTCAAGGGGCAAGGGTCGCTTACAGAGTCGTCAGACATTTAATGATATGGACGGCACAAGCCGGGCGTTGGGTACACGCTATGCGAATCGCTGCCGAGAGGGCACACCTGACCGAATTTATGCAAGGCACCAGCTGAGGAGTAAAATTATTTATGTAACTTTGTATCCGGTGTGCAAAGTGGGACCAAAATTGCAAATCAGTCTATATTGTCATTTGTACTTTGTATTATTTATGTAACTGTTGTGCTACTACCGAATTTTCTTTTCATGTACGTAATGACGTAAGACATGTATCGTCGTAATGTTTATTTAAGTGTTGTAGTACTATAACTGTTTTTGAAAGACTGTCCTGGTAGCCTAGTACTCGTTGATTTCTTTGTTTGCAAGTTAAATTTACTCATTCGTTACACTCGATGTTTTATTTCCGCGTATTTGCTAACTTAAAGTTGTTTTGCAGGTATGGCTCACGGTGCGGACTGGAGTTTGACTCACCGGAGGAGCGATCGACCGGCTACATCGCTGTCGCGTCGTGTCCCTCATCCTACGGGTGTCGACGCGATCAGTTGGGGTGATCCGACGCGGACACCTCGGGTAACTCGAGGCTAGACCCACGCCGATGACGAGTTAGTATACGCCGACACTATCTTCTCGCCAAACGTATCTTCGTGATCGACCTTTGGTTCGTTCGCAGTGGAGCGCCGCTTTGGTCTACTACCTATCGCCGGATGGTGCAGCCACGGACGAGGACGAGCCGGAAGACCGCAATGGCGACGACGGAGACGCCCATGCCGCCGTACCGATCCACGACGCTTCCGCTCGACCGGTCCTCGCCGACAGCTCTTGTGGACCGGTGGCGACGAGAGACTCACACTTTCCATCTCCCATTCGGGAGATGGCCCCTACCCGCAGACGCCTCCACTTCTTGGGCTCCCTATCGCGGGAGTTGCCGCCTTCCCGCAGGAGCCTCCGGAGAACTGGCGCGAGGACCTCCTGGGCAGGTTTCAGGGAGTCCTCCCACCTGTGCTGGCGGCCGGGTACTACGTCTTTCCGGAGGCACAGAGGCACGGCCCGCCCTTGCGGTGGTTGTCGCAGTTCCGGGTACGTGTTCCGCACCGAGCTCGTTGGTAGTGTTGCGCTGTCCTTTCCGTACAGGGGTCTGACTATATTTTTTGTTGTGCACAGGTCGAGCGGATGGACCCTCACGCGGATGACCAGCAGGTGTCACGCCACCTCGAGGCGTACTTGCTGTGGCTGTTTGGTTGGGTGCTGTTCACCAGCAGTCACGGTGACACCGTCGACGCGAGGCTCATCGCGTACGCCAGGGCCATCGCCGACGGGGGGGGCCCCCAGATCAGCTGGGGTTCGGCCGTACTTGCTGCCACCTATCGCGGCTTGTGCGACGCCTGCTTCAGGTCGAGACCGAACTCCATCCTCACGGGGTGTCCTCTCCTACTGCAGTTGTGGTCGTTTGAGCGCTTTAGCCTCGGACGGCCCTTGTTGGACGACAGCGCACCGTACGGGCTGGAGATGTACAACGCGGACGACGTGGACCGGCCGACGATGGGCTCTCTCTGGTGCAAAAGTCAACTCGATAAATGGCAACTTCAATGACGCGTCCACCATTTACTTACATACGTTACGAGATTGAACGTAATTGCGTACAGAAGGGGAGACTATCTCGCGGACGCGAATTTCCTTCAACGCTGGCACACGATTCCTCATCGGGCCCGCTACCTCGCGGACGCGAATCTCCTTCAACCCAATTGCAATTGTTTCGTTCACTGTAGTAACTTGCGGATGACAAGACCAGACGAGACAGCTTTCTGCAGTGACAAGACCACACGGGGCAGCTTTGCACAGTGATAAGACCATAGGAGACAGCTTTGTGCAGTGACAAGACCACACGGGGCAGCTTTGCGCAGTGATAAGACCAAAGGAGACAGCTTTCTGTACTGACAAGACCAAACGGGCAGCTTTGCGCACAGGAGAAGACCACACGGGTCACCTTTTGGCAGTTGATAAGACCAAAGGAGACAACTTTGCGCAGTTCAGGGTTTAGGTATAGGGTTAGGCTTTTCAGATCGACTTGACTACCCTGAGCACGTCGTCAGCTTTTAAGACCGAAAAGACAAGACTCTTCAGAAAGACGTGACAACACTACGCCAACTTTTCGCACCGATAAGACAAAGACTCGCAAAGCAAGCCATGACTTCTCACTGCAAAGTAAGACGTGACAACACTATGCCTCCCCAGCTTTGCAGATCGATATGACAACACTATACCTTCTCAGCTTTTCAGAATTAAAATACATGACTCTCTCCTCTGCATGAAATTAACCACACCATGCCAACCATGGGGCTTATAAATGGGCCTTGAACCAAACCCAACTCTACACAACACTACACAACACATACCCAGCTATGGACTCTTCGAGACACTTCTACGCGAGGATGTTCCAGAAGCAAAACTGGCTTAAGCAGAAGAGGAAACAATTGCAATACCCAGATTTTTCAATGAAAGATGCTCCAGTACCACCACGTTTTCCGATCCCGCAGTGTGTGTGTGGCGAACCAGCAGAGATCATTCAGTCCACACACCTGCACACATGGTCGGGCGCACTACCGATCGGGCACTATATCGTAGCGCTTTTTCACGTACGATTTTCCTCTCGCAACGTTGAATTCTTTAAATTTTTAACTTCATCCCCACGTAATGGCAGCCCGAGATGCGCTGCCACTTCTTCCAGTGGATCGACGGCCCGGAGATGTACGACAGAGCATTCATCCAGCAGAAGTACATGCTGAACTACTCGGTGCGGGCCGAGAACTTCGTGCGGTGGAAACCTTACGCATCGACCTGCTGACGAGGCAACCGGAGCCCAAGATACTACGCCAGCGTAATCCATATGGACGACGTGAGTTATGAAGAATTTACGTCCTTATTACGTAAGGTTTCCCGGTACGGTGTACTTACATCCATCATACAATCGCAGGACATTGACGACTTCGACATACCACCCGACGTGGGCAAATCCGCGACAAAGGCAAGGGAAAGGCTCAGCGGTTGACCCGGCCGCCACAACAGATCCGGCCGCCCGTACCAGAATCCGTATGGACGACGTGAGTTATGAACAATTTACATCCTTCTTACGATTTTCACTACACGGTGCCCTTACATGATGAAATCGCAGGACATGGACGACTTCGACATACCAGCCCGACGTGGACAGTCCCGCGACAAGGGGAAGGGGAAGGCCGGCGAGGAGTTCAACGCCGAGCTAGCAAGGAAGGGAAAATGGCCCCGGTCCACGCAGTAGGTTAGGTCATTACGTAGTACTCCCCAGTCCTACCCCCCATGTTTTTTTACTATCCCCTAAAGGCATGTATACTTACATGGTCCGGATGCTTCTGTCACAATGTACCGTAGTAGTAGCGAGTTTGACTAAAGCAATTAGCCGAACCATCATGCCATGTGACTACGTGTCACGTGCTTCTGTAGACGCGGACTCTAATGTAGTTCTGGTTCTGTGTCTCCACTAAGCCATCAAAGCAAGACTATATTGCAAGTATGCCTCTTCTAGTGCAATCCCAGAAAGAACCATTCGCACCGACATTGAATCCTCCATGTTTTAAAGCATCTTCATAATCACAACGAGCGTTCTCGGCCCTTCACTCATATTCTCAGATTAGGTCCATAAAGTACGACCTTCCGCATCGAGGAGAGACTCCTTCCTCACGGTAATATCACTTACCTTTCTACTTACAACTCATTACTGTCTCAATCGTCCTCACAAAATTCAACAGAAAATTAGCGCACTACAACAATATACAACGATCAAAAATGTTATTGCGACTCGACAAATTTCATACCTATCATATTCTACTGAAAATAACAAATGCAGACCAACTAACGGCGTCACAACACTATTATTTTCAAAATAAATATCATGACACAATCAGATTTGCTAAATTTAGTTCACCTAGAAAATGTAATATTCATTACAACTCAATTAAACAATATTTAAAAACAACAAAACAATCTGCAGTTCTCACCGCGAACCATTGGGCGATGGAACCAGTCGCCAATGACAGACCCGATCGCTCAATGGTTCGGCGACAGAACTCATCGCCAAATGACAGATGCAATCGCCAAATGGCTGTGATTCATCGTGCAGATAGATCCTGTCCGCCCAATGGTTCGGCGACAAAACCATCGCCAATGACAGATCCAATACCAACGATTGGGCGACATGAGAATATTTCGTAAAAAAAAAGTCGGTGGAATATATTTGTAATTTAGAATAAAAAATAGATTATTTAAATAAAAAATTCGGCTTTTGAACATTTGCTGCCATCGCCTCCTTGAAATTAAAAATCATGTTTCGGACCTGCATGTAGGAGGACTGCTCTGGTCCAAATGTAACCTGCTTCATTTGCACTGGGATTACGAACCCCAACTGCTGATTCCGACCAACTTGAGCAAAAGGTAAAGCTGGAGGTATATAGCTACAATTGCTAGATCCAGAACAGGCATATTGACCTCTGCTATTGGACCTTGGGCTGCAGGACAGTTTATGGAGGAATCTTATGAATTGAGCACTGAAGAAATTGTTGTTGATTCCTACTGGTTGGCCCCTGCTTGCTCATTCAGTTGCCCCCAGGCTCCCTGTTGTTTCTGTTGTGGATCCCAATCAGCCCAAACTGGACCAGGTTGCTGCTCTGGAACATTTTCGTTCACTTTCTCTTTGTTTACCTCACTGTTTCTGTTAAGGGCATTTGTAGTATTTCCTTATTGTTCTAGGGTTTAGTCTTATGTCCCTTGTACTCTATATATATTGCTCATTGGGCCTCATGAATACATAAACAATATTCATAACATGATATCAAAGCGGGTTGCGAAACCTTAGCCGCCGCCCACTTATCTTTCGTTGCCGCTGCCCCTAGGAGGAGCAATCTCTACTCCCAGGGGCGGCCTCCTTGTTGTAGCATACTGCTTCGTCGTCAAGCAGCAACAAGCAACGATCCTCCTCCAAGTCCGCCGCGTCCTCATCGTTGCGGGCCAAGAAGATGGACCGCGTCGAGACCACCCGATCCATGCCCCGGAAGCAGAGGAGGGAAGCCCATCGGAGGAGAGGTCCAAGAATCATGGTCGCTTCCTGGCTGGATCTGGTTAGATCTGTACGTGACCACCTCCAGATCGACGCTCTCACGCCAGAGCCCCGAGCTTCTCGCGAGCGCCTCTGCTCCCGAAGCAGAGGGTGCTCTCCCGCCGGGCCTCATCGTCGACTCCTCCTTCCTTCTCTGCCGTTGGTCACGGCAGGGTAGCCGCCTAGCCGGCCCTCCCTCCTCGGCTTCTTCACGCAATGCCACCAGCTCCGCTTCAATGCGAAGAGGAAGACCACCAGGCTCTTCCTGACCCACGCGCTAGCCTTCGTCCCATCGCCATGCTTGGCCCTCGACACCGGGCGCAGACTGTTCCTCACCTCCTTCGTCCACGACGGCGCCGACCTCTTCGACCAGGCCAAGCCCCTAGCGTCGCGTGACGGCCTCCCCCCTCACGCGCGCCCGGGCCTCCCGGCGTCAGTGGCCAGGTGCAGGCATATCTACTCAGGGTCGAGACTTCACACCCTGGGAGTGGTAGATTTGGGAGAGGAGGAGATGCAGCAGGCAGGAGGGGGAGGAGGATGGCTTGTTTGGATTGTGTGGGGGAAGTAGGAGGAAGGAAGGGAGTGGGACCGGGGAGGTGAGATTGCTGTTGGCCTGCAAATTGTTGTTCCTCTTGGGTAGTGTATGGGACTACTGGTGCTATCCTGCTGTTAGTATCTGCTGCTAGTTATCATTGAGTCTTTTCTTTCTTCGTGTCGTTTCTTCTATTGCGTCCATCCAAGTCCGTACCACTCTATCTTTGGGTTCGTCTAAGCTATACGAGTCCACAAATTCATTGTCAATCAGCTGATTGCTTTGCTAGCCATAGTCTGTCCTCTTGGATTGAGAGTGGCGATCTTCTTTCCCTTTTGCATGGCAGCAGCCGTCGCTCTTCTTTCCGAGCCGCTGTAGATCGTAGAAGTCGTTATGATGCCGTCGCTTCTCTCTAAGCTGTTGTCCCGAGTTTCTAAGGCTGCCATGCTTCTTTCGCACCATGCCTCCATTGCGTTTTTTGTGCATTGCGTCACCGCCTTCTTGGGCTTCGATCTGCGCCGCCATGCTTCTATCTATTCTTCTTTGACTTGATTTGATAACTCTCTCTATTCCTGTCGGTTTCATCATCTTTTTCGTCGTGTTGCCGCGGTCGACTTTGCTCCCGCTTGCCTCTATTTTCTCAACCCCTGCATCTTGTGCTTTATGGGCTGTCGCACGACCCCGGATTAGAGGAGATCTTTTGATACTCGAAATATTTTCCAAGAGCTGCACGCTACGACGACATTATCAAGATTCGGACTTTGGATTTTCCCTATTTTAGTGTCAACCCTTTCCAAATGCAATACTATTGCATACGTCTGGCATTTCAGGGGGGGGGTGTTAAGGGTATTTGTGGTGTTTCCTTATTGTTCTAGGGTTTAGTTTTGTGTCCCTTGTACTATATATATACACACACAATATTCTTAACATTTTCATGGTCTCCTCCAGGTTGGTTTAATTCGATCACATTCTGTGGAAAATCTGTAAACAATAGTAGGGTTCAGAGTATTTGGGGATTGCACAAGCCAGTAGGCTGCAGCGGTCCATTTTTATATAATGTGCTGGACTATGAACAGTAGTCGGCAAAGAAAAAATGTATCATACAAGGATACAAGACCGGAGATTGAATCGTATACAATACAGTTTGTTTCCTAAACTGTTAGAGATACGAAATATATCTCTTAACAGCCTCCCTCAATCTTAACTTAGAGAATCAAGGTTGAGATTGGAACACAATTTCATGAATTGACGTGTCAGCAATGGTTTGGTGAAAACATCTGCTACTTGATCTCCTGACGATATGAACCGTATATCCATCATCTTGAGAGCTACCTTCTCATGCACAAAGTGAAAAATCCACTTCTATATGTTTAGTTCTTGCATGAAAAACTAGATTGGCAGAGAGGTATGTAGCTCCTAAATTATCACACCAAAGACTCGGTGGTCTAAGCTGAACAATTCCAAGTTCAGATGGCAAAGATTGAATCCATGTTACCTCAGCTGTATGTATTCTAACTCGGTACTAGAACAAGATACAGTAACTTGCTTTCTTGAGCTCCATGATATCAGGTTTGCTCCAAAGAAAACTGCAAAACCACCTGTCGATCGTCGATCGTAAGAACAGCTTGCCCAGTCTGCATCTGAAAAAACACTGATCAAAACAGAGGACGACTTCTTGATTACAAGGCCAAGTTCAAATGTATTCTTCAGATATAAAAGAATACGCTTGGATGCTCCCATATGTTGATCTGTTGGTGCATGCAAGTATTGTCAAACCTTATTAACAACAAAGGAAATATCTGGTCATGTCATCGTGACATACTATAAAGCTCCAACAAGACTTCTATATCTCGAAGCATCTTTAGACGACAGCATCTGTCCAGTGTCTCTAGCCAATTTTTCAGATGTGGTCATAGGTCTGATAAACCGGTTTACAGAGCTCCAAATTGAATTTCTTCAGAAGATCACATACATACTTTTTCTGAGACATAACAATGCCTCCCTGAGTTGGAACCATATCAATACCAAGAAAATAATACAATGGCCTAAGATCCTTCACAACAAACTCATCCTATAATTGTCGAATGAGACAATCCGCTGCTCTGGATGAGGAGCTAGTGATAATTATGTCATCAACATAAATGACAACTCCTGGTGGTAGCTAGTGCCTTATGTTGGTTTATCTGGCTATACCGGAATGATGTCGTTTTTAATAAAAAGATTGTTACTAATCCTTTGCAGATTATCTTTTTGATCGGGCACTGGCTGAGGTCTTGGGCAAATCTGCAAAAACCGGACCAGAAAGAGTCCATGCTGGCTGGAAGCGACCATCTGGAGTTTGTGGCGAAGCAAATTCTTTGTGCTCATGGGTGGCGGTTTAGTCACAGGATTTGTAATGATTTGATTTAAATTTCAATCATAATTTACTTGTAAGGCTTCATGCCAGTTTTAACAATTTGGCTACTATGGTGATTTATCTTTTTAATAAATGTGGCTGTGTGCATCATTGATGCAGAGGCCGGGAGAGGTATTCTCTTCCATTATCTAAAAAAAAAAGTAGTCACTTCAAGCCGCTGGAACACAAACAAGGAAACATTGGATTTTGATGCCACAAACCCAAGCTCCAGAAGCTTTAAACTTAACCGAGAATACCAGGCACGCGGAGCTTGTTTTAAGCCATACATAGCCTTATGCAATTTGCAAATAAAATGAGGAAATCTTGAATCAACAAACCCACGTGGCTGCTGCATATAGACTACCTCTTGCAACTAACCATGAAGAAATGCATTGGACACATCAGCTTGTCGAAGATCCCATTCTTTAGAGATGGCAATGGACAGAACCAACCAAATAGTGACCGATTTAACAACCTATGAAAAAGTATCATCATAATCAATACCTTGTGGTTGTTTGAAGCCTTTCGCCACCAGGCGACCTTGTATCTCTCCAAAGAGCCATCAGCCTTAGTCCTTAGTTTGAAAACCCATCGACTATCAATTACATTCCGACCAGTATGTGTAGGAACTAATGTCCAGGTCTAGCTTCGAATCAAAGCATCATATGCTTCTTCCATTGCTTGTTTCCAATGTGGATGAGCAAGTGCTGCAGTAAGAGATGTCGGCTCCATCACATCTGGTACACGGGCTGCAGCAAGCATGCGGCGATTTGCTGGATACGGAACAGTACCGTCAATGCGAGTTTTCGACTGCCTGACATTATTTTGTAGATGCTTCTGTGGATGATATTCTTCAGAAGAAGAGGGAATCGCCGCTGGGGACAAGGAATGTCCACTCGATCCAGTGCTAGAAGCAACACTAGGGTCATGTTTTGGTTCAGCCACACCATCCATCACACCGTGTTCTGCACCATCACCAATATGGTGCTCTGCATCGGCATCATCATCACCAAAAACAGCAAGAACAGAGGATGCATTTGACAGAGCTAGATTATTGTCATTGTTATGTTGGTCACTTATGGAAGCACTAGTATGTGGAAGAAGTTGAGGAAGAAGAACTGAAGAAGGACTGATAGGAACATGTGATGTAGTAGGAGGTGATTTAGAGAATGGAAAAATAGTTTCATCGAAGACAACATCTCGTGAGATATATACACATCCACTGGGAGCATGTAAACATTTATAACCCTTATGAAGACTACTATAACCAGTGAAAACACATTGCATTGATCGAAATTACAACTTGCGTTGGTTATACGGTCTTAAGTTTGGCTAACAAGCACATCCAAAAATTTTAAGCAAAGAGTACTCTGGTGTGATCCCAAACTAACGTTCTAAAGGTGTGGAGTTGTTGATAACCTTACTTGGCAATTATTTTATAAGATAGCATGCCAAAGAGAATGCATCAGCCCCAAAACGGACTGGTACAAATGAGTGAGCGAGCAATGCTAAACCAACTTCAACAATATGCATGTGTTTTCTCTCAACTGTGCCATTTTGCTGATGAGTATGAGGACAAGATACCATATGGCTAATACCTATACGGTTAAAAAAAGTGTGAAGTTTCTGATATTCTCCTCCCCAATCACTTTGAAAAGACTGAATTTTCCTATCGAGTAGTCTTTCAACATGATTTTTGAATTGAATGAAGACTTGCTCAACTTCATATTTGTGTTTTATGGGATAAAGCCATGTGAACCTACTGAAATCATCGACAAAGCTCGCATAATACTTAAAACCCTGAACATATTTTGTAGTCAGACCCTAGACATCCAAATGCACAAGTTCTAAAGGAAACAAAGTTCTATTAATAGAATTTGAAAAAGGTAATTGATGACTTTTAGCCATCTGACTAGCTTCACACACTATAGGAAAACTATTGCTAGATGAATAACCTAGACTATTATTCTTGATGACATGCTGAACGGTGATCGACGAAGGGTGACTGAGGTGAGCATGCCACTGATCTTGCGATGGCTTGGTACTAAGGAAGGCAAAGTTGGGCTACAGACCACCTCTACATCGACCTCTGAATAGGACAGTCTTTGTTAACGATCCTTCACAAGGAAAAAATTCGGATGAAACTCAAAAAAGACATTATTGTTAGAGGTGAAACGATGAGCAAATAATAGATTTTTGGTGGTAGATGGAACATGAAGCACATTGCTAATTTTAATATTTCTAGTTGGAGTATGAAAGGAAGAGTGACGATTATGACATATTGACAAACTTGACCCATCTGCAACGTGAACCTGATCCTTGCCAGTATATCTCTCCTTGACCGAGAGCCTGTCCAAGTTGCTTGTGATATGATCAGTGGCTCTAGTGTCGCTATACCAATTGGCATCAATCTGATAGGATGGAGAGGCAGAGGCAGCATAGGCAGCAACATGATTCTCATCCACTTGATATGAGTGATCAAAGCGATGGTAGCATTTAAGCGCTACATGTCCCGCCTTTCCACATACTTGACACACTGGTCGATTAGTTTTGTATGGCATAGCATTATTGTTATTACCTCTGTTTGATGATTGGTTTGAGAAGAAATTCTGTTGATTCCTTCCTCGACCATGACCACGTCCTCGTGATCTCGGACGTTGGCATCCCCCTCCACGGTTGTTGTTGTTATTGCATGCAGAGAAGTTGGCGATATGTTCTTCAAGCATCTCATTACGCAGATCAATCCTCAATTCATGGCTAAGAAGTTTGGCATAGACATCATTAAGCCTGTGGATTGCCTGTGGTTGCCATGGTGTCGGCCAGATTCTTCGTCTTGTTGAAAAACTCATGAATAGATGAGTCCTTGTGAAGACCCCCTGGTTATTTTTGTAAGATCGAGGCCTTCCCAGTCTTATGGAAATAACTCTGAGTCTCAAGTACATGAATTCCAAATTAACTCCATCTAAGTGAGAAGGCTCAACCGAAACTAGAGCTTCAATGATCATGCATACTGCTCCTCTGCAAGCACTACATGATAACCGGTTCTCCAAACAGTCCAAGTCCACACTTAATGAGTTAAAAGGGAATTAAAAAACAGCGAGTATGTGACCGTGTTGGCTCCTAGGATCAGCAACCAACACGCTCATACCCCCATTCAACGTCAATCACAGTCATACAACAATCATACATTGATAATCCAAAAGACATACAACATAATAGTTAAGTCTACAACTATTACAAGGTGGCCGACTGGCCAAATTCAAATAAGAACAATAAGTAGCAGCGGAAGCAGTGTAAATAAACCAAAAGGTCCAGCATTGGTGTGCCCCATAACCCATGGCCACCGACTGGGAGTTAAATAATAGCATTATTCGTTAGCGTCACCTAAATCAGCGCTAACGAACTCATCGGGCGTAGTATCGTCTTCACCTGAATTTGCAGCAACCAGGTTAAGTACAAATGTACTTGCAAGTCTTACACAAATTAAAAATATTTATGCTTAGAGGATAAGGATGACAATAGTGGCTTAGTTTTGCGGAAAACGCAGCAATTCTTATTCCTGGACCATCTAGTTTGAAATTGCCAATTTTGCAAACATTTGTTTTGTAAAAGAAGAACAAAAAGACATAGATAATTATATAGATCAATCAATACCAAAGTGGCTGCCCACTTTGATAAACTAAAATGCATGAACATTCCATTCATGCCGAAACCAAGTTGTAACCATGTCAAATTTTAATTACAAGTCTAACGATGACGTCTCCCAAACCAACTGATGTCCATAACCGTGGACACAGTTATTCGAATAGATTTAACTCTGCAGAGGTGTACTAATTTACCCACACGACTCGATTAGCCCGTAAGCCTCCGGATAATGACAAACTTCCTAAGGCATGTCGGCCGGGAAAATCGAGATTCGATACTTTTTAGCAAGAAAGCCCTATTAAGATAAGTCCCCCTTTGCGAGATGAACCCCAAACTTAGTACAAACGACCAATAGCGCTCACTAAGTGGGCTCACAAGTTGTGTTGAAAACACCGATGCAATGTAAATAAAGAAAAACAGTGCTCCCATACACATTATAGAAAATTGCATTGGGTCCTATGAACAAATGATTGAACACAAAATGTCCTCACATCACCTGAGACTTAACTCAATAAAACTCCCCCTTACTTAACCGAACTGTACCTATATCCCACGTGTGATAGCACGAAGGTTACTTGGAATGACAGCCCATGGCTCGGTCCTTAATGGTCCGGACAAGACAACCACATACCCGAGTCTCGTGCATAACAGCACCCACACTACCAACCACTTGTCCAGACCAAAACCTTTTTAAATAGCAAAGTTTTTTACTCAAGAACTAGATACGAGGATCTAGACAAAATAAAGATAAGAAAAGTTATGTGTCTCCCACAATTGATGATCTAATCCCGCCAATTGATGTAATGCGTATACTAGATGTGCAATGGCTAAGCACTCAACACACAATAAAAACCATCACAAGTGTCTAGCTTAAGCATATATATAATGGAATTATTAAGGATAACCGGCAAATGTAGGAGTAGATTGCGTAACAGAAGAAATTTTGAAATTCGTATCTTGCTCCCTTTGCCATGGCAGATTAGCTTCGTTTGGTGAATCGGACCAGGTTTTCGTTACCAGTATTTTTTTTTAACGGTCTGGTAAGGCCGGTTTGGCCAAAAATTAGAAAATTTCTGCCAATTTTTGCTGAAAATTTCAATTTTTTCAATTTGTTGGATTTAAAATTTTTAAAAAATCAAATTCGAACAAAATTCAAGCAAATTCGATTTTTTGGACAAAATTAATCCAAACCGATTTTTTTGGGACTGGTTTGTATTCCTACCGGCCCCCACCTGTAAATCTGAAATCGCCGATTTTCTGCCGAAATTCCGATCCCATCCGGTGACATGCCGGAGAAATTATGAAAGGCAACGCAGAAGGTGTTGAACTAGCCATATGAAGATCATGCTTAAGCCTGAGAAACACCTTCCCAACTTTGATCGAATCAAGATTATCAATAGTTTTGACGCACGGCTTTTCAGCAAAAGACACTCTTCTGTTGTTTGCATTGATCAAATTCAATGGTCCTAGATTTCTTCCGCGAATACAGCAGAGTCCATTCATTCTCATGTTATCTTAACCACAATTGATACTCTCTACGGAATTTTTTTTAGGAGAACTCTCTACGGAAATTCGCACCCCCATCTCTCCAAAGAAGAAAATGAACTAGGAATTACTTGGCAATTCATTGGCGCAAAGAATAGACCAGAAGACCAACTTTTTTTGGAAGCAACTGTGAATCGTTAACCATATCATAGGCTCTTTTGTCTTGAAAACCTAGAGCACTACCACCAAGGCAGCATTGAAGAACATTGCCAACTGATTCCTCTGTTAACCGGAAGGTAAACCGAGAAAAAGTTGCAAGTAGAAGACGAAGGATGGACATAAGAACCATACCTCATAAAAATTCTCGATTAACCAACAGTAATATCCTGCCAAACCAAGAAAGCTTTTGTCAAGATAATAATTACTTACATAAAAGAAACTTTGGTTTTGAAGTTAAACATGTCAAGTCATAGGTCTGGAAAATAGTTGTAGTATTTGAGCAAACTGACTTTGTGCTAAAATAAACGTACAACCCCTCAATTGGAAGTTTAGCATCTATATAATTGCTTTTGCGGTGAAGGCTAGGCTTGTTGAGTACCTTCGTACTTATGGTTGCTCAAATATGTAGATTCAGACTATAAAGCCGAAAACACGGTGTATGAATATTTCTATGTATCCGGCGATGGGATTGATGAAGACAATGATAACTAGGTCTTAGTCACAGTCGGTTGCCTATGAAAATACATGGATGCCCCGCTCTTATGATGTTCTTTCCGCTTCTACTACTTATTTCCGCTACTACCCTATTACTCTTGTATAGATGTGATCTTCACCGATATCTGTACTGTGTGGGCTAGCTACTGATCATGGGACTAGCACAAAATACATAGAGGGTTCTGAATGGAAATCCGGGTCCCCACAAAGGTGGTATTAGAGTCATACTGACTGTAGGTTAGACCATAGTTAGAATGGCCGTTAGTTGAGGATCTTGTGTGAAAAATACTATTTTCTTAAAACTAAAAAAATCCTTGCAACAAAAAGATATATACGCTTGCTATTGTTGTTTCTTCATCTTACTCTTAGAGTCTCACTCTTGTCTTACTTCTATTAACCTTGTTAAATCGATTTACTGATCTCTTTCTGCTCCTCCCCAATTTCTTGTAGATGCCGGTGCTACACACCTATGGTGAGCATATCGGAGAATACGTCGTAGAGCTATAGAGGCTGCTTCAAACCTTGGGAGGCTATGAGAGGCTACTCTACCGAGACACCATTTGGGTAGTTGACGAGGTACACCATGGAGTACAGTGCAAGATCACCATCTACTCCCGCAACAACGCAAGAGCCAGTTGCCCCCGCCGGTATACAGCCAAGAGGGTCACCTTCGAGGAGGGCATCCAGGAGATGTCCCGCATCGTGATGCTCCGTCTGTGCCACACCCATCGCTCAAAACTGGGGGGAACTGTCTTCCATCTCCACCCTTACATCGAACAGCTAGACCAGCCGACTCAGACTCACAACACCACCAACAAAGGGGATGCTATGGTCATTCACCTTGCATGCTTCGCGATCGCACAAGAGGAGCCATTAGGACCATGCTGATAGAGCTCCAAGGAGTCTACGGGACCTTACAGTAGGTCGGAGCCAGGATCACCCTACTAGAAGAGGCTCTGTACGACCCAGGGAATCAACCCCCAATGGAGCCTGAGCCAGCACCGCCAATCCTGCCCTTGGAGGTGCTACCACCAGTGCCCCCTACTTCTGTCGAGGTCGTCGACGCCCTAGCACCAGGCCATCACGACCAGTTCACATCAGCTCAACCACACCCTCTGTCCTACATGCAGGAGCAGCTCCTCCAGGGACATGGAAGCTACCTCAGCGACTAGGTGCGAGGACCGCCAGGACTAGGCCAGCAAGATAGGTCGTGGCGCTCACTTAGTTAGATTTTGGATGTGAGCTATATCTTCTTGTACCCAAACATGATCGCCGGAGGACACCGTAGCTAGCAATCACCACACCCGCGCCAGAAAAGCCAACCATGGCTGACGTCATGGCTCACCAAACTCAACTTTGGAAGATTCTCACCCAAAACACATCATCTTATGGAGGATCATCTAGACTAGGAGAGTTCACGAGAACCAAGCCCCTTACCTTTGCTACATCAAGGGAACCTTTGGACACTGACCTTTGCTACACCAAGCACCATCGAGAAGAAGCTGGGCATTAGCAACCCAGAGAAGGTTCTATATGCCAGTCACAAGCTAGACGGACCTGCTGAAGATTGGCGAGACAACTTCAAAGAAGCCCAAGAAGGTCAAGTTTGTGGCATGGGCAAAATTCACCTCGGCTTTCCATGATTTCTTCATCCCTACCAGACTGATGAGGCTGAAGAAGGAGTTCCGGGAACTCAAGCAAGGAACATGTAAGTCCACGAGTACCTCACGAACTTCAACCAAATATCCCGATATGCTCCAAAAGATATATAGGATAATGAGGAAAAACAAGAAAGATTTATGGATGGACTGCGTGAAGTGAAGGGATTAGTTGTTGTAGCTATCAGCTATCATCCACTGACTTCAATGTAATACCCCGTTTAACTTAAGGAATTAGAAAGTGGATTAAAGAGAGAATTAAGAAAGGAAAAGGAGGAAGAGAAGGGGTGGGCCGGCCTTGGCCCAACCAAGTACGACTTGGGCTCGACAAGGGAGGCCCTGTGTTTCACATATAAGGGAGGGAGGTGCTGCCGAACAAACCCTAGCCCCCCCCCCCCAAAAAAAAAACTTGCAACACCTGATCCCCTGCCACCCCCGTCTAATTTGCCGATTTGCTACCCTAGCCAATCCACCAGCCCTGCCGTGCCAAGCCATCATAGTCGTTGCAATAGCCTTGCCCACCCTACCGCGCCAGGCCGTCACTCTTGCCGCTGTCTACTGCGCTAGTGCCAGCACTACCGTATGTCGCTTGCTATTGCCTTGTTGGGCTGTTAGTTTTGCGGTGCCATGCGCTTTGCTGCTATGGCTGCTGCTGTCGGCTGCATAGGATAAGCAAGGAGGAAGCAAGGGCAGGCAAGGAGAAAGAACTAGGAAGGAGAAGAAAGGAAGGGAAGAAGGAGAAGGAGAGAAGGAAGAAGAGGGAGAATTAGGGTTTCGTGATCTAATCTCATTCGTCGTTCGATTTCGAGGGGTAACAATATGAAAATTCTTGCTACGTTATTAGATTATTGTTTTTTCAACGATTAGGGTTGATTGATAGCGGGAATTGATAATTTGGTGATGACCTGTTTCGGTTAGTTGTGGTTATGAGCCTTGCGAGGGAGTTTTGGGGGTATCTACAGGATGTTTCATAGTTTTACATGTTAGAAAAGTTGTAGGTTATTTTCTATGCTTCCCATAGAGTGCAAGATCACTGAATTGGGTTAAACGGTGTAAATGTTATGAATTCTGGAGCGCTCCTGTCCATAATTTCATCGTTGTTAATACCCATCGTGTAGATTGCTTTATTATATACAATAGATAGTTGAATTAAATTACGGTCATAACTGGGATTATTTAGATAATTCTTCATATTTTCCAGAAGTGGCTGGGTTTGATATTTTTCATGTGGTAGAAAAATAGATATAAATTATTAAGTCTGTTGTTCTGTAATATTCTAGATTAACCTTCAGGGTTAAAAACAGAGATTTAGATGATGTAATAAAAGAATTTGCATAACTTGGAAAGTGTAGTAGAGTTTTGGTAGGTTTCATAAAACATAGAGATAATTCCTTATTTACCATTGGAAGTTGGTCAGATTCCTAATATGCCATCGTGAAAGTGCTCATCTCTTCATTGCCATTGGATCTCAACTTTCACCCCTTTCATGCCATTGTCATGTCTTGACCGTGAGTTAGGTGTTAAGTTGGACGCGAAAAGACATTATTGCCCTTCTTCTTCCCCTATCGTTTCTTCCTTCCTCTTCCTGTCTTAGCATGCCTTCCTCCCATCATCGGCCGATCGCCACCAGCATGCCTCCCTCAATCGATTTGCCACTGTCAGATCTACCATCCCAAGCCTCTCCCTACTGGTCTACCATCGTCGCCACCCTCCCGCCACCGGCCACCTTCCTGCCCATTCACCACTCGATATCCTCGTCGGATCCTCTGTTCTTCTACCAGCGATCCCCCACCCCAGCCCATCCAAGGCTTCCCATCGCTGGATTCCCTACCTATCCTCCTCCTTCCTCGTCCAAAGCAGCAACACCCACTCCGGTTGCTTGATTCGAGCTTGCTGCGGGGACATGCTGCCTCACCACTACATGAGCTCGGGACAGGGCGATGGAGGTCCTTAACAGCTCACTATGCGGCATCTAGGAAGCTCAAGATGGAGGGCTCCAGATCGATAGGGAAATCCGTCACAAGTAAGGTGACCATGATGAGGAAGGCATGTGGATCAATGGTGAGCTTTGTCTAGGCAAGGTGGCGCTCTTCCCCAAGACCGACATCACCCAACACTGCTGATCTCCAACTCAGGTGAGATTCGTCAAGGTCTTCTCATGTCAAAATATGTTCCACTTCATCCTTGTTCTTTCCCCCTCAATAATTTTTTTCATTCCCACAGCGGTTCACCAAAATTGAAACCATCTCCCTCATCTTCCCCGAACTGCTAACATTGTAGATTTCGCTGCCTTCGGTGAGTCTCAGGTCAAGCTACCGCCACCATCTCCTTCCTCATTCGACATACCGGGGCATGACAGAATCTGAAGTAGATGAGGAGAGGGAGGCTTCTGCTAGTCATCTTGACCCATTTGATTGTACTAGTGAAGAGAAGCTTTGGTTGGTGCTCACCACTCACCAGAAGAGGAGAACAGAGGAAGAGATGATGTGCATCACATCATCCGCTTGCATGGGGGATAAGAAGCGGGGTAAGAGGAGGAGAAGCAGGAAGCGTGAGAGGAGTAAATGCTAGAAGAGATGGTTCGAAAGTGAGCCGCGAGACTAGCGAAGACAAAAGAAAGATCGAAGAGACAGACAGAAGAGATGGAAGAGGAGTAAATGCTTGGGGGATAAGAAGCGAGGCGGAGATGATGGGTCCGTCTCGATTCGATTTGACGGTGGGTTGGACAACACATGCACGTTGCTCCAGATGGCGTACAGGTTCTGAACGTTGTTCACAAGTGCGACCACCTCTGGACGTCATTTCTGCATCCAGCCTATTCTATAATTCTTTGCCCACCTTTCCTACTTTGGTGATTTCATAATTATTAACTATTATTAATAAAAAAAAATCGGTCCATTGTTTTGTTTTTTTGAAAATCAATTCAATCCTTGGTTGGTAGCGTTGGATTGCTCCAACACCAAAATGGCAACACTTTGTATCTAAAAATGGCAACACTTCGCTGATCGCCCAATTCAACGTCTCGGATTCATGGTCACGTCCTGCCCGGTGTTCCTACACCACGACCCAACCCCCGACGCTCCCGTCATTAAAAGCCGCCCCATTCTCTCACGGGTAAAGAGAACACGAGATGCAAGATCTCTCTTTGCCTCACCCCCTTCCCTGACAGCGGTGGCGGCGACTGGAGGGAAGTAACAACGGAGGGGATGGGGTTGGATGGAGCGAAGATATGTGTAAGGGAGCAAGCACCCATAGGGATAGGCCCCCGACGGTCCGATCCGTGAGTAGTTTCACCTATCGATCTCTCTCTCCGCATCCTCGTTGTCCTGGTTTTGATTTTTTGTGCTAGTTTTCTAATCGAGGGAAGCTAGACATTCGGCGGTTTGGTTCTGTTTATTCTTGAGATTTCTTTAATCTTGGCACAATTTTGAATCCTGTTCATTGTAAAATTATGAAAAGGTCCATTAGTGCTGCGATTTTCTTCTCCGGTTTTTAATTACTTTTGTACTCTGTTGGTGTTCCATTTTGATCTCCTTGGGTGAAGGCCGGTCCAACCACAGCCGACGGGCATGCCTCCGGCGCCGCCCGCACCCACACCCGCACTGAACCTCACGGTCAACGACGCACTCCCATACGTCCGTGCTGTGAAGGACATCTTCCTCGACCAGCGTGAGAAGTATGACGAGTTCCTCGAGATCTTGCGCGAGTTCAAGAGCGGGAGGTCAGTGATATGCACGAGTAGTAGCTTTTAACAATCTATCTATTTGTGCTGTTACGAGTTTGCGATGGATCATCAAGTTGAACAAAAATCTCGGTTTCGGGGGGGTTTTGTTTGCAGGATTGATACCGATGGCATGGTGAGCCGTGTGAAGGTCCTGTTCGACGGGTACCCCCAGCTTGTCCTTGGCTTCAATGCGTTCTTGCCGAGGGAGTACCTGATCAAGCTCAACTAGGAGAAAGAACAGCCGCAGGAGAAGCCAGCTTGAAGATCTCTGTTCATTCATAGGTCTAGCTCGCTAGGAACAGATGATCTGATGCATGGATTTCTGTATGTCCGTTGTAGTTGATGGAAAATTGACCAATGTTGTGTCAGAACTAATAATATTTATTTGGAATATCCGACCAATGGTGGAGCCAGGAATTTGGTGTTGGGAGTGCACACACAAAGTAACGCCGGGTACGATTAGTTCAAATCAGGGAAAAAGCTACCGGTAGGGAAAAAATTTCGGAGCCTAGTGATAGATTTGGTTATCAGAATTTTTCGATTTATTTCGGCCGAAATTTTCGAATCGAAATTTGAATTTTTTTGTGAAGTTAAAACGAAAAATACAGAAAAAAAATGCATAACCCAGAACCAACCTCTTCAAGACTAAGGGTGTTTCCACCACAGCATATGCACTCTTATGTTTGTATATAGTTATAAACTTTCTTTATATTTGTCAACAAACTAGCAAATCCGAAATTTTTTGGCCGGTTGGAAATTTTATCCGAGGGGTCCGGTAAATCCGATTTTCGCCAGTAACAGCCAAAATTTCGCCGAAAAAGTTTTCACTGGTTCAAACTACGAAGCCAGGAATTTGCCCATTAAAAGTAAAAAAAAAACATCTACTAGTATCTTTCCACATGTCATTACTATAGTAATCAATTTAGAAAATGACTTGCATAATAATATGAATGTGAGAAAAATGGAAGTTGCTCCATGCGCACCTGCAAAATCATTGGTCTTAGTGAGTGGCGTGTCGCCTACTGCTGCTTGCTGCTCCCACGCCGCCCACCGCTCCTCCTCTCTGCGCCGCACCGGCCGCTGAGCCGCAGGAACCAAATTGGGGAGGAGTTGGAGTATTGGAGATATAGATGGATGTGGGCTGGTGAGTGATGAGATGGCTGTGGGCTGGTGGAGGCACGAGCGAGCCGTGGGTTGTGAGATGAGCTTCCAAGAGAGTGCACACCAAGGAGTGCTATGAATATGGCCCAAATGCAGAATTGATCTCTGTAAATGTTTTCGATTTTTTGATGTGTCCGGGCACTCCTACTGGCTCCGCCCATAATTGTACCCAGAGATAAATTACTGGTACTCTACAGGTGTGCATCAGTAAGTAATTGTTTCAGTTGGTGATTGTAGCTAGCCGAGATGACACCATGAAAGGAACAAAAGGTTGCGTCAAGAACCGAAACGTTTCGTCAGAATAGATACCAAAAGCCTTCGCTAGCTTGTACAACTAGTCTTTTGTGATAGTACTCTCTGTGATCGATTGTACAATGACTTAGGAAGGTGTGACCGCTGGTGCCTCAATGCCTGGCGAATTGCTCTGGTTGGTGGCCTGGTGGGCTGAATTATTGAAATGGTCAATCCAAATGACCAACCGCTAAGTGCTTATACCTAGTTAAAAAATTATTTATTTGTTGGGGTGTCCGTGCACCTGGGGCACCCCCCACCGTCACCCATGTATCCGACTATATATTAGTGACTGTATTCATATTTGATCTATATTCATCCTATGTTTTTACGTATTTGACTCCACCGGGATCCGTATCCATGGGTATCCATGATATTTGGACCTGACATAATTCTGGAGATTAAAATATGGAACAAGGCATCGAAGACTCTATCCGACCATATATGATACGTTTACGCCTGTATATCGAAGGTGGTTCTTTTTCCTAGAATATCTAAACAAGATTCAATTAATTTTTTTGAGGAAATCAATCAAGTTTCTCATCATGATTTGCATCATGATTCGTGCTCCAGCCCACCTCTATCTCTGTGTCTTCGGTGAAGATCAGGTGAGGATTAGGGCTCACGCTCATCGGGTTAGGTTTCAGGTTCAACAGTCTGTCCCTGTTGTGGGTAGAAGAAGCTGCAATGGCACCACCAGCCGCAGGATCACAGGAGGGTGGATGCATGCGGGCGGGATGGCAACGTCTCCGAGTGTGACACACTTTTTTGTTGTTATTAATATGGACAATCTAGTACTCCTCCTGTTCATAAAAATAAATCGTTTTGGATATCGATATGATCTCTAAAATACAACTTTAACTACTAATTACTATTATAATATATTTGTAAAATCCAACAAAATTATAATATTATGAAAGTATTTTTCGAGACGAATCTACACATATAATTTTCATGTATCTAATATAAATATATAAAAAGATATTGACAGCTAAAATTTTCAAAGTTTGATTACGCGTATTTTAAAACGACTTGTTTTGTGAACCGGAGGAATAGTGTTTAAGCAAAACATAGTTCAGCAGTGAGCACTCGATGACCCATACAGCAGTAACAGTGATTAAAAAAAAAAAGCAACGCACTAGCGGAATACTCAATTAACATGCTTACATAGACAAAAGAAAACTAAAGTAACGCATGGCCACAATAAATAACACGGCCTTAGGTAGATAAAAATACTTGTCATATTGTGAAAAGGGATGGTGTGAGCCGTACCACTGTTTATTGTCGAGGGAAAATCTAGCTGTGAACACTTTACCAAACTGACGAGTTAAACAATAACATAATCAAGAGCAGATAATAAATTGCCAACACGCAGTTGGTTAATCCAACCGATGTGGCACTCAAGTCATCTGGTTAAAGGCTAAAGTCTTATTATACCATCGGTACTGCATTACATGTGTTTAAATAGTTTTTGAAATATGAAATTATAAGATGACTTTACCGTTTGATGTTTATCTCTCTCTATACAAGACGCAAAAGGAACGAAGGCAAAAGGAACGAAGGCCAAACAAACATCCTACTGTAATCGGTTGCTAACACGCACTCCAAAATGAATAATCTTTTAGATATACTAGATTGTGACCTGCGCCAATGGCGCGTCTACGACTGGTATTAGGGTAGATGAAAGCAGGTATTTTTCTGTGTGTTTTGCATCAACACAATAATTTTAGATGTAGCGACATGCTAGACCATCGTCTATACCTTTCATTTTAGGGATACAAAGACAGCACAGAAATAACTCTCTCTACAGGTATATTGTACGACAGATATTATCATAGACAATAGTTCATTTTGTACCTCTTTTGCAAACTTTATCTATAGATCATTCTTTGTGATTTCAGGTCTTTCGATAGTAAGACTGAAAGATTTATTGACATAGTGAAAACATGCAGTATAAAATCAAATAATCATTGATATATTGGTCTCGGTGATTCAATGAAAAGGCAAAACCTACAAAACCAACACTCTCAGTTCTATCCTCACCAGGCAATAGTTGCACAGGCCACAAAGCCATAACATAAATAACTCTCTTGATAGGTATATTCTACAACAATTATTATCATAGACAATGGCTGTTACATATTTTGAGTAAATGAAAGTATCCTGAGCTAAGCGAATCATAGAAAAATGTTCCAGCATACAGAATTAGGACCATACTTATTAATATAACAACTCAAGGGTAAGTAACTCTTCAATTATAACCACTTATAGGAAACAGTCATGTAAGCATGTAAATTTAGCGCTCGAAGCGAATAGGAACTCACTCTTCTGCACAAAATATACATTTAACAAAAGAAGATGGCCAACACAATAATTTTAGACGTAGTGACATTCTGGACCATCATATATATTTCTCATTTTAGGGATACAAAGCTAGCACAGAAATAATTCTCTCGACAGATATATTCTACAACAATTATTATCATAGACAATGGTTCCTTTTGTAACTCTTTTGCAATCCTTATCTGCAGACCATTCTTTGTGATTTCGGGTCTTTCAATAGCAAGGCTAAAAGATTTATTTGCATAGTCAAAGCATTCAGTATAAAATCAAACAATCACCGATATGTTGGTCTGAGTGATTCAATGAAAAGGCAAAATCTACAAAACCAGCTCCTCTAAGCTCTAGCTGATCTAAAAAACCGGATCCTTATATGACATTGCTCTTGTAACATTAGAATCATCGATTATTAGTGTCACGGAGAAAAGAATGTGCAAAATAGAAAAAGAAAAATAGTGGTAGTTACAGAAAAGGATACAAAATAATAGTAGTCAAGAATGGAAGGGCATACTTAGCAAAGCATCAGCGAATGCAGATTTTCCAACATTTGTTGAACCCTATAAGGATGTATGAAATACGCCAAACATCACTATACCAGCTGAAAAGCAGACATGTAACTCCCATTGTTTTAAGTTCTATGATTTGAACCATTAAATGTGCTTAGTAAAAAACAAAGGAACTAAACATGATACACGTCCTATTGAACATGAAAAAAACACTATGAAATGGGTCTGGATCTTCTTGTATTGTGACTACAAAAAATAAGACATCTGTGGATATCATAGGGATATGCCCATGATCTTAGCATGATGAAACAATTGGCAATGTTGCTTTTGGTTTGAAGTTTCAAGCGTTTTCGACAAAGTTTCTGAACTGTCAGGTCTTTGGCGGTCAGATCGGCCAATCCGGTGGTCAGACCGGCCTTGTCTCAATTGATTTTTGGTTCGGTCCCTGGCGGTCGGACCGCGAGCAGCGATCAATCGGTTTTTGTGCTGATTGTTGATAATTGTGAACTGATTTTGGGATAGGTCATATCCTTGTTTGTTAATGCATATGCGTTGCATATTGCATGTTTTGGCTAACGTGGATCAAGTTGTGAAGAACTTGTTCCCGGATTCGTGTTTGCTTGTCTATTGCTGTGCAGGTGGCTTGGAGGTCAACGACGGTCAACGGCGAGGAGGATCGGGACTAAGCTTGGAGAGCTGAGGTCCAAAACGATCATAGATGCTAGGTGAGGTCGAGTGACTCAAGCATGACGCAGAATGGATGAAGATGACCGAACGGGCAGTTCGGTGCGACTGGTTGGATCAAGCGGTGCGGGGGTCGGTGCAAGTGCCATGGAGGTTCCGGTGGGATCCGGATGGGAGAGACTTGCTGACACAAGGAGAGCCGCTGGATCAACCTACACGTGGCGAAGCATGGATGTGTTTCGCACAGTTCGGACTCGGTCTTCGGAAAAGATCGAGAAAGGGTATTTTGGTAATTTTACCAAATACTGTCTTGGTGACCTAATGCCAACCCGCGGCGCAAGACGGAGCGTCAAAAAGTGGATTAGGTCAAGAGAAGTGAAGACGGTGCTTTAAAATGCGTGCGTGTGTGACCCATTTGTATTGGACCTTAACGGGAGCCCATTAGGGTTAACTCTTCTAGAAGCTAAGCCTCTAATATAAATAGAGAGGGGGCTGTTCTCAGCAGCCAACTAAGCACTTCATTTGTAAACCCTAGTTTGTCTTAGGGCCTAGGGAGAAAGAGGAGAGGCTTAAGGTTCTAGGGAGATGTGTTGAGTTGTGTGCTCATGGATTGAGCTTTGTCCTCCATGAATGGAGCGGCTGTAACCAGCAACCAATCGTGAATCAATCTATAGATGATTGTTCAAAGATGAGTCTTCTTGTGTTTTCCCTTCTCTTTTGATGATTTTGGGTGCTTCCTTGATCTTGTGGTTTTTGGTTTGTTTCGTGCCCTCTTTTACCTTGCCGTGATGTGTGGGAATACATCTAGGATCATCTAGATCATCAATCTCTCACGAGCAAGTTTTGGATCAAGTTTTTCGTTTTTGCCCGGTTTTGAACCCTCCTTCGATAAAAACAGAAAAAGGTCAAAACTTTAACGTGTATCTACTCAATCTCTGCTTAGAATAGGTTCCTAATATCCTTAGGAAGGTGTGTTCCAAATTTGGTCAAGTTTGGCCGTGTAGATCAAAAGTTAGACCGATTTTTGTTTTGGTTTCGGTCATCATTGATGGTTACAGTCGGGATCGGTCGGACCGATTTTTACACGCTGGTCAGACTGCTCCCCGGTCAGACCGCTCTTTACATGCCGGTCTGACCGCTCTGTTAGGGTTTGGTGCTGTTGGTTCCTTGCTTTGGGGATTTTGGTTCAAGTTCAACACAAGTCTGCTGTTGTTGATCCCCATAGCTCTCATAGCTATTGCGGTGAATCTGGTGTTGAATCTGAACGAGGCAAAAATTAGGCAAGCTCCTATCCACCCCCCCTCTAGTCGCCTGTTTCCGGTCCTACAAGTGGTATCAGAGCCCGGTTAGCTCTTCTCATAGATCTTAATCGGTCTTTGGAGTCATGACAACTGACAAGTATTCAACCAAACCACCTGTTTTCGATGGAGTTGATTTTGCTTACTGGAAGGCACGCATGCATGCCTACATCGAGGCTCAAGGGTACACAATTTGGCTTAAAGTCAAAAATCCATATGTCGTGCCAGCCAATGACAATGTGATCACTCCAGATGTTGAGGCTAATAGCAAGGTTCGGAACTTTTTGATCCAAGGTCTTAGTCGATCTGAGTTTGAGCGCGTGGCTCATTTGAGGTCTGCTCACGAGATCTGGAGGACTCTCTGTGATTACCACGAGGGTTCTACCGCGATTAAGGAAGTGAGACAGAACCAGCTCAAGAAAGAATACTCAAAGATCGAGCAAAGACCTAGTGAGTCTTTAGATGAGCTGTGGGGGAGGTTCTCCAAGATTCTTCATGATCTTTGCGCTGTTGATCTTGTTTTCACTGAGTCTAAGAATGCACGCCAGCTTTTGGGTGCTCCTGATGTGAAGGTCCGGGGGATGAAGATCATATCCATCAATGACAACACTGTCATGAGTGAGCTTACCATGGATAAGCTCTACTCGAGGTTGAAGACGCATGAGATTGATTTTATCTCGCGTCTCCCCAAGACAGAGTCGATGGCTTTGGTGGTTGACCCATCTAAGGGTAGCTCGTCTGATTCCTTTGATTTTGGCTCATCTAGTTTTTCTTTGTCCGCTTTACACTCTTTGAGCGATGAGCAGCTAGAGAGGCTACCTGAGGATGATTTTGCCCTCCTATCCATCAAATTCTCGAGAGTTTACAACAAGGTGAGGAACAGGAGGAGGGGTGGCCCGGTCACTTGCTTTGAATGTGGTGAGCCAAACCACATTCATTCCAGATGCCCCAAGCTGAAGGGCAAGGAGGAGAAGAACTTCAAGAAGCGTCCTCAAGCTCGGGGTGCGAAAGCCAAGAAGCTAATCTATCGCAAGTTCGTCAGCCGGGTCCTTGTCGCTCTTGAGAGTGTTGACATGAGCGATGTGGACTCGGAGACAGAGGACGACGACGATGACTCTCATGGCAAGAAGAAGGCCCAGGACTTCACCGGTATGTGCTTCATGGCTCGGGACAGCCATGGCGTCGACTCCTCCAACGACGACGATCTTTTCAGCGATCCCGACGAGGTATGTCCTTCACTTGCTAATATGAAACGTGCTTTAGTCCTTGCTGAAAAAAGAATCAATAAGTAAGAAAAAATAATTAGGAAACAGGATACCATAATTGATGACTTGAACCTAGAAGTTGATAGGCTCAAATCCATTAATCCTGCCGATGATTGTGATTCTTACTCTAGCTTGCTTAATGAACTAGCAAATTCGAAATCTGCTCATTCCTCTATTGCTAATCAACTGAAAGATGCTTTTGATGAACTAGAAACTCTCAAGTCTAGTCCTACTTGCATGAATGCCATTGCTCTTGATGTAACTGTTGTAGATACTATTCCTTTACCCTGTTCAAATTGTGCTTTACTTGAATTAAAATTGAATAGCGCTATAGAAGAATTGCATAAATTTGATGCTAGTCACATGTGTTCTCATTGTGAGGATAATAGGATTAAAATGAAGGAGATGACTGAAATGGTTCTTTACTCTAAAACTGCTTCATGTGAAAACTGTGTTAAACTCACAATTGAGAATGATGCCTTAAACAAGACTCTTGAGGAGAAAGCTAAAATTGAACAATCCATGTCCATGACTGCTTCCAAGAAAGTCGTTGATTCTAATTCTTGTGATCTTTGCATTGAAATTGGGCATAATGTAGATAAGATAGAAGAAGCTTTTAGAGTTAAGTTCAAAGAGCGGTTGGATAGGATTAGAGATGACTATTGTGTGTCTTGTGAGGCTTTGAAAGCCGAGGTAGCTCACTATAAGGAAAAGTCTGATAGGGCTAGCAAGTCAAATAAGTGTGCCTCATGTAAGGAGCTAGCCAAACAAAATGACTACCTTAACAGGACTCTTGAGAGATTTACTAGTGGGCAGAAGAACCTCAACATGATTCTAGACAAATCTAAGGTGAGGGTGAACAATAGTGGTCTAGGATTTAATTCCCTAGAGCATTCCAGGAACCATCCACCTAAGGTTATTAGAGCTGTTGAGAGTGGCCTGTTTGAGGTAGAACCCCTTAAGTCATTCAAGATAGTCTTTAAATCTGCTGGTTTTGCCCAAACCCCTTCTAGCAAGATAGGTGCTTCTACTTCATCAGGTCAAACCCCCTCAAAAGGTCAAGTACCATTGCACCTTCTGCAAGAAGGATGGCCACATTGTTGAGTTCTGCTTTCGTAGAGCCAAGATTGAGAGGAAGAAGAGGATGAGCGCTTTGAGAACCATTAGAGGAGTTCCTTCACCTGCTATAGTCCCTAGAGCTAGGCAGCCTGTCCTTCCTGCTAGACATAGGCCTAGGTTCGTAGAGGACTTCTTTGACTCTTTTAGTGGCTCTAGGCAGCGCTTTGGGTTAGGATATCGTGAGGAGAGACCACGGGTAGCATCTAGACAGGGGGAGTACCGACCTTTTGGTAGGTCGATTCGGAGAGGTCTAGGTGTTTCTCGTGTGCATTCTTATGATTTTGCTCCTAACCATTTTACTGCTGCTTCTACTGCTTTACCCAAGTATCGTGTGACTCAGTACTGGATTCCTAAGTCTTTTATCACTAACCCTAGTACTGAGGCACAGATGTTTCCTGTTCATGCTTTGTAGGTCCGTCGTGCGAGGAAGGAGGACATATGGCTTGTTGACTCCGGATGTTCTCGACACATGACTGGAGATTCTAGATGGTTCTCCTTCCTCACACGTGCATCCGGCAATGAATTAATCATATTTGGAGATGCTTCTACTGGGATCGTGACAGCCAAGGGCACTGTGCGCGTCAACAACAAGTTCATGCTCAAGGACGTCGCTTTGGTAAGTAAGCTAAGGTATAATCTTTTATCTGTTTCCCAGCTTCTTGATAAGGCTCTAGAGGTGAGATTTAAGAGTGGTGAGTGTAGAGTTCTAGATTCCTCGGGTGAGCTTGTCTTTGAGATCTCTAGGTTTGAGAGGATCTTTTGTGCTGATTTCAGTATCTCTTCTACTTCTAGCTCTAGGTGTCTTGTGGCTTCTGACTCCCATGATCTAGTTTTGTGGCATCGTAGGTTTGGGCACATAGGCCGACCACTTGACTAGAGTCGATGCAAGGATTTGATTAGAGGTTTGTCTAGGTCAAGGTGTTAGAGACCTTGTGTGCACACCACAGAGACATGGTAAGATGGTTTCGCTTCTCATCCACCTCTTACCTTAGTGATGACAGATGGACTGGTCGACTTTTGCACTTAGACACGTTGGTCCTTCTAGAGTTCGATCATGGGTGGGAAATGGTATGTGCTTGTGATTGTGGATGATTATTCCAGGTATTCATGGGTTTATTTTCTGGTTTCTAAGGACGAGGCATTTGGTTTCTTTAGAGAGTTGGTCCTTAGACTTGCTGTTGAGCTTCCTGAAGCTTTGAGAGCCATTAGGAGTGACAATGGGACAGAATTCAAGAATTCTTCCTTTTCTACCTTCTGCACTAATAGGGGAATTAAGCACCAGTTCTCTTCTCCTAGAGTTCCCCAGCAGAATGGTGTTGTAGAGAGGAAGAACAGGACCCTTGTAGAGATGGCTAGGACCATGCTAGATGAGCATTCCACACCTAGGAGGTTTTGGGCTGAGGCGATCTCTACTGCTTGTTATATCTCTAATAGGGTATTCTTGAGATCTGTGATTGGCAAGACTTCTTATGAGCTTAGATTTGATCATAAGCCCAAAGTTTCTCATTTCAAGATTTTTGGTTGCAAGTGCTTCATTCTTAAACATGGCAACCTTGATAAATTTGAATCTAGATATTCTGATGGCATATTTCTTGGATATCCTACTCATTCTCGTGGCTATCGTGTTTTTAATTTTGACACTAACGAAATTGTTGAGACTTGCGAAGTCACTTTTGATGAGGCTAGTCCTGGTACTAGACCCGATGATGCAGGTACACAGGTTTCTGAGAGCATCTTCGTCGATGATGACTCTGAGGATGAGGACTCAATCCATCCTCAAGTCCCTTCTGACATGGTTGGGGAGCTTGCTTCTACTACATCAGCTTCAGATGAGCAGCCTCTTCCTACCTTCACCGACGATCAGAGTGGCTCTGTTCCTACCTCCATAGCCCGTGAGGTAGAGGCCACTTCTGCACCAGGAGCCCCTCTTCGCATTCAGCGACAGCATCCACCTGAGCAGATTATCGAGATCTACATGAGCGAGTCACTCACTCCAGGTTCATTTCTCCTGATTCTCATGCACATTCTGCTTTTGTTGCTTCTGTTGAACCCCGAGATGACACCCATGCTCTTTCTGATGCATCTTGGGTCAATGCCATGCATGAAGAACTTGAAAATTTTGAAAGAAACAAAGTCTGGACCTTAGTTGAACCTCCACCTAATCATAATGTAATCGGAACAAAATGGGTTTTCAAAAATAAGCAAAGTGAAGATGGGTTGGTAGTTCGCAACAAGGCTAGACTTGTAGCTCAAGGTTATTCCTAGGTAGAGGGCTTAGACTTTGAGGAGACCTTTGCTCCTGTAGCTAGATTGGAAGCCATTCGCATTTTGCTAACATTTGCGGCATCCAAGGGCTTCAAGTTATTTCAAATGGATGTCAAAAGTGCTTTCCTGAATAGTTTCATAGAAGAAGAGGTCTTTGTCAAGCAACCTCCTGATTTTGTAAATCCCAAGTTCCCAAACCATGTTTTTAAACTCTCCAAAGCCTTGTATGGATTGAAGCAAGCCCCAAGAGCTTGGTATGATAGGCTTAAGAGTTTTCTGCTTAAAAATGATTTCAAAATTGGATTGGTTGATAAAACCTTGTTCACTCTCAGGCATGGCAGTGACTTTTGGTTGGTTCAGATTTATGTGGATGGCATTATATTCGGTGGTTCTTCTCATGCTTTGGTGTCCAGATTTTCAGATTCTATGAGCAGGGAGTTCGAGATGAGCATGATGGGCAAATTGGCCTTCTTCCTTGGTCTTCAAGTCAAGCAACTGAAAGTAGGCACCTTCATGCATCAAAGTAAGTATACAAAGGACCTTCTTGGTAACCGACATGGGAAGCGATGAGGCCAATGTCTACTCCCATTGCCACGACCACCGTCTTTGGACCACGATGAGGATGGAGAGCCCGTGGACGGAAGGAGTACCGCAAGACATGATCGGCTCCTCCTCTACCTCCACAATGTCGAGGTCGGACATACAATTCGCTGTGTGTCTGTGCACTCAATTTTAGGCTTCCCCTCGAGCTTCTCATCGTCAAGCAGTGCGTCGCATATTCAGGTACCTCTAGGACACTCTTGACTTTGGACTTTGGTATTCTTCTTCTTCGCTCTCTCTATTCGGGCTTTTTACGATCTTGATTTTGCGGGTGTAGAGTGGATAGGAAGAGTACTTCTAGCACTTGTCATTTCTTAGGCACATCTCTTATCTCTTGGTCATCTAGGAAACAGTCCTCTGTTGCACAGTCCATTATCGAGGCCGAGTATGTAGCTGCAGCCAGTAGTTGCTCTCAGGTTCTCTAGATCTTGTCTACTCTGCGGGACTATGGGTTGTCTTTGGGTAGTGTTCCTCTTTTCTGTGACAACACTTCTGCCATTAACATTGCCAAAAACCCAGTGCAGCATTCTAGGACTAAACACATTGACGTTAGATATCATTTCCTTAGAGACCATGTTGAGAAGGGTGATGTTGTGCTTCACTTTGTAGAGTCCGAGCAGCAGGTTGCGGATATTTTTACTAACGCTCTTGATTCTTCTCGTTTTGCTTTTCTGCGGGGAGAGTTGGGGGTTATTAGTTCTCTTGGCCTGCTTTGAGGGGGAGTTTGCTCTTTTTGCATTCATTTGTATCATAATGCATTTTAAAATTCAACAACTTGCATTGTAATATAAACTTGGGGAGCTTGGATTATTATCCTTGTATGACTTGATTTCATGCTTTATACCCTGCCATGTCTTGTGCTAGTTTGCTAAGACTTCTTTATGGCTTTTTATGTATAGCTTAGCTTTTGCCATGCTAGCTTTATTATCTGTGAGAAAATTGAATCAAAACATGACTTGTTAGATCTTGTGACTAGTTTTGCTGTAGTGATCCTCTCTTGATTCATACTATGTCATATAGGCTTAATTGAGTCTTGAACTTATTATGAGTTTTAAATTGAGCTATGTTAATTCTTAAGTCAAGCAAATGAAAAATGAGCTTTTCTATGCAAAAAAAAAACTGATCTCACCAATTCTCTCTTACGAGACGGCATGCCATTGCACTAGGCATGAACTCAGGGGGAGTTTTGGATGACCTAGACCACTCTCTTAAGCTTTTGTTGCTTGGGATGGTCGTAGTGAGGTTTGAGATCTAGCACAATGCTAAGAACACAAATTGGCAATTGGTTGAAGCTTAGGAGGCAGTTGTGGATGGCTCCTAGTCCAAGACTTGTTTTACTAAGATAAAACCAATCATTTTCAGCAAAGTGCTCAAAGTGCTGAATTCTAAATGCTTGAACAAATTGATTCACAATTGATCTCAAAATGCTCAAAATTGACTCATTTTCTAGCTTCTGGCTTCATTTTGCTTATAGACATGGCCTGACTCATTTTTGGATACCTTTTGTTAAACTGTGATCTTGAGCACCTTGTCATGCTGTCGATTCATTTAATCTCAGATTATTGCTATTTTGGCCTTAGCTTTGTTGTACATATTTTGCCATGATTGAACATAATCTCTTCACATAATATGGCTTGATGTAATACTTGTACAGTCTTTATGGATAATCTTCAAGGCTTTCCATTCCATTCATGCTCTATCTTCTTCCATGTACCTTGATGAATTCATTGTCAAAGGGGGAGAAAGATTGGTCAAAAAATGTTGTTTTTAGAGCTTTTTGGAGTCATAGGGAGCATTCATATTGCATTCTTTTGGTCTTATTGCCTTTCTGAATTTGAATTGCTATTTTAGAAGACTCACAATGATCAAAGGTTAAATAGAACAATTGTTTTTTCATATGGACCTAAGTGAGATTTTTGGCTACTTTCTGGAAATTGAAGCTTTTGAGCTTTCTTTTGCCTTATCTCACTTGCTTATGCTATTCTTGAGCCAACTTGGTCATTTCCATTGCTTTCTCTTGCTAATGGACCTTGTGCCTTTGTGCGAAAACGTCGAGTACTTTACTTTTCAAACCCCAAAACTACATTTTCTGAGAGATTGCCAATGTGTTCATCAAGGGGGAGATTGTCGATATCATGGGGATATACCCATGATCTTAGGATGATGAAACAATTGGCAATGTTGCTTTTGGTTTGAAGTTTCAAGCGTTTTCGACAAAGTTTCTGAACTGTCAGGTCTTTGGCGGTCAGACCAGCCAATCCGGCGGTCAGACCGGCCTTGTCTCAATTGATTTTCTAGTTCAGTCCCAGGGGCGGTTAGACCGGCCAGAACGGCGGTCTGACCGGTTTTTGTGCTGATTGTTGATAATTGTGAACTGATTTTGGGATAGGTCATATCCTTGTTTGTTAATGCATATGCGTTGCATATTGCATGTTTTGGCTAACGTGGGTCAAGTTGTGAAGAACTTGTTCCCGGATTCGTGTTTGCTTGTCTATTGCTGTGCAGGTGGCTTGGAGGTCAACGACGGTCAACGGCGAGGAGGATCGGGACTAAGCTTGGAGAGTTGAGGTCCAGAACGATCATGGATGCTGGGTGAGGTCGAGTGACTCAAGCATGACGCAGAATGAATGAAGATGACCAAACGGGCAGTTCGGTGCGACTGGTTGGATCAAGCGGTGCAGGGGTCGGTGCAAGTGCCATGGAGGTTCCGGTGGGATCCGGACGGGAGAGACTTGCCGACATGAGGAGAGCCGCTGGATCAACCTACACGTGGCAAAGCATAGATGTGTTTCGCGCAGTTCGGACTCGGTCTTCGGAAAAGATCGAGAAGAGGTATTTTGGTAATTTTACCAAACACCGCCTTGGTGACCTAATGCCAACCCGCGGCGCAAGACAGAGCGTCAAGAAGTGGATTAGGTCAAGAGAAGTGAAGACGGCGCTTTAAAATACGTGCGTGTGTGACCCGTTTGTATTGGGCCTTAACGGGAGCCCATTAGGGTTAACTCTTCTAGAAGCTAAGCCTTTTATATAAATAGAGAGGGGGCTGTTCTCAGCAGCCAACTAAGCACTTCATTTGTAAACCCTAGTTTGTCTTAGGGCTTATGGAGAAAGAGGAGAGGCTTAGGGTTCTAGGGAGATGTGTTGAGTTGTGTGCTCATGGATTGAGCTTTGTCCTTCATGGATGGAGTGGCTGTAACCAGCAAACAATCGTGAATCAATCTATGAATGATTGTTCAAAGATGAGTCATCTTGTGTTTTCCCTTCTCTTTTGATGATTTTGGGTGCTTCCTTGATCCTGTGGTTTTTGGTTTATTTCGTGCCCACTTTTACCTTGCTGTGATGTGTGGGAATACATCTAGGATTATCTAGATCATCAATCTCTCACGAGCAAGTTTTGGATCAAGTTTTTCGTTTTTGCCCGGTTTTGAACCCACCTTCGGTAAAACAGAAAAAGGTCGAAACTTTGACGTGGATCTACTCAATCTCTGCTTGGAATAGGTACCAAATATCCTTAGGAAGGTGTGTTCCAAATTTGGTCAAGTTTGGCTGTGTAGATCAAAAGTTAGACCGATTTTTGTTTTGGTTTGGTACAACAAGATGGTTACGTCAGATCGGTCGGTGATTTTTACACGCCGGTCAGACTGCTCCCGGTCAGACCGCTCTTTACATGCCGGTCTGACCGCTCTGTTAGGGTTTGGTGCTGTTGGTTCCTTGCTTTGGGGATTTTGGTTCAAGTTCAACACAAGTCTGCTGCTGTTGATCCTCATAGCTCTCATAGCTATTAGGGTGAATCTGGTGTTGAATCTGAACGAGGCGAAAATTAGGCAAGCTCCTATTCACCCCCCCTCTAGTCGCCTGTTTCCGGTCCTACAACATCTAATTGATCACTATCAATTCATCATTTTGTGCATCAAGCTATCAGCAATGACTTGATTAATATATGAATGCAGTTTGTTAAGTTTCCACAAATGGCATCAATTGCAGTGTGGAATAGCATTCGTCAAATAGAAAAATACAATGCCATGTGGATATCACTTGAGAATTCATAGAATTCAGAAGGCAAGCATAACAGATGCTGCTCACTGTTTTTTTTGGTGGGTTTTCCAGCATAACAGACATTCTAACCAAAAGGCGTGCAATTTTCAACCAATTTCCCTTATGCAATTCAATTTTGATTGGCCGAAAACTATGCTTGAGAACTCAAATATGTACTCACCGTAACTTACTGTACTATATACAAACCTAGCATGCTACCCTGAAGGTTAAGGTTGCATGCTCATTTCACTTTACCAAGCAGGTTACCATTATGTTGAGTAGAGGAGGTTAAGATGGAAGAAATTTGACTAACCTCTGTCAGCCTAACCATACTAGTCTCAGGATGAGTGAAACAGGCAGCCGGGTTGCTTAGATGATTTAGGATGTTGTCCTTCCCAGAGACTTGCTCAACAACTGTATTCAGATGAGCAATTACTTATAAAAACAACTACATTGATTTGCAGCAAAACACACATAGAAGTAAAAAGTGAAAAAATTATCTACCTGAGATTCCTTTTGCGCTGGCCGCATGAGCAAGCATGTGTTTACCATTGGCATCTCCAATGCAATACAAATTCAGGACCTACATAGTAAAAGATGTTTATGTCGCAATGAGTCATGCTCTGGAGATATTTTTGTAGCAAAGGAAGACAACAATAATAATGATACATGATACTTCCTCCATACTCAAATAGATTCATTTGAGTCTGTGCAGTTAAACTTTTAAAATTTTGACCACTAATACACACAAAACTGTTTTTCTTTGCCACATAGAAATAATGTTAATAGATTTTCCATAAAAAGTAACTACACATCATTAGATGTTTTAGTAATTTGTATTAACATATAATTAGAAAAAAAAAGAATAGTCAAATGTATGTATTGGTGACCATGTGAATATCTGGAATGACAGGTAAAAGAAGAGTGTAGGTAGTATGTAATTTAACATTCCAGATTGGCATTTGCATCCATAACTTGCATCCGCTCGTCAACAGAAAAGAAACCACATTGTGTAACAACATTGATCAGGAAAAAAAAACGTATTATTTCTACGCATGCAAATTCAATGAGAAAATAACCTCTACATGTGAGACAATGGAGGACCTGAGGTAAAGGTGAGAGCACATAACCTTTCTAGTTCTATGAGAGCAATGTATCGGAAATTTGACAGATATGAAAGTAAGGTAATTGTGAATTGACAACCTTAATATTAACATGTAATCTAGGAGTATACCAAGACAACGGATATTGTCAATGATATGAGCCATTAGTACTCTTTTTTTTGTCTCCATCTTGCCAGTAATAAGCCCACCATACGTAGCACCTGAATCAGACAACCCCAAACAGTTAAATAACCAAACCTTACAATACCATATGTCTGCAATTGAAGAAACATGATTGTATTTGCTTAATACCTACTATAAGCATGAAAAAAAATATTGCAAAGTAGAAAGGTAAAAGAAGAGGAAGGAAATTAATAGAGAAACCATGCCATCAAAGATCTTAGAACCAAATAAGTAAAAAAAATCTCAAAGGATAGGATGAAAAGAATAAAAGTAGTCTGTATGGCACCTATAAAGTATATGAGTGTTCTTGATGGTCTGATAACAGGGGTGTTCTGAGCTGTCACCCAATTAGTCAAATAAAGCAATCAGTTTGTAGTGTATAAATGGCATAGTCCAGACACCTATCTACATCAAGAACTAATCAGTGGGCATTTATCTAATCCAAAGCAAACCGAACCCTAGCAACGAAAAGGCCCATTTTGCAAAATCTTGGAACCTGTCTGTCTCAATTCTCATCTCAAAAGCAAAGCTATCCTGTAACATTCCATACAAAAAGTAACAAAATTTGCAAAAGCTCAGGTATGGACAATTATATACAGGAGGGCAAACCCAATGATTAAAACAATATGCAGAATTTTATTTGGTACTTTAGACGAAAAACCATCTTGATATAAACTTTATGAATTCCACTTAATCCTTGAAACCTATCCCCTTAGTAACTATTATTAACAAACACTATAATGAGTATAGAACATGAAGAAAATACTAACACACGTTTTTAAATCTTGTGGTATGAAACTTACGGCTGAAAGATCTGTTACTTCATTTACTGACAACCGACATTATTACTAATAGGCATAAAAAACATGATTTAGCTCTATGAAAGAGTCCATTAACATGTTTATACCAAAAGCCGTGCAATTTTCAACCCAATTAGTCAAATAAAGAAATCAGTTTGTAGTGTATAAATGGCATAGTCCAGACACTTATCAACATCAAGAACTAATCAGTGGGCATTTATCTAATCCAAAGCAAACCAAACCCTAGCAAAGAAAAGGCCCATTTTGCGAAATATTGGAACCTGTCTGTCTCAATTCTCATCCCAAAAGCAAAGTTATCCTGTAACATTCCATACAAAAAGTAACACAATTTGCAAAAGCTCAGGTATGGACAATTATATACAGGAGGGCAAACCCACTGATTAAAACAATATTTTATTTGGTACTTTAGAGGGAAAACCATCTTGATATAAACTTTATGAATTCCACTTAATCCTTGAAACCTATCCCCTTAGTAACTATTATTAACAAACACTATAATGAGTATAGAACCTGAAGAAAATACTAACACGCATTTTTAAATCTTGTGGTATGAAACTTACTGTTGAAAGTTCTGTTACTTCATTTACTGCCAACCGACATTATTACTAACAGGCATAAAAAAACATGATTTAGCACTATGAAAGAGTCCATTAACATGTTTATACCAAAAGCCGTGCAATTTTCAATCAAATTAAACATAATAGATGATGTTATTTTTTTTGTTATCTGCTCACCGTCACCTACTACACTATATAGACTCGCGAGACCTGTATTTCCCGTGTGCTCACCTTTACTCTCGAGAAACAAGAGACACTCGGGAGATAAAATCCGTGGTGGGTCGACCCACTGTAACATGTTCCTGAGTGCCAAACACTCGAGAATATGTGCCATGTGTACCAGCAATTGAAACTACACGCTGCTTATATTCCCGAGTGTTGGACAAAAATGAACACTCGGGAATTAGCACGGGGACCTAGATGTACAACATAATTTTTCACATGTAGCAAGCATTTCATATCTGTCCATTCATATATTATCAAACAATCATGCATTCATTTTTCATAACAAACAATGCAACACAAACTGACATGTACCACATACATAAACCATGTCATATATAGATTTGACAATAACATGTTCGAGTTCGTTACACAACCACAAACCACTAGATAGCTCCTGACATCGATCCGCAACATGTTCGAGTTCAAATTGAAAACATCAAAACATCCAACAGTTACAAGAGTTCAATAACAAACTAGTTTAAATAACAGTTACATGTACATGACACATCAATTGTCGAGTTGCACAGTTACATGAGTTGTAACATTAATTCAATTTGTCGCTCCAGTGCTCAGCTGCAAAGAATCAAATCATGGATCAGTTGTGAACTCTTAAACTAATATTGCAATCAGACGGTAGCTCGAACTTTCAAACCTCATCATGTTCATGTATTTAATTGTCACAGTTTACTCAAACAATGAAACTAGTAGTAAAATACTACAATGACAATGAAAATAGCTTGGTCCATTCATAGATTATCAAAGTACATGGCAGAACAATAAATAGCATATTAGTAGAAACCTAACAAAATAGCTTTGATATGGCTCCTGTAGTAGTCCAACCATGGCTAACAGATAGTGGATTTGTCAAGATGCTCATGTATCACTAGACTTATGGTTAATGCATACACAACCATACAGAATTTAAGTATAGTTAGAGAGAGAGAGAGCTGTAATGACCTACATTTTTTGGTATGGAGGAGGGGGGACGAGGAGGAGGAGGTATAGATTGCACATATACACGCCTTTCTCTTTGTCTGAACAACTGTCAGAGTAAAAAACTGAAAGCAAACCAATAAAAAAAAATATGCTCTGACAATCTCATTCTACATGAAGATATGGAATCAAACAATTTCAGAGCATAAATTACATGCTATATGCTACTGCCACTGCACTAGTTTTGAAATACCATGAAGATATGAAATCAAACAATCTATATGCTACCACTAGTGCAGCATGTCTTTTAGGACATGTTAATTTACGTCCAATATTGATGGCAGCATTCCCAGCAGTTTCCAGCAAATCCGGAGCACCATCACCACCTTGAACTGTAAGTATAAGTCTGGGAATGGTAAAGAATAATGATATGTATTCTCAAGAAAAGATACATAAGATCGATTTAAGTAAGCATGGTATGTCTGAGAAGGAGAGACATTCTTTCCGTAACAAACTAGAACTTATAGTTGAATTGAGATTGTTGAGTGCTGAAAGAGCATCCTCTTCTGAACCCATGGTTGCAAATGCCAATCCTCTGTTTTTACTGGAATTGTACATCGAAAGTTAGCAAATCAACCAAGAAAAGTAATCACTAATGATGCCATTCTGTGTGCATACTTTAAATAAATAAATAACCGAGAGACCCGTTTTGAAATGCATTACATGGCAACCTCCTCCTGATGTCCCCATCTGAAAGTTATGTTGTATGTAAAATGCAAACTAGTTTGCACCAGAGTACTGTGTTTTTCTTGAGTAATTCAGTTCACTCTTTGGAAGCAGGCTAGAATGCATCCACTTCAGCAGAACCATTTCAACAATCCATCTACTACTTAAGCATTGCCAAGTTTGGAATGAACACTAGTTTAAACTCACTACTCTTGTAGGCAAATGGACCATGAGGTCCATGTCGACACACCAAATGCATTACGGTTCTTTCGTCAACCAATAATCTTTGTCACGATGCTCATGTATCACTAGACTTATGGTTAATGCATACACAACCATACAGAATTTAAGTATAGTTAGAGAGAGAGAGAGAGAGCTACAATGACCTACATTTTTTTGGTACGGAGGAGGGGGAGACGAGGAGGAGGTATAGATTGCACATATACACGCCCTTGCTCTTTGTCGGAACAACCGTCAGAGTAGAAAACTGAAAGCTAACCAATAAACAAATATGCTCTGACCATCTCATTCTACATGAAGATGTGGAATCAAACAATTTCAGAGCATAAATTACATACTATATGCTACTGCTACTGCACCAGTTTTGAAATACCATGAAGACATGAAATCAAACAATCTATATGCTACCGCTAGTGCACAATGGCTTGGCTAATTGATAAGAAAACCAAATACATTCGGCACACCTCCAAATGGAGAATTCCCGTGTACATGTGTGGAGGTCACCTTTACAACTTTTGGGCCCGCCAAGTTTTTGGTCGGAGTATCTTGAACATAGTATAGTAAACACCGTTAGTCTCTCATTGTACAATGTGTGTGTGTGTGTGTGTGTGTGTGTGTGTGGAAGAAATACTAATATATGGATCAGTCACCCTCGTTTTCCTTTAGACACGAACTTGGCTTAGCACAATTCTACATATTTATCAACTCCCAAAACAGATACCTCTCGCCTGTACATGGGAGGATCTCACGTTTGTGTTTGCTGTGGAGAAATCCCCATCTTGTTACAGTTGTTGATTGTTAGATTTGTAATGTTCACAAGTTTTGTCTAGAAGGATCAGCCACAAATAAAATAGAAGAATGATAATGTAGAATTGTAATATTGATGGCAGCATGTCTTTTAGGACATGTTAATTTACCTCCAATATTGATGGTAGCATTCCAAGCAGTTTCCAGCAGATCCGGAGCGCCATCACCACCTTGAACAGCAAGTATAAGTCTGGGAATGGTAAAGAATGTTGAAATTTTGGATGCTGCAGTTAATGCCACATAAAAGAACCTTCAGACACCATGAAGTGGTGCTTGTACTTCACTAATGAGTTCCAGGTTTCTTCAGAACCCAGAACCAACATCTTCTCCACCACGCAATGCACGAAATGGTTTAGAAGTTGTACATAATCATATCACTGACATAGAAATTGGTCATGGGATTAGGATTCAACTATGATCAATAGATTACTTTCTTATTCAGCATTTAGCAAAGCAGTAAAGCATAAAGCCGCAAACCTCTCCTTGAAGTTCTTTAAATGTTGTCCTTAAACAATCTACTACTTTTTTGCTTTCTTCCCTAGTCCAAACAGATGCACAAGATCACAAGCAAGCCAAGCAAGCCACCAAATCATCACCCAAGCCTCAACTAAAGTCCATCATACCAAGCCAACCCCTCCCAGGCCAGCACAATCCACACCTGAAGCCCCATGCCCAACCAAGCCAGCACCAAGCAAGACAAACATCCACTATCGAAACTCCCCAAAAATCCCCCAGCATCCACCCACAATTTCACAAGAATCACAACTCAACATTGGGGATAAATCGGTATAGCGGTAGCAGTAGCAAGAGTAAAAAGGGAAAGGGGGAACAAAACTGTGGGAGTAGATGAGCCGAGGAGGCCTTGTTGGTATGACGTGGCGCATATGAGGAAGGAACCAGGTGAGGCGACGGCCTTGAGAGAACTCGGACGGCCCTGGTAGCAGGAGAAGGAGCACGATGGCGCCGACGGCCAGCAGCGGCCAATGAGCCGAGACGGCTCAAGGACCACCAGTGGGAGGCGAGTTGGCGCCGACCAAGGCGGCACCAAGACATGAGCAAACCAGTGGTGGCAGGGCGCAGGTGGCGCGCTGGCAGCCACGCCAGAGACAAGCGACGCAGGGGAGAGAGCCGGCCGGAGGTGGAGCCAAGAGAGCTTCGGACGAAGCTTTCACCAATAAGAAGAAGGGAATGGAGAAGAAATGGGAGGCTGCTGTGGAGGACATGGAGAAGGAGGAGGAGGGGGAGGATGTTGTGGAGGATTGGGATCGAGTAGGGTTAGAACTTGCGCAGAGAAAAAAAGAGCACGGTCGTGAAAAAAATTGGTGCTTTCTCTCCCGACTCTCCCGAGTGTAAGTAAGACTATTGCACTCGGGACTCTATTTCATCCCGTTCAGAGCTGTTGATATCCCGTTTCGATGTACATGACTGCTCACTCCCGTCTGCATCTACCGATTGTAATATAAAACACTTGATACAGTTACTTCTCTCGAGTGTTAAGTTTATGTCCCGAGTGTCCTATGAAACACTCGGGATTTCCTTGCAGACACTCGGTAAAAATATAGGCACTCGGAAAATACGTGGTTTCTGGTACTGCTTGTACAATTGTAGATGATACTCACAAATGCAAAGGACTTCGTCTGAATCTTAGTCCAGACATCTATCTCCCATGCAAAGGACTAAATCCATCACAAAAAATAAGTGTATGCATGCAAAGTTGCGAACATATTCAAATTCTTCTTGAAGAAGTCATGTATGCACATGCACGCATGGTCGTGCATCCATGAGTGAAGCAAAACTGCAAATTCTTGAAGAAGTCAATGTCGGACCCCCGGGTGTGGAATACCCGAAGACCCTATGTGTGTTATGTGATAGTCCCTGGATCAGTAGCTAGCACACACATTCATAACATTTGGCATTCACAACCATACATACACATGCTAAAGTAAGTAAAAGGGGTTACTCTACTTAAGCTATTACAAGTTTATTACAATCATAGCCGACCGGCCAAATAAAAGCAGTCATCAGAGTAAAATAAATAACCGGGGAAGACTTAATGAACTAGAAAAATCCAGTGGCATGCCCATCCGACCCCGCAAGCAACCGACAAGGAACAAGGCCTAGGTAGACCGTCACCGAACCCCTCGGTGCCGGAAGCAAAGAACTCGTCGTCTGGCGTCGTCTCATCTACAAACTCTAAACCAACAACAATAGCAAGATTGAGTACTTGTGTACTCAGCAAAACTTATAGTGTATCGCAAAAGTTATATTAGATGCAAGGATAATCAAAGAGAAGGCTCTATGCTACAAGTTATTTTGCATTAAGCAGATTTTATTTGCAATATTCACAAGTAGTACTTTGCAACCACATTTGAAAGAGCATTTAAATAGATAACAAGACAGTAAGTAAGTAATTAAATGAATCACCAATAATAATAACTACCACTCGCCACCCTCCTTGGCTGCGAGCAACATTTCATGTTCAGCCATAACATGGCAGTTATCTCAAATAAATCGCAAACCATTTCCCACGTTTTCCGGTAAGACAGTTTTTTGAAAAATCAAGACTATACCTGGTAATACTACACTTAACACGCTCATCACCGCGATCACGGCTATTATAATGGATTTACACTCTATAGAGGGCTACAACTTTACCCACAATACATGAATTCTCTAGTTTGTTCAGCATATATCTATGCCACCGCTCACTTCCTTAGGTAAGCAGTCTAGAGCATATGTCGAAGCCTTTACATCATATAGCCCTAACCTTGCACTTAGCCCGTCGAATGTTGATCCTCACTGAACCCAAGCATACCTGTCTAGGTGCTATGTTTATTATCACTTCGCCCAGGTATCCCCGTCTCGGTGAGGCATTCACCATTATGTCGGCAATCGAACATACTCGCACCTCTCTTGCCTACCCCTCATGCAAGGCTAGTTCTCGAAAACTTAATTAGCTAAGGCCATCCCACAATAGCACTATGGTTGCATGCTTACTCTTAGGTCGTAAATACTGGCGTTCGGTCCTTAATTGACCCAGGCGAGAATCTCCCCCTATCAACTAGTGAGACTCATCTCCCACGTTTTCAGAATGTAATATAACTCGCCCGCGTCCAAAACTAGGTTTTGCATTTTGTTTTTATTCAAAATAACAGAGGCACACCCCTCTGGACATTTTCATAAATCTCCCAAATTCACATTTATCATATTATCCTTTTACATCTCTTTTCGAAAAAACTATCGTTCTAGTAAGCATTTGTGCAATAAATCGCACTCAAAATTTTCCCAAGTGACATTATATATTGTATAACCCATCTCTAATGGCTACAACAGTAAGACATAAAATTTTCAAGGATGTATAGGCAGCAAATAGGATTTACAACTACCACTTTCCCAGACATAGCAATTTCATACAAATATACACGCATGCATAATAGGATTTGCAAAACAAAGTACAATAAGTAAAATATTGGGATCAATATGATCAAAGGGGGTGCTTGCCTTGCTCTTGCTTATATTGTTCATAGAGTGAGGTCGTCGCTTGATCGTCGATGTTCTTGCTCGCAAATTTCAATGTCTATTCGAAAGAACTAGAATCAAAACACAAACGAAGCAATAAATCCAATAGTAAGAAAATCCTAATATTTTTGTATATTATTACAGAGAGTGGTTTTATATGAATTTAGCAAAAAGATTCATTTAATTCTGAGTTCGTATGTAGAAGTTATTAATGTTTTGATTTGCATCTATTTGTTGTCGAATTGTTACTGTTTCATCGAAAGTACCTTATCATGATTTGAATAGAAGGTCCAGCTCATGTTAAAGATTCTTTTTGTTATTATTTCCTATTTGTCAAGGAAATTCCATGTGTTAAGTGTGTCCTGTCCATAGCTATTATCGTGACTAAGCTTAAACTAAGGTACAGCTATTACACTAGGTTAACTTCCAACTAACATACATTCTATGATTTTTAGTCTCTGATCATTTTACCATCTTTTATTAACTATCCCATTGACCTAGTGCCACTATTGCTATTGCCAAAAACCATGGCACATGGTTACTGTCATTTAGGAAACCATATAGTCTAACTCTTGACTTCTAATTAGTTTTGTTCTTTTAGAGTGATTGCAAATGAATTCTTATATTTTCTAATCACTTATTTTGTTATTTGCCTTGGCTCTATCATACTGCCCCATTCAAGTTTTTCATATTGTACATCCATTTCTTCATGCATTTGTCTAATTAAAGTATTCTTTGGATTATTTAACTTACCAACAAATTCTTTTATCCATACCATGGTCTACTGTTCATTTGGTTGTTTACTGGCTACTAAGCACTTGTCAATCATTCATAACTACTTGGATTTAGCTATCATGGGTGATTTGCAGATTTGAAGCTTCCATTAGTAGGTTACTTGCCATCCTCAGATCTCTCTTATCCTATTTATTCTTTATCTAATCAAAGCTCTCTTTGATTACTTAGTTCACTAAACCTTTTCTTTGACCAGATGGTAGTTTATTGTTTGTTTTGAACATCCTTATTCATGCTTATTTTTCAAGTGGGTTTGCTGCTGTTAGACAAAGGTTACATGGCTATTTGAATTAATGAGATTTTCAACTACTTGTATTAACCCAGGTCATTTGCCTACTGTCATCTCTAATAGTTCTTAGCTAGTCTGCCTTGTTCATATACTTGCAAAAAAAGGAAACCTTTCTGTATTGGAGTGCTGCTAGTTAATCAAACTCCAAATTTGTTAATATATTTGAGTGAACTAATGGTCAGTCACAAGTCTTGTTAGCATTAGATGGATTGATTAACAAGAAAGATTCCACTGGCATTTCAATTCTTCTCTTACTCATCTTCTCTATTAAAACATGTTACAACAAATAATTCTTTTTGAACTTAAGTGCTACTGACTACTTTCTTTAAAAACTCAAACTTCAAATTGGTTGATTCAATTGAGTGGTTCCAAGATCAATCATATGATTAGCTAGTATTAGATGGTTGGTCTTACCAATGAGCTTTACTGAAAATTTTAATTTATCTTCTTAGAACCTTCTTTGTTCATACAATTTAAGTTGAGGAATTATCATGAGAATGAGTGTTTGTTACTAAACTTATTATTAATTGAATTTCTTTCAAATTGGCTACAAAATATCTGTAACTACTGAACTTAGCTAACATCATGAGGTTTGAAATTTGAATCATGCATTAGTTGTTACTCCCACTGTTTAGGTTCTCACTGTTAGAGACTAATCAGAAAGAGAGAGAGCACACAGAGAGCCGAAGGGGGCTGAACAGGGGGTGGCTCGGACCTAGCTCGCCGCCGGCGGGCGGCAAGGGCGGCGGTGACGGTTGAAATGGAACCGGGGACGTGGGGTGAACCGAAGGGCGGTAGTGGCTTGACCGGAGCTGGTCGACGGCGACCGGGAGGTGATGAGCGGCGGTCGGCCGTGGAGGCAAGATGGCACCAGTAGCGTAGGGTGGAGTTGGGGCCAAATTGGTGGGAGCATGAGCATACCTGGGGTTCCAGGAGCACAACAGAGTGGTCGGAGGGAGACAAAGTGGCCGGAGTTGGGCCGGCGGCATGTGCCAGCGGTGGCGCAGGGTACTCCACCGTGCAGGCGGCTCTGGAGAAGACGAGAGAACAAGTGAGAAATAGGGTGGGGTAGAGGGAGTATAGGGAATGCTCACTGAGGAAGGAATTGAGCTCGGGCTCTCTAATTCAATGGCGGCGATGGTGGAGGCAGAATTGACCAGGGCCAGGGAAGAAGAAGGTAGCTTGACGTTTTTGTGAGGGAATCCCCAAATTGATTGGGGACTTTTGCTCAAGGCTTCGTGGGACACAGCATGACACATTTGGCCACGGACAGGGTTCACTGGCGTGGCTGGAGCAGTGAGGTGCCCACGATGGCCACAGCAATGGCATTCGGTTCTTGGTCCATTGGAGCTTGGGGAGGAGAGGAAATGGGAAAGGAGCGGCAAGAGAGTGTTTAGAGGTGGTGAGGTGAGCTCAAGGTGAAGCTTTTGTAGATGGAGAAGGGATGGGTGACGAAAATCACGAGCCGACATTGTGCTCGGGTGGTATCAATGTGGTAGGGATGGGCGAGCGCATGAAGTGTCCGGAGGCATGGGGCGACATAGGCTCGGGGAAAACCAAGGGCAACGCCGAATCCAGTGGGTGAGGCGATGCGGGCGAGGCAAGATCTTGTTGGCATGGTAGTCTGACCCACGTGGCCATCTTGTGAGCGTGGCAGTCTTGGCAGCTCAAGTGGAAGAAGAAGCACAGGAGTGGGCCGGTCGATCCTTTGGGAGGAAGGATTTTAGTTTCCAAATTTTGCTAAAAGGGCTGAGAGCATTAGGTAATTATTTGGCATAGAAATATTGCTCGAAAACTTTGAATCTTTTAGGGAGGGCTTCTAACATAATCTAGTTCATACTGTAATTTTTGTAGAATTTTATTTGTAACATATTTTTATCTAAAAATATTTTAATATCATGTTTGTGTATATTTGTATTGTTGGATTTGAGGAGAGTTTCAAAACATGTTTTAAATATTTTTCTTAATTTCTTGTCGAGATAATTACAACAACTTTGGATTTTTAATTAACACCTTTTTCTTCAACTTATGTTGATCCTTAATTAGTTTTGTATTCCTTAGAATATGATTCTTAGTTTCTTTATTAGACAAAAAGTCTTGCAATTAAAATCCAGAAAAGAAATTTTAAATAAAATCCATCAAAAGTTTTAAAAGATTACCTTTTCGTATTTTTTAAAATAAGCCCAAATTTCGGGTTGTTACAGTCAAATTCTTCTTAAAGAAGTCATGTATACACCTCCCTTGCGCCCTACCCCTGCCATCTCTCCACTCCCTGCCCTAGCCACCCCCACGCCGCCCCTACACCGCTCCTCTGCCCTTAGCCGCCTCCTCTTGTGAAGAGGACAACAACAGAAGGTCAACAAGGAAGGGGAAGAAGAAAGGAAGAGGAAAGAAGAAGGAAGGGGGGGAATTAGGGCTTGGTGATCCATCCGTGTTCATCATCCAATTATCGTGGGTAATGATCTAGTTAACCTTGCTTTGATCCTAGATTGTTGTTTATTCAAGGTTTAGGTTAGTTTGATCGTGGGAATTGGTCATTTTGGGATGTCCTAGTTCGGTTAATTGTACTATAGAGACTTGCGGGGGTGTTTTGGGGTATCTCCATCTAGATTCATGACTTTGCCATGTTAGGAAAGTTGTAGATAATTTCATAAGCTTTCCCGAGAGAACAAGATCATTAAATTTGGGTAAGTAGTTGAAACGTTATGGCTTTGGGAGTACTATTATCTAGATTTTTGTCGCTGTTAATAGTAGTCATGTAGATTGCTTTATTATGTCTGTGTTGGGCTATTTGAAACCTCGATGTCCGCGTCAAAACCCTAGCCACACACCCTGCTGCCTTTTCCCCAAGACCCGGAGCCTGAAGCTGTCGCTGTTATGCCAGATACGAACCTCGAACCCTAGTGCCGCCATAATCTTCTTTCTTGGTTTCTGCCGACGTTGTGCCCACCACTAGAATCCCCTCACCGTGTTCTACCTGGTGCGTGTGTCATCATCGCCGGAGGAGCTAACTCAGTGTGTTGTGTTGTGTTGTGTTTGTTTGTTTGTTCGATATTGTTCTTTGCAAACTCTTTCCTTAGAGCATTCAAATAGGGGGTCTGAAATCGAAGGTTCACAGAAGATATTGCTCTGAATCCTCTGGCTACCATCGCTGAACTCTTTGAGATGGCATGCCGCTACGCGACTGTTATTGAAGTAGTTGAGTGTAATCACACGATCAATTGTGATGACAAAGACACTCAAGGATCCTTGTTGAGGAGTGGGTGAGAGTAGCAAGAGGAAAGACAAACATGCTGGGAAATCCAAGAGCAAGTCTAAGAGCAAAAATCCACAGACCAAGAGCTCGAAGGAGGTCTTAGCCATGAGCGACAAGGAGCCTCGAAGCTCCAAACAATACTCCGACCGGTGCAAATGCAAACGCCCCGAATGGAAGACAGACAAGCCGAGGTGGTACCCTTTCCATAAAAGGAAGGACACGACCTTGAACATGAGGTAAATTCTATCGGCCCTCCTATTGTCAATAAATTACTGAGCTAGTCAGAAGGTTACCATTTATTTTGAAAAGGGTGACTATCTGATCCCTTCTAGTCAACCTGGTCGTTTTCCGATCATGGTCGAGCCTACCATCAACAACTGCCGAGTTAATCGGGTGTTAGTTGATGGTGGTAGTTCACTTAATATACTCTTTACGAGTGCCCTAGATGAAATGCAAGTTCCTAGAACATAGATAAGGCCAGTATGATACTCATTTCATGGGATCGTACCTGGGTCTTCGGCCAAACCTATTGGCCAAGTTTCCCTTCCTGTTACATTTGGGACACCAAAACAATTTCAGGACAGAGAAAATCTCTTTTGATGTGATCAATTTTTGATACGACATATAATGTCATTCTTAGTCGACCAACTCTAGCACGGTTCCTGATGGCTGCTCATTTTGGTCACCAATGTCTAAAGATGCAAGTTCCCAAAGGAGTCACATAGTCCGCTGTGATAAGAAGATGGCATTTACATGCAACCGCATGTCCCTCAAGATGGTTGGTTAGATACCCACTTAAGAAGCAAACAATGTGCAGCATTTGGCGAAGCACTTGAAGCCGAAATTTGCACCAAAGTCAAACGACCAAGTCAAAGAGATTCCACTAAATACAGTGAAACCCTCTAAGACCGTTCGCATTAGAGTCCCCTTCGACTCCACATAGGAAGACGCCCTCATCGCCTTTCTCCAAGCAAACACAGATGTCTTCGTGTGGGAAGCATCTGACATGCCCGGGGTCCCCAAAGAGGTGATTGAGCATAGGCTAGCTCTACAGCCTAAAAAAAATCCTATACATCAAAAATTACGGTGATTTTCACCTAATCGACGAGAGGCTATCCGATCAAAACTCGACAAGCTACTTAAGGCAGGTTTCGTAAGAGAGGTCGACTACCCAGAGTTGTTGGATAATCCTGTAATCGTTAGGAAATCTAATGGTAAGTGGATAGTGTATGTAGATTTTACGAACTTGAATAAAGCTTGTCCGAAGAATGATTTTTTCCCTTCCTTGTATCGATCAATTAGTTGATTCTACTGCTGGTTGTGAAATGTTGAGTTTTCTAGATGCATATTCTAGTTATCATCAGATAAGCACGTGTTTAGATGATGAAGAAAAAACCACATTTATTACATCATCTGAAATATTTTGCTATGTCAAAATACCATTTGGTCTAAAAATGTTGGTGCTTCCTTCCAACGCTTGATGCAAAAGACCATTCCTTTCCCAACTAGGCCGAAATTTGGAAGCTCATGTTGATGACCTGGTCGTAAAAAGCATACGTTGTCTTAATCATATTTCTGACTTGCAAGAAACATTCGACAACCTCAGAAAACACCAGTTGAAACTCAGTTCTAAGAAGTGCGTGTTTAGAGTCTCTTCAGGAAAAATTTCTTGGATTCCTTGTTTTTGCTCGAGGAATTGAAGCAAATCCTGTTAAGATAGTAGCCATTGAACAAATACGCTCTTCAACCACAAAGAAAGAACTCCAGAAACTCACAGAGTGCGTGGTGGATTTAAGTCGTTTCATCACACGATTGGGAGAAAAATGACTTTCTTTTCTTTAAACTTCTTAGAGACATGAGGGTTTCAAGTGGTCTAAAGAGGAAAACAAAGCCTTCAAGGATGTCAAGAGGTACCTTATGAATGCTCCAGTTCTAGTTTCTCTAAAACCAGGTGAACCACTCTTGTTGTATCTAGCTATTACACCACAAGCAGTGAGCGTAGTACTGGTCGCTGAATGTGAGAACATTCAACGACTAGTTTACTACGTAAGTGAAGTTTTACATGGGTCTAAGGAGCATTACCCTCAAGTTGAACTTGGGGAGTTCTACCTCCATTTCGTGTCACGAACAGCCATTAAATCCCAGATCTTGGCAGACTTTGTCGCCAAATGGACAAATCCTAAACCTGATTAGGGACCCTAGTACGAATCTCACGGTCAGTGGGCAATGTACTTTGATGGGTCACTTACACTAAGTGGCTCCGGGGCTAGGGTGGTCTTGGTATCTCCTACCGGAGAAACCTTAAAATATGTCATTCAATTAAACTTTCCTGCTGCTAATAATATGGTGGAGTATGAAGGTTTATTAGATGGCATCCGAGCAGCGAAAGCACTTAGGATTCGATGACTACTCGTGAAAGATGATTCCCAGTTAGTCGTGAATCAGATCGAAAAAGTGTACCAATGCTCTAATTCGACCATGGGGAATTATTTGTCAGAAGTTAGAAAGCTTGAAAAGCATTTTTTCGGTCTAGAGGTACAATATATCCCTCGAAAGAATAATTTTCTTACCAACCAGTTAGCTCGAATGGCTTCTTCCCAATCCTCCATTTTATAAGGAGTCTTCTTGGAATAGCTCCAGAAGCCGTCTCTGGTTGAAAAACAAGGAACTACTCCAAGTGAGAATGCCTCCCTAGAATACGAACATACATGGATGAATCCCATATACGAATATCTTCTACAAGGTACTATACCCGATGACAATCTTGAGTTTGATTGTTTATCCCGCAAGGCCAAAAATGTATACTTTGGTCGAAAAAGTCCTCTATAAAGGAGGCACTGAAGGGGTACTTATGCGATGCATATCACAGAAAAAAGGATTAGAACTCCTTAAAGAAATACACAGAGGCATTTGTGGAACCCATGCTTCCTACAGAACGCTGGTCGGGAAAGCTTTTCGACAAGGCTTTTACTGACCGACAGCCCTCCATGACGCCAAAGAGTTAGTTAAGAAATCTGTACAATGTTAGTTTCATAGTAGACAAATACACCAACCAGCTCAAGCATTACAGACAATACCTCTTTCTTAGCCATTTGCAACTTGGGGTTTAGATATTCTAGAACCGTCCCCAAAGGCACCTGAGGGCTTTGAATTTATTTTTGTGGCTATTGACACATTCACAAAATGGATTTAAGCCGAACTTGTTACTGGGATAACAACGGAAGCAGCCAAGAAATTTATGATGAAAAATATGATCACTCGATTTGGTATTCCAAATCGGATCATGATTGATAATGGTACTCAATTTTCATAAATTTTGTGAAGAATTAGGTACTAAATTGTGTTATGCCTCTGTTACCCATCTACAAAGTAATAGAGCAGTCGAAAGGGCAAACAACCAAATTATGCAGGAAATTAAAACTCGAGTTTTCATCAAGCTTATAAAGCGCTCGAGGGCTTGGGTAAAGGAATTTGGTACTATTGGAAATTCGCAAGACCGCTAGTCAGGCTTTAGGCGAAACACCCTTCTTTCTAGTTTTTTGTGCTGAAGTTATGCTTCCACTTGAACTAATGATCCGGTCTACAATGGTCAAAAACTATAACGACTTTGACCAAGAACAACTTTAGGCTGACGATATCAATCTACTCAAAGAGAGAAGAGAAACCAAGCCTTAATTCGTTCAGCAGTATACCAATAAGCCCTACGTAAATACTACGATCGTAGGGTCCAATCTCGTAGCCTTGTTGTAGATTACTTTGTTTTGAAAAAGATTCAAATCCAGTCTAATCAGAACAAACTTTCCCCCAAGTGGGAGAGTCCTTACACAATGGTCGAAGTTATGCGACTAGGCTTGGTACGAGTGGCAATGAAAGGTGGTACAGTTCTCTCTAATTCATGGAACATCGACCAGTTACAAAAGTTCTACGTGTAACCTCTTATACTCTCAATAAAGTTTATGTAATCTTTATTGTGTTAAGAAATTTCTAAATGAGCAAAGCTTTCATGTTCTTTCTATCACTTGTAAATACTTGGTTTTTCTTACACTGGTCGGGTGACGATGATATCACCTAGTCGAAATCATTCCTCTCTACACGTGGTCCTGCCCACTAGAAGGAACTTCCTAGTGTTAATCTGTTCCTAACTCTTGCTACCAACACAAGAAAATTGAGTTCAACAAAACATGGTCGAAAAGAATTTTAAAACCGATCTCTTTTTCAAATGTTTCCTTAGTGAAATTACTTCAACTAAGCAAGCAGTCAGGGGCTAGGATAAAGTTATAACCATGACTTTAATTCTTAGTCTTGTCTTTCAATTCTCATTTTTATTTTGTCTTATGAGTTACTAACTACTCGAAAAGGCAATTTGCAGGAAATGAAACTTTATACATACACAAAAATAAACATTGTCTTTACAAGATATTTCATATTACAAACTACTTAGAAGGATATCCAAGTTGTATCTCCTCTGCAACCTTCTTTCCAGCTGGCTGGGCTTCTTCGATCAGTTGTTGGGCTTCTGCTTCAGGGCAGTCGAAATTGGCCTCAACCGGGAGAAGATTAAGACTGCAGTCATGGGCTTTAAGTTTTGCCAAAGCAAATCTTACTCCATTTTCGACTGTCGATCTCATTGAGTCGGCCTGGTTGGTCTTTAGAGTAGAGGTCAACTCTTGGAGAGTTCCGACCTGCTGCCCAACAGTGCTCGTATGTCCAACCACGATGTCTTCAAGAGGAGTGACCTCCTCAGCACCTAGTCCTCCAAGCACGTTGTTTAGGAGGGAAACGTCATCTTGAAGGTTGATCTTTGTGGCCTTCATTTTCTCCTGGCTGTCAGTCAGTATTTCCTGAAGTCGTTTTATTTCTGATGCTTGCTCTGAATAGAGAGTAACGACCAGTTAATGAAACCTTACTTAAGACTAGTATCTTATACTGGTCGTAGGTAAGAAATTTTTACCTGCCAAGCGATTGTCAGGCTTTTTGACATCATTTTCATGAGAGGCAGCATCATTTGTGCACTACTCGTCTCACGCCTTTATGTTCTTGTCTTTTTTTCTTTTGTGATACAGGTAAGCTCATTGATCACCATGCTTTTTGATCCGAGCTCAGACCGAAGCTTACCCAAATCAACTTCTTTATCTGAAAATGTAAAGACGTTAGAAAAAGAAAGAAAGCTATCGAAAGCTTACCCATATCAACATAAGTGAGATACTTTTGATAACATTCTGCAGCTCACAAGCTGCAGAATTTGCCTCTTGAAGATTCTTCAATGGGTTTTTCTTTTTCTGCCTTTAACTTGTGTGACTCGGCTTTTTCATAGTCGAGCGTATCAGCTAAGGTCTTTTCATCACTCTTAAACCTACAGAGGTTAAAGCAGTATAAGTACTAAATGAGTGGTCGAAATCTACTCGTAATAGTAACTTATCATCTCTCTACTTGCTCGCAGAGTTCACCCTTCTGCTTCCTCAGCACGACAAGCTCCATGTGATACTCACTATGGCAATTCGTTTGAGAGATTTCTGAAAAAAGAAACATGTAATGAGAAAGAGTCATGCTTTCAGGATCCTCAAGCTTATTGAGTCCCTTAACCTTGTCCCACCATATTCTTTGAAGACGCTTGTCACCAAAGCTATGCCCTCGAGTTGGAATATCCTTGGGATAGGGGACTCGATCGCGTGACCTAAACGACGAGGTCCCAACTGATGCAACTGCAAAAAATCCTGGAAAGAGGTTGAAGTTTTCTTCTTCTTCTTCGTTTTCGAAGGAAGGAGAGACTGCACCTTGAGGTCTTGAAGCGATATCTTTAGCAACCTCCTTTCTAGCATGGTGGTCGAAGCTTTCCGCTGCCACCTGATCGACTTCCCTTGTTGATCGTAAAGTCAAGTCTCTTGTCTAGATGTTGATGTCCTCGACAGTTGACTCAATCATCAAGGTGGACTGATCTTCCACCGTCTTCATCTCCCCCTCCACATCCACTTGTGGAACAACCACTTCAGTAGGCGCGGCTGGTTCGACGATAGCAATGTCTTCTCCTGCCCCCTCAGGGACAATAGTCGAAGATCTGACCACCTCTGCTCCTGTCTCTACAACTGCTAGAGAGACTAGCACTCCCATGGTCGTAGCCAAGACAATTGCAGCCTTCTCCATAGAGATGTCCCCAGGGGCTGGAGAAGCAGGACTAAAACAACAGAAGAGAAGCTGACATGTCAAATTATGAAATAAAATAGTAAGTGCAATTATTTATCCTTTAATTTTACATACCTTGGTTTCTTGAACACGATCTTCAAACCAGAAGACACCTTCCCTAGGGAACACTTTGTCTTCTCCTTTTTCTCCCCCTCTTCGGCCACCCTCGTCAGCTTTGCGCTATTAGCCTTTGGAAGGCTTTTAGCATCGTCGGTCTGGGGGACCACGGCTTGTACAACCTCAACTGGTCATACATATTGAGGAGTAGCTGGAGCTTCTTTTGTAACTTCCCCCTCTTGGTGGTCGGAACCAGCTTCGACCACCTTGGGGCTAGAACTCCTTTCGACCACAGGCTCTGCTGGACCGGTAATAGCCTTCACAAAAGATATGAAACTCTTCTAGTGTTCCTTTTCTATTCACTTGACAAGAGTAGAAGAAGGGAAATCGAGAATGTTTTATCATCATACTAAAATAGAACATTGGCCTTTGGGACCTTATGTTATGGTCTACGACCACCTTCTCTTCCCCTCTTGCGGTCGAACTACTAGGGAACGATTGACGGGGGAGGTCGGAGGAAGGGCGGAGCTTGAGCTCCCATCCTTCTTCTTATCGACCGCCTTCACAAGGCGGCGTCTTTTACTCAAAAGGACTTGGTCTTCCTCTGAGTCGTCTTCAGTAGACCCCAAATCAATGTCAAAAGCATCTTGGGGATCTGTTAAGCCGACTTGTTGCAAAAGGTCATAAAATAAGAATTACCAAGTGGTTGAAAATACAACTGCTATTCCCTAAAGATGAAATCAATTAAAACATTGATTACCTTTTGGCGTCTTATTTTCTCCTCCTCGGATATGACCACCAAAATCTGAGGGGACTTCTCCATGTTCGTAGGGAACTTCTTGCAAATGAGCTCGACCCGAGCGTCAACCTCCCTCTGCGGCAAATTTACAAATGGAAGGATATAATCATTAAATGTTCTCCAATCGCAAATTAAAAGAGCAGATTGATTATAAAATTACCTCCTTTGTAGTCTTTGGTCGAATCCTTAGCCCCCCGAGTACCTCTACATAGAATGTGCTAGTTTCTTCAGGGGACTAATGCGGCGCGTGATGAAATCCTTCACCACATGCCATCCAGTCGACCCTTCATCCCTCAAGTTCTTGATGGCTTGAATGTAAGGGGCCAACCGACTAATATTGCTTGGAGCCGAGTCTCATGACTTGCTCTTCTCTGCGGCTTTGCCCACGAAGAAGAGGCTATCATCCTTGGTCACGATCCAGAAAAACCATCTCTTCCTCCATCCCGACCACGACGACTAGGTGAACATGAGGATGTACTTCCTCAACCTCCCATCGTTGCCTCGACTTCCTGTCGTGGAGTTGAATGGCGCAGTTGCCCACAATCCCACATTGTTTACCAATTCCATAGTAGTACTTGAAGAGATCCAGATCTAGAAGAATTCCTAGATAGGCCTCGCATAGGTACACAAACACGCTTAGCATGGTGATGGAATTGGCAACCAAGTTCACCAACTCCACCCTAAAGTGCTCGAGTACGACCATCAGGAATGGGTGTGCCGGCAGTCAAAGGTCGCATTTGCACTATGCTTGAAATACTGAAATCCTATCCGACTCCATCGACGACCAATGCTGAGCTTCAGTGCTGGTCCACTTCACCTAAGCTCATTGCGAGATCTTCTCCGCAGCAACTAGAGTGGTCATCTTCTCCACATCCATCTCCGATTTCTCCCATTTGGAAATGATTTCGGCCATTTCTTGCAGAAATTTGTGTTGGATTCGAAGAGATTTCGGAAAAGTTGTGATTTGGATGGAAGCAGAGGAAGCAAGAGCTCAAAGGGGTTGAAGCGATTGAGGAAAAGTAAAAAACCCCCAAGTTTACCCCCCCCCCGGCGACTATTTATAACCGCGAGCTTGAGGTAAAGATCGTGGGAGTCCAACAGTTGCAATCTCTTCGGGAACTGCTCCCAATAGACATAATTGTAAGAGACGGCTTGCATTCTTTATTCTATCCGTTCGGTAAATGGAATTATATTTTTACAACTCAAGTAAACAAACCTTTCTTGACCAAGTCAACTTCTTATCAAAAGAAATACTAGTAGGAAACACTTTTTCTCTGACCACTACCCTACGACCTCTTTTTCAAGTAAGTCATTTTCACTTGAAGTTTGGGGCTAGACGACAAGGATCTAATAATCCTCAATTAATTAAATTATTTATCTGTAATCTTTATTATAGAAGATAATATCTTTATACAACCATCACAGATAATAAGGGAATATTACAATTACCTAGTGGTCGTAAGCTATTCTACAACCACCATATAATCGTAAAATATTCTACGGCTACCATATGATCGTAAGTTCTCCTACGACCACCTTATGATCGAAAGCTCTACTACGATCATCTCATGGTTGTAAGTTTTATCACGATCAAGTCAACCACGACCACCCTATGGTTGATAAAATCTACAGACATGTGAACCCAATCGATTAGAGACTATATGCGCGGTGTTTATTTATACACAGTAGGTAAACATGTGTCGTTATCCTCTAACATAATTGCACATAATCATCTTTGTCTCTGGCATAACTGCAAGGCGAACGTGGGGAGAATGTTTCTTTGACAATAACTGTCATCAAACGTGTGCAATTAACCAACCATTGAGGCGCCTCCTGGCACGGGACAACTGCCACCCCCTTAGAAGCTATATAAGGGATAACGCCGGTAGTAATAGGGAGATATGACAAGAGACAGAAGTCATTAGCCTTAGTTTTCGATGACTTCCTTTTTATTGTAAACACAATCAATACAAAAATACAGGAGTACGGTTGTTATTATCTCAGGAGAAGGCCTGAGCCTGTCTAAAAATTCCAGTGTCTTCTCTTGCATAGTCTCGATCAAGAAGCCCATAGCATCATTTATAAGTTCGATATTAAAACATTGACAAGCCCGATGACAGTCCATGAAAGAGCCCAGCCCTTTAAGCCCTATCAGTACGACCCATTACCAGGCCTACCCCTAGGCGTGAGCAACAGGGGCCCATTTGTCACGTGCCCTTCCTAATTTGCACTTTTGTGCGATTGTTTGGTTCATGATCCTAATGAACCAAGCCAAAATTCGGCATAGGCGAAACTTGGACAAAACTAAAATTTGGCAAAATAAACGTTGTTTAGATTGCGTCCAAGCCAAATTTTGGTGAATAATTTTCTCACCCTCTGATAGGCCGGGTGTGACATTAGATTTCGTTGATGTTACTATTTTTTTTATTAGCATTACTAAATATTAGTAACAAACTAAATATAGCTAATTTGTGTTATCCAAATTTAATTTGGTTCGCGTTGGTGACCAACGAAACAGGTACCAGGCCCTAGATTCAGTACCATTTTGCCGTCACCCCTACCGAAAGAACCAAAGAACCCCCAAAACCCTGCATCTCCCTCTGCCTCTGCTGCCAGTCCAGTCCAGCGTGCGGCAGCTTCCTCCTCGGCTTCGTCCGTCTCCGTCTCTGGCAGCAACCAGGTTGAGGTACGTGACTGGATTCCTCCACCACCCTCCCCATCTGCAAAGCTTCATTCCTTGGCTGATAATTCTAGAGATCTAGGCTAGGGTTTCACCTCGTCTCGTCTCGCCCCGCCCGCCCCGTCCCGTCCCAAGCGCAGCATCCCGCCGCCGCCGCCGCTTTCCCCCTCCGGTGTCTCCTCTTCGCTCTGCTTGCGACCCTCGCTTCCCCCAAATCCGGGGCCGCCGGCCGAAGCTGAACCCTGAGTCTTCGCCAGCGCCGCCGAACGGCCACCTCCCGCTGAAGCACGCCACCTCGAAGGAGCTCGTCTCTCTGTAATGCCTCGTGACCAGAAGTGAAGAATTCACCCCGATGTGAGACGGATAAACCCAGAAATCAAATCATAGAATATTATTTGAGGTAGCGGAGAAAGACTTGGGGGATAGAGAAGAACAGATAAGAGGATTGGGGATATCTCAATTCATTTCTTTCTTGACCCGTAGATTTTTTTTATTTAATCCTTTATTTAATTATATTTTAAAGTTAACCCTCGCCCAACTTTATTTCCAAATTTGACCCTTTTGGTCACGCCACCTCCCCACTAGTGGCGGCGTGGCTAAAGGTGCCACGTAAGCCCTCGGCCGCACGCCGTGTCAGCGCAGAGGGCTTACGTGGTATATGCCACGCCATATGACATGGCATGACAAGCCTGTTTTGTCACGCCCCGAGAGTTGGCGTGACAGTGGCTAACTTAAGTGCGGCCGATGCTCCAGTTCTTCACTTTTTTTCGCAGCTCGTCCCCGCCGCTTCGACTACTCCCCAAATCCATCCTTGTCGCGCCGTCCTTGAGTCCCGCTGGTCCCTTACGCCGGAGGTCGACTCTGCACTGGTGTCCTCCCCCGCGCCATCCTCCTCCTGCGCCAAAGATCCACCTCTGGCGACCTCTCGCCGTCTGCGTGACCATGGCGGCGGACCGCCCTCCTGCGGTAGCCTGCCTCCTCACTGCGGCCCGACCTCCTGCGTCGGCCTCCTCCTGCGATCGCCCGCCTCCTCCTTCTGGGCCCCTGTCTCTCCTCCATGTCAAGAGTTCGTCTTTCCATTTCCTCAACAAAAAAAAGTCGATTTTAGGGGTAATTGTATTAGTAGTTATAGCATCGGATTTGCGCATGAGGCTTTATTCAGTGTGGTTATGCAATGTTAATGATAGGGTTTAAATTATGAGATGGATTGCAAATTAAAAGTACCCTAATTGTTAATGATAGGGTTTAAATTATGTGCATCGGATCGACAGTTTGTATGGTTTTAATTGGAATAATTATCCTGCACATTCACTTGTGTTAATTAAGAGCTGCTGTTTGGCAGCCCTATATAATGTAACAGATTGTGATTACACGGCACTTGGATGAAGCCAAAGCTTATGGCTTATATTTGTCTAGTTGCCTTTTCTTTTTGTTTGTGTTTGTGCACTTAGATGAAGCCAAAGCTTATGGCTTATACTCTTGACATGCATATAGGCTTTTCCATTGGGATTGTAGATGTAGCATGGTATGCTTCAATTTTGACATTTCTTATACCTGTCATCTGTGATTCTATGTGCAGAGTTAGTCCAAATAATAACCCTTCAGATATAGAAATTAGTCAGAATTTCATATTTTGTTGCTGTTTATATGAAAACTAAGGACATACACACATTTTTTTGTGTGGAAAAAAACCTACGGATGACTTCTTGTATTGCTTATGAGCTTGAAATTTCACAAGCGTATCTTCATCTGATTGCTTGCTTGGAATGCCCCCTCTAACAGAGATCTCGGTAATTTGAACTTATCTAGCCATCTGGTGCTTGAGCTTGGGAAATTGGAGCATTTGCAGTATCTGTAAGTTCTTGTCCATGTGGTTTGGTTCTATTTGCTAGTTGCTCTCAATACGAAGTTGAAACTTATATTATTTTTGTTCTACTGCTGTTGACACATACACTTCTCTAATCTCATTTATAAATCCGTTATGTGTTCCTTTAATTACTTGGTGAGTCTCATGTATGTTGCAATTTGCAAGCACCAATAAGGGCATCTGATCATTATACTACTTTTGTCCCACCGTTGATTAATTTGTAAATTGGACTGATATGCTGCACTTGTAACCATGAAAGCGTGTGTACTTATCTACAGATGGACTATATCTCCTATAAGAGATACTTTAAACTTGCATGCAGGCAATTTGTATTAGGCTATTTCTCTTTTCAACATTCTACATTTTTTATGGATCAAAGAATATGGATATAATGTAAGACAAGTTTGTCTTCTTTATACCATATGAAAAGTAGAACAATATTACTGTTCTATACTGGAAATTATGTGAAGTACATAGTCATCATGTTGTACATGTATAGTCAGCTTGGATGTTTCCTTTTGCATTTTACTTGTATTGAATTTCAGTTTGTGCTGTGTCCTTGGTGTTCCATTTTGACATGTTGTATGTTTTGCATTAGAATTGATTGCAAATACTTTTGGGGCTATCTCAAATACAAGAGACTGAGAGAGGTGGCCGTCTGATTCAATTGAGGTACTTCAAATATTTTCCTTTCTTATGGTATCGAGTCAATGCTTTTCGTTCTTTTTTTTACCTTTTTAAACCATTATGTTTCAATTGTCTTGCTACTTTCATCAACATGGTTCTTTGGTACTGTGTTTCCAATGCTAGTTCTCTTTCACCTGAGCACATTTGTTATCATTTTGTCTTGCATGGACAAATATGGTATGTATGGAATGCTATGGGATAACAATACAAATCTTGTTCATGATGCCTATTATATTTTGAGCCATCTCCTTTACGATAGCAAGATACAAATAGCAGTAGCGTCTGAGATAATTTATTATTTTAGCTGCTATGTTGCTACTTCCTCTTCATACTTCGATTGACCAAGTTTGCCTCTTGCATGTTTACGGGAAAGTTATGTCTTGCGTACATAACTTCTTTGTTAGGCATTTGCCCGATGATAGAACATGCCATTTTTTTGTAGCTTCGGTCGATTAGAAACATGTAGGAATATCCTACATAAAACCGTCATAGTGAATGCATGGCTTCGTCTATAAATACCTTCCTCCAAAGCAAGCCGTCTCCAAGCATCCAACTTTAGCGAGTCTCAGACGGCCTAAGAGAATAGAGGACATCGATTTTTAGTAGCTCGTTAGGTTAGAAACAACTGAGTCAATTAAAGAAATCAAATATAGGCAGAAGGCGGAAAAATATGACTTACCTCCTTTCTGCATATAAGATTTCTCGAACGAGTAGTTCGTGGCACTCCGAACGTGTAGCTCTGGCGTACCCAGGAGCGAAGTCCTAGGCGTACTCAGGAATGAGCCCTGAGCGGTCTCAAACACGTGGTTTGGGCGGTCTCGAGAACGGGATCTCGAGCGTACCTGGGTACGTGGATCCAGGGTAGTGTAGGTCGTACTCAGAGGCAAGCTCTAAGCGGTCCCAAACACGTGGTTTAGGCGGTTTCGAGAACGGGATCTCGAGCGTGACTGAGCACGAGAGACTCAGGTAGTGTAAGTTTTGGATCTTTTTGTATCTCCTTGTTTCTTGGTGTTATTTGTCCACTGTGTATGGCCTAACACACCTCAAGTCATTGTGAAACGACCCGTCAATTATGCATATGTTTGTACCTTCAAACTGCTAGCATGTCTCAGGAAACTGAGTTTTTATTATGTCCAATGTTGATTGTGATATTTCGTACTTGCGGTATTTCGTTCATATGGCATGCAGTACTGACTTTGCAATATTTTGTTGGATGTAGATGGACAAAGTTGTACGTGTATTTACTGGTGGGGCCATTAGCCAAACTGGAAGTTCTGTCGACTTCGGCGGCATGGAAGCGACCGTCCTTTTGTTTCGCGAATCACCGGATTTTAAAACTCTTGTGTCTAGGATTAAGTCGACATTTGGATGGGATGAGCCCGGGCTCGTTGTCGGAATGCAAGGACGATATGACGCAGGGCTGGGTTCTAAGGTGCATGCCTTTTTGGTGCCAATCCTGTCCGCCGATGATTGGGACATGTACAAGGAAATTGTGTTCGCATCTCAGGTTCGGGTGTTGGAGGTGGCGGTGGAAAGGACAATCGTTGTTGAGGATTTGCCAAACAATTTGGATGTGGTGAATGACAACATGGAGGAACAAGACCCCACTGCCCATCATTCGCGAGCCCTCCCAATGGAAGAGCGGCCTTCTGAAGAGTTCGTTAGCGTGAGTCGTACCAACCATGGTCCCCTGTCGGTGGATCTGCTTGTATCTTCTCCGCAACGTGTTATTGACCCTGTGACTGATTTCAACGGCGCTGTAATGAACAACGAGTTTGAGGAGGAGTTGTTTCGTGATGGAACAACCCGTGAAGTGGAGTCTGACGAAGGATGGAGCTCGACCAAAGATAAGATTCCCGCACCTCTTTTCTCCTCAGAGGAAGCCAGGGTTCTTTGCAGGGTAATGGGTGAGGTCCCGTCGGTGCATTTTTTCGATGATGTCAGTATGGTTGATAAGGCGGTTTGTGCTAATGGGTTGAGGAGTAGGGATGGCATTGCGGACCCGGAGAATGACATAATACGGAAGAACTTGTTGTTTCCAACTATGGAGGATATGAAGGTTTGGCTGCAAGAATACTCAGTGCGGCACCATCGTCCGTTCATAGTGCAATACTCCGATGTGAACAAAAGGTACACCGTGAGGTGCAAAAGGGGGTGCGGATGGAAGGTATGGGGCCGCAAAACAAGGGACAACCAATGGAAAATAGCGAATGTGAAGCAGTCTCACACTTGTGGGACCACACAAGTGTCCGGGGAGGTAACACACTACGTTAAATTAACATGTTATCCCTTGTTATTTATTTTGTTGCATTAAATTTCACTACCTTTTTGTTGTTTAACTTTGTAGTTGGTTCGCCGCCAATGCCGGCAAATGGCCGCAAAGATGAGTTGTGTGGCGGCAGTGGGAGAGGTCGTGCAACCTGGCCCGGCTCGGAGTGGCGCAGACGAAGCAGACGAGGCCGAGGAGGAGGCCCGCGAGGACGAAGAGGAGGGTGGCACAGACGAGGCCGAGGAGGACGAGGAGGACATCGCTGCTAGGATTCCCGACAAGATGCGCCTCGCGGACCTGATTAGTGCACTGGCCCCCACACAGCCGACGCAGGACACCCCAGCACGCCGTCGTAAACGGTGTGATCGCGTGGACATTAGTTCCGTAAACGTCGTCGAGGGCACGCGAGGCCAACACCCAGTAGCGAGGTTCACGCCGGGGTCAGGTGCGCGCCGAAAGCGCAAGTGATGGGATGAATGAATGTGTACTTGCATTTTGTACAGTTCATATCGAATGGAACTTTCTATGGCCATTTTGAATGTTGAATGAAATGAGATGAATGATGGTTGCTTCTTATTGTTGTTTGAATGAAATTATTGTAATGATTCTCAATGCATGAAACAAGATGCCTAATGGTTGATGATTGATTCTTATTGTTGTTTGAATGAAATCACACTGTGTTGATTCAATGCATGAGGCCAATGTGGATGACTCGGTGGTAATCTTGTCACGCCTTGATGAGTGGCGTGACAAGCGAACTGCCACGCCAAATGTAAAGGCGTGATAGGACTTAGTCCCGGCAGCTATGGCCCTTCTTCGCAACGCCTTTGGAACATCAACCATTGTGACGTGGTAGTACGTTTTTGCCACGCCATGAATGGTGGCGTGACAAGGCAGTCCTGTCACGCCCGGGTAAGTGGCGTGACAGGACTTAGCCCCGGCAGCGATGGCCCTTTTTGGCAATGCCTTTGGAACATCAAGCATTGTGGCGTGGCAGCACGTTTTTGCCATGCTGTGAATGGTGGCGTGACAAGGCAGTCCTGTCACGCCCGGGTAAGTGGCGTGGCAGTAAGTTTTTAGGGTTTAAGTTTAGGATTTAGAGTTTTAGGTTTACGTTAGGGTTTAGGCTATTAGGCTTCAGGTTTAGGTCTAGGTTTAGGGTTTTAGGTTCAGGGTTAGGGTTAGGGCTTTAGGTTTTTAGGTTCAAGGTCAGGGTTAGGGTTTTAGGTTCAGGGTTTTAGGTTTTTAGGGTTTAGGTTTACGATTTAGAGTTTTAGGTTTATGTTAGGATTTAGGCTATTAGGCTTCAGGTTTAGGTCTAGGTTTAGGGTTTTAGGTTTAGGGTTAGGGTTAGGGTTAGGGTTTTAGGTTTTTAGGTTCAAGGTCAGGGTTAGGGTTTTAGATTTTTAGGGTTTAGGTTTACGATTTAGAGTTTTAGGTTTACGTTAGGGTTTAGGCTGTTAGGGTTTAGGCTATTAGGCTTTAGGTTTAGGTCTAAGTTTAGATTTTAGGGTTTTTCAGGTCTTAGATGTCTTCGGCCTTGATAAAAGGCAACATGTCAACTTGATAAAAGACAACCGCAACGACAGCTTTGCGCAGTGATAAGACGAAAGGATATAGCTTTGCGCAGTGATAAGACCACACAGGGCAGCTTTGCGCAGTAACAAAACCACACAGGCGACTTTGCTTGATAATAAGACTAAAAGAGACGACCTTTGCGCATGACAAGACGAGACGAGGCGACTTTTATGCGATGATAAGACCACACAGCCGACTTTGCGCGATGATAAGACCAAAGGAGTCAGCTTTGCGCAGTGATAAGACCACACGGGCCAGCTTTGCGTAGTGATAAGACCAAATGAGTCAACTTTGCGTAGCTTAGGGTTTAGGTTTAGGGTTAGACTTTTCAAACCGATAAGATAGCACTCTGCAAAGCAAGACAGGACTCTGCATGAAATTAACCACACCATACCAATCATGGGGCTTATAAAAGGGGGTTGAACCAAACCCAACACTACACAACACTACACAATAGATACCCAGATATGGACTCTTCGGCAAACTTCTACGCGAGGATGTTGCAGAAGCGTAAGTGGTTTGCGCAGAAGAGAAAACATCTACAATATCCAGATTTTTCAATGAAAGATGCTCCAGTACCACCACGTTTTCCGATCCCGTAGTGTGTGTGTGGCGAACAGGCAGAGGTCATTTAGTCCACACATTCAGGCGTGCTCAACCTAAGTGGCCGAAATGCGGACACGGGGAGGACGTTATCGTGCAGTTCATAGACAGCCCTTTCGATGGCGGACGGCGTTTCTTCCGATGCCCATACTCTGGGGTAAATAGTTTTGTTCATATTACTACTAATACATCCTCCATACTAACCATCCCTTGTAGCAGATGGCGAAATGCAACTTTACCCGCTGGATCGATCCTCTCCATGAACGACATGTTGCGATGCACGTGGATATATTGTGGAACCGAATGTTTGATTTGGAGACGCAAATTGACGATTTCAAGGAGCAAAATGATGACCTCCGCCAACAGATGCAGCACGAGAGGGGCAACGAGGAGGTTGTGAACATAGAAAGTTCTTATGATCCCACATGCTACTGCGCTAACCCTAGCTGCATATGTGCGTGCCACTACAACGATGGCCAGCCACGTCCGAGGCGCCTAGCTGGAGAACACTCTATGTGGGTAGTGCGAGGCACCTTTCCGTACTAGTTCCCGGAAGGTCTAATTTATTTCCATTCAAAAAAGGCGCATATGTATCATAGAAGTACTTCGGTTTGTTGCATCGTGCATGATGTTGTTTCTTATGCATGTAACCAAACCCTGTACGCCATGTTATTCCAAGCTTTGTTACGAAGTCTATTTTAATTCGCAACTTTAAATCTCGTCGTCTTTTTGCATTCAATTCTTCGCGTAATAAGGTATCCAACAACATGACAAAAACGAGTTCCGGAAGTTTATGGTTTGGTCTACGACCACAAACCTATGATTCCAGTAGGATGTCTACGCACCACCTATCATTCCACTAGGATGTTTACGCATCTTTCATCAGTAGTACTGTCTAGCATATGTGCATAATTGTGCCTCATGTTGTACCACACAATCCACATATTAGTTATTTTTTTTCAGGATGCATTATGTATCACTTTTGGGACACGCCTTGGAAATATTTTAAAGTGTCAAAGGTTTTCGAAGCACAAAAAGATTACAGGTATATCTATTTACTCTCAGTTAAAAAGGATGGTGTTATATTTGGTTACGTAGAAAGGTCTCTATTTTCAAGTTGTGAATTGTTAAATGTTACATGTACATGGCATTATGTATCACCGTATCTTCAATTGTTTTTGATCTTTCAAAACAAAGTCCCTTTGTTGGCTCCAAATCTATAAATCCAAATGGAATACAAACAAACTGGAATTAGCCCCTGTCACGCCGTGATAAATGGCGTGACAATCGGGCTCTGTCACGCCAAACAAAAAGGCGGAACAGGTGCCACGCAAGCCCTCCACGCTAGCACGGCGTGCGGCCGAGGGCTTGCGTGGCACCTTTAGCCACGCCGTCACTGGTGGTGTGACAGTTTTATTTGGTCACACCACGGGAGGTGGTGTGATCAAAAGGGTCAGATTTGGAAATAAAGTTGGCGAGGGGTTAACTTTAAAATATAATTAAAAAAGGATTAAATATTAAAAAAAATTCACAGTGGTTCTTTATAAACCACACCCGCACATACTTACATGTGGGCCTCCTGGCCACTCACACAACTGACACCACCCCCAGGACCAAGTCCTCTTACGCCGTCTCTGGACTGTTGGCCACGCCTTCTTCTGGGGTGCCATCTCCTTGAGCCATGCTCTGCTTCCATGCTCTGTTCTCCTCTGCTTGTGTCTTATTCATGGGCCTTACACCACCCCTCTCTGCAGAATATGCTTGTCCCCAAGCAAGAGCTTTCGAAAATCGCTCCTGAACCACATACAAATCCTCCCACGTTGCCATTTCTGCCGGAATACCTGTCCACTTGATGAGCGCCTGAGGAATGGCTGAGTTACCCTTTTTCACCAGTCGACGCTCTATTATTTCTTCTGGCGTCACCTCCTCCATGGTCAGGTCTGCAATCTTCGGCGGATGATGATACACCGGTGTAAAATCTGGAACAGACGCCTTCAGCTGCGACACATGAAAAACCGGATGGATCTGACTACCTTCAGGAAGTTGCAGCTCCAATTCGTTCCATCACTCGATAAGGACCGAAAAACTTGAATGCCAATTTGGGAAATGGTCTATTAACCGCCGATGATTGTGCATAAGGCTGAAGCTTGAGATACACCTGCTCCCCCTTTTGGAATTGTCGGTTGGATCTCTTTTTGTCGGCCTGCAATTTCATACGATTCTGTGCAGTTGCAAGATTTTGCTTCAGTATCTCCATATGTGCAGCTCGCTCAGTGAGCATTTCATCCACAGTTGAGTTCTCTGTTGTAGCAGAATCTGGGAACAGTTTGTAATTTGGCTCTGTGCCGTACAGGACCTTGAAAGGAGAGCACCCAATGGAAGTGTGATAGCTCGTATTGCACCAAAACTCCGCCATTGCTACCCAATTACGCCATTTTGTTGGAGACAGTGTCCCCTAGGCGTTAGACGCTAGTCGGACGGCAAACCAACGCCTAGCGCCTATATAAATTGGCTAGGTGGGCTAAGCGAGAGGGCTGCGCCTAGCGCCTAGGCGGGCGCTTAGGGGAACACTGGTTGGAGAAGAGTGCACTGCACAACGCAGATACATCTCAAGGCATTGATTTACCCGCTCGGTTTGCCCGTCCGTTCACGGGTGATAAGCAGTGCTGTACATCAACTTATTGTTCATTGCCTTGAACAACTCCTTCCAAAACAAACTGGTGAAAATCTTGTTGCGATCGGACACGATTGTTCACGGCATCCCATGGATCTTCACCACATTGTCTAAGAACAACTTGGCGACTTGTAGTGCTGTGAGTGGATGCTTTAATGGTATAAACTGTGCATATTTCGAAAATCAATCGACAACCACTAAGATAGTGTTATACCCTTCTGACCTCAGCAAGCCTTCAATAAAATCTATGGTCAAATCATGCCAAGCTCCTTCAGGAATCGGCAAGGGTTGAAGCAATCCTAGTATCAGGTTGTGCTCATGCTTAGATTGTTGGCACACATTGCATTGTTTAACCACATTCTCCACATCTACCTTCATGCTTGGCCATGAAAACAACTTCTTCAACCTTTGGTAAGTCACCTAAACACCCGAGTGTCCACCTATTGCACTCGCATGAAAAGCGTTGATTATCTTTGTTTGCAGTGCAGAATTGGCAGTTGGCACCAATCCATATATGCCCTTGATATTTAATCAAACCTTGGCATAACTCAAAGCCTTTCTCATTTGGATTATGAATTGCCAATGCTGAAAGTAATTGCTGGGCCTTACTGTCAATCACGTAGGAATTGAGCACTTCCTGAATCCAAAGTGGTTGGCATTCAGACATGGCCTGCATTGTCATGAGGTGTCCCACACGCGCAAGTGCATCTTCTGCTTTATTTGTCACCCCTTTCTTGTATTGTATCTGGAATTGAAGACCCATTAGTTTCGTCATTGCTTTACACTGCAAATCAGACACTAGCTGCTGATCCCCCAAGTAACACAGGTTGCGATGGTCCGTTCGAATGATAAATTCACCTCTTTGCAGATAAGTTTGCCATCGATCGATTGCTAAAATAACCGCAAGGAACTCCTTATAGATGGACAGCCTTTGATGCTGTGGACTCAAGGCCTTGCTCAAAAACGTGATCGGGTGGTCCTGCTGCATAAGCACTACCCTGATGCTATGGTCATAAGCATCCGTCTCAACAATGAAAGTTTGAGCAAAATCGGGCATTGCAAGCACTGGAGTTTGGCTCATCGCTTTTTTTAACCTTCCAAAAGCATCTGTGGCATCTTGATTCCACTGAAATGACTTCTTCAAGAGATTGGTCGAGGGTTGCGCCATTATGCCATAATTTCTAATGAATTTCCGGTAGTACCCAGTCAGCCCTAAGAATCCTCGTAACTCTGTCACCGTAGTTGGTTGTGGCCAATTCACCATTGCCTGAGTTTTTGTTGGATCCGTAGCTACTCCTTGATCTGATCTGATATGTCCAAGGTATTCAATACTGGTCTGCGCAAATGAACACTCTTGACTTCTTCACAAACAGTTGGTGCTCAGCCAGTGTCGATAGGACCGAACCCAATGTTTCACATGCTCCTCCAAGGAAGGACTGTATATGAGTATGTCGTCAATGAAGACAAGCACAAACTTGCGTAGGTATGGACTCAAGATAGAATTCATGAGGCATTGAAACGTGTCTGGCGCATTCGTCAAACCGAAGGGCATCACCCAGAATTGAAAATGGCCATGGTGAGTTTTGAATGCTGTCTTCTCTTCTTCTTTTTCCACCATTCTAATTTGATGATAGCCCTCCTTTAAATCCAGTTTAGAGATATACTTTGTGCCGGCCAATTCATCGAGCAATTCATCTACCACCGGCATGGGAAATTTGTTTTTGATAGTGATGCTATTGAGCTTGCGGTAATCCACACAAAATCTCTAGCTTCCATCCTTCTTTTGCACCAATATCACTGGCGACGCGAACGGGCTCAAGCTCGGTGTGACCGATCTAGTAGCTAACATTTCGGCCACCTGCCTTTCTATCGCATCCTTGTGCATTGGCGAGTATCGGTATGGCCAGACATTCACTGGTGCTGCTCCCGGGCTCCCGGCATTAGAGGAATGACATGGTCATACACACGGGAAGGTGGTAGTTCTGTGGGCTCAGCAAATACTGATTTGTGTTGTTCGATGACCTGCTGAATCGTGGTTGGCACCGATTGCTTCCCTGATTTCCCCGGTTGGGCCTCCACTACTGCCAATGCCCATACCTCATTACCTTTGCTCCATCTGTGCAGTTGCTCGATCGGTATAGCAGCCAACTTCTTTTCTCATTTGGGCATCACACCTTGTAGTTTCACCTTTTTTCCATTGTCAGTGAAGAGTGAACTCCAAGGTACGGTTCTCCCAATGACAAATCATTGGGCTGCGAGGTTTCAACCAGTCCATTCCAAGCACGGCATCATATGCTCCTAGCTCCAGTACTCTCATGTCGGTTCGAAACGTATAACCTTGCGCCCACCATTCCAACTGCTGCACACAATATCCACAATGCAAGGTTTCACCATTGGCCACCTTTACCTGAACTGGTTTGATAGGATTTGCCTTATACTTGGTTCGCTCCAAGAATGCTGCATTGATGAAGCTGTGCGAACTCCCCGAATCAATTAATATTAACATTACTTGATTACCCACCATCGCTCGCACCCGCATGGTCTCAGCATCTTCTGTTCTCGACATAACACGCAGAGAAAGTTTGTATTGTTCCTGTTCAAACTCTGTCCATATCTTCCAGCACTTGTAAAATTTCATCACTGAGTCTCTTAGGATATTCCTCGATCCCCATCGCATGTACTTGAGCAACTGTTTCTGGTTTACATTGATGATCGCGATCATATTTTTCTGCACACTTGAAGCATAAACCTTGCGCCCGGCAGTACTCTTTTAATTGTCTTGCTCTCCACGGTTCATCTGTCGTGGCCTTCTTTGCCCCGACCGCCACTTCATGTCGAGCCCCTCCACCAAACTTCTGCACCACCAAGGTTTTCGGTGGTCGAATTTTCAGCTTCTCCCATTTTTCTTCCTGAATTTGAGCTAAGAGAACCGTCTTTCGCACAGATTCAGGCAGCTGAATCTCCACTTTGTATCTTAACTCATCCTTCAGTCCCATCACCAAATGGTTCACAAAGAACTCCTCTGTGCACGATTTGCTGTATGCTCGCACCTTATACATGGCCGCTTCGAACTGTGTTTTATACTCCAGTACACTTCCTGTTTATTTAACTTGAATCATCTCCCTCATATATCTCCTGATATCGTATGTGCCAAACTCAGCATCCACCACCGCCGCCATGAACTGATCCCAATTTCCCAGTGGTCGTTCTTCCTGATAAACCTGCACCCATAATGCAGCATTGCCCTCCAAATGCATTGTGGCCACGGTCACCCACAATGACTCATCGATGTGATACATTTTGAAATACTTCCAGCAACGATCCTTCCAAATCCGCGGCCCATCTCCGTCAAATTTTGGGAACAACAATTTGGGCACTGGTACTCGCTTCTCGGTGGGTGCCTCACTAGTTAGAGTTGCAGTCTCGACCCCAGTCATCTGCGTTGTTGTTGGAAGAGTGGACATCTGGGTGGAAGGATTGAACACCAGTGGTGGTGCTGGTCCCTTCCCCAACAATCTGGCCAGCGTGGCGGTCATCACTCCGGTTCGCATGGCCGCCGCAGCCACAAGGATCTCCACGACCACCTCCTTCCTCTGCCTAGTCATTTGCATACCCGAAATTCACTCCACTGCTTGCGCTGTTGTCCTCAAGTGCTCCATCAGCCCAGTAATGGCGCTTTGGTGTTCACCAATTTAGACTGAATCGCAGGTATCACCTCCACCAGCTTGATCTTCTCAACGATGATGTCTAGACTCGCCTTCAATTCCTCCCAACGCTCATCCATCTGCACCCACCTCTCATCCGCCTGTGCCACCGTCTCCCCGATTGCCTCCAAGATGAAATTGGTCTGAACCGATGGCTTTGGTGGCGCCGTGGTGCCTCGTACTCTCGAACCAACCAGATGCAGAAGTGAGAAGATGAAATCACTTCACCGCTCCCTGGTATTTTACGGGTCGAATCGAGAAAATAAACTGCCTGATCGATCGCGGCTCTGATATCAATTGTAATGCCTCGTGACCAGAAGTTAAGAATTCACCCCGATGTGAGACGGATGAACCCAGAAATAAAATCATAGAATATTATTTGAAGTAGCAGAGAAAGACTTGGGGGAGAGAGAAGAACGGAGAAGAGGATTGCGGAAATCTCAATTCATTTCTTTCTTGACCCCTATGTGTACAGTGGTTCTTTATAAACCACACCCGCACACACTTACATGTGGGCCTCCTGGCCACTCAACACAACTCGCACCACCCCCAGGACCAAGTCCTCTTAGGCTGTCTGTGGACTGTTGGTCGCGCCTTCTTCTGGGGCGCCATCTCCTTGAGCCATGCTTTGCTTCCATGCTCTGTTCTCCTCTGCTTGTGTCTTACTAATGGGCCTTACACTCTCCTCCTCCCCTCAACTGGATCGGCGTGGAGGGGAGATCCATCCAGTGTTTTTTTTTTGTTCGTAGGCCATAGTTTGCTTGGTCAGTCACTTTGATCTAGTTTGCTCATTCTGGTCTTTGCTATGAGTAACCAAATACAAGCCTTTCTGTGATACTCTGCAATTGCATCCAGTGTTCCAATTGGAACACACCAGTTGCAGATAGAATGGAATTGTATTTTATCTGAAAGGAAATTGTGCTGCTGTGATGTTCATTGACTGTTCAGTTTATTAAACAGTATTGCATCTGTCTGCTACATGGTGCAGCACAATCTGAGAATGTCTTGGGGTCAAGGTGCTAGAAGGCCCATAATAGGGCTCCTGTTTCGTGCTCAACAGCAAGCTGCTCAGGGATACTCTTCCGCGACGTTCCAAACTCATCTGTTAAGCAGTCATGTTCCACAAAATGCCATGTTTCTTAGGAGACTCAATTCTGAAGTGCCTGCTTCGGAGCAATTGAATCTTATTAAACAACTCCGAGAAAGAACGAGTGCTCCAATCAAAGATGTCAAGGCTTCCTTAGTTAGTTGCAACTGGGATAGTGGTTAGCTCTTCTTTTTCTCATTGCATTTGCGTACCTTAATTTGTGTATTTGTCTGTATCCACTCTTCCTATGTCAGTTGTTGATTTCTTTCAGAGGCTGCACAGAAGGACTTAAGGAAGAGAGGGGTAGTTCTTGCTGTGAAAAAGTCTTCGCGAACTGCCACAGAAGGTTTGCTAGCTATTGCACAAGATGAGAAAAGAGCTGCTGTGGTTGAGCTTAACTGTGAGACCGATTTTGTGGCAAGAAATGATGTTTTCCAGTATCTGGTTGGTTTCATTCTCAGCAACATGATTTATATTTTATCTTAATAATAGGCAGCTGAGCTGCTTTGTTGGTTCTTTCTTCAAAAAACATGTTGCACATCAAACTGTATTAATGAGTTGACACAAAGTTCTTTTAGATTAATATCCTCAACATGAGTACATGGAAATTGGAAAATTAATTTATTGCTATTTAGCATAAATAATAAAATAAATCTTTTGTTCATGACTTGACCAGTATCAGTTTATTTTTGGAAAAGGTGGTCAACTGCGAAAGTAAAATGTTGATACTTCTTGCAATCATAGTTACCGGATTCGCTATAAAACCCCGCGAATCGCGAACTGGATTCGTCGAACCCGAACCGATTTAGGATACGGGGTTCGTGTTTGCAGTGAAAATTGGAAGAAAAAGTGGCGAACTACGAACCCGAATCCCGTACCACGACTTGGACAAACTGCGTTTCTGGTAACTATGCTTGCAATGGTTGTCAACTACTAGTGCAGCATGTTCTTTCCATCCTTTGTTGGCACACTTTGTTGCAAAGAAGATTCTCCGTGCCTCATTTTTAGTTGTGTTAACTCATCAGGTTTTGTGCTGGTTCTTCAACATACTGACTGATCTGTTTATTTTTGGGCCTTCTACAGGGCATTCCTGACTCCTTTTTGGTCACACAGCACCATAGTATACTTAATTTTGTGCCTCCATTGATCATCTGTGCTCGCACACAGATACAAGGTTGTAACTTAGATTTATTTTATTTTTTCAATTTTATTCACCATGCAGGCTTCATCTTTGGCAAAAATGGCTTTATCAGCTCAGGGACATGGTGAATTGGTTTTTCCTTTTGGCCCTGAATATTTAGAGGTATGCAATTATCCATAGGTTAATTTATGGGACATCTTTTGTTTCTGTCATCTTATCCTGCAGAGCAGTTCCTTTACTCGGTCTTAAATATAATAAAAAAGTGTAATTAACAGAAGTTCCACCAATTCTACTAGTAATGGATTTGAACAGTCATTTTACGAATTATGAACCATTGGATTTAAGTTTGATGAAATTCCATATTGACTTAGATTCCATTTAAACATGCTTTGTGACCAAGTTTGTTTTCAGTGTTCTGTAGCGACCTATTAAGATCTAAGCCTTATGGGCATCAGTTTTTCATATAGTATGGAGTCAGTTGGATGAATTGATAGATGTATCAAGCTACTTTTGATCATAATTTTATATTGGCTAAAAAAATGTAGAATGGTTCAACCAGTTATATATGATATGTTGCTGAAATTTTGTAGCAATTGACAAGAGTTGCCATGATAGATTTGACATGGCATCTAATAATGCTACAGAGGGCATTATGTGGAGATTGATCATAGTATAAAGGAAAGGGTTTGCAACACCAGCAAGAATTGCCATAATAAAGCTAATGTAGCCTCTAGCAATGCAAATAAGATATTTATGTCTTGCATTGTTTGACTTTGTGAATATATGCTGCGAAGACTAGTTCGTAAGAGAATTAGTTCAAGTGGAGTTGGTGAGGATTGGGTGGATGAATCTATGGTTATGCTTTTGAGGGTCACTGTCTCCAGTTATACAGGTATAGGTGTCAAGTATCAAGCATGTGAAATGGAGGAAAATGACTTGTGGGGGTTTTAGTTGGGTTTCCTGTTTGACTTTTTCTGCACTAATTGCCGAACAATTAAGTATCTGTTTCTCATACTATAGTGCCATGTATCTATTTGACATAGATAGTAAATTTATCATATTGAATTTTTAGATGAATAATGTCCGCATGGTTGTCACGGCGTACTTGGCGACCACAGTGCCTGAGAGACGCTATGGTGTCTAGGTGGGTGCCATGGCGTCCTCAAGGCAAGATACGGCGAGCTAAAGAAGAACGAAGGATGAGCGGTAGCACATCGGGAGCAGAGGAAGAGGAACAAATCAGGAGCAAGAGGAAGAACTCAAGAAAAACAAGGAGAGGACAAATCGGCAGTTCGGGACTTTGGGAGAACTCAAGAAAAACAAAGAAGTAGAGGGCGTGGAGGAGGGAGTACCTGGTGTCAGAGGGAGGGAAACTCGCCGGCGGCCGATGCAGTGAGGGGTGGCGACGGCTAGGGTTCTCGTGTAGCTTTACTACACACGCCCGACACCCTTTAGCTTTGCTTCTCATGCGCCTGACACCCCCCCTGGCCCCTTCACTTATCCTGTAGGCGCACGTGGCCAAGGCGCTTGCCTAGACTCTCACCGTGGACGCCGCGGTGACGCCACTGACACCAAGATTTCCTGGGCGTCCGCTTAGATGGCCAAGGCGAGGCGAGCCTCCGCGGCGTCCACTCCAGACCGCCACGACGCCACCTTGGCGATGCCGTGACAACCATGAATGTCCAATTGTCTGATGATCTATATAAATTTAAGTGTCTGAGTATTACAAATTACCAATTTGTTTAGAAATTAGGAAATTGTAATACAGCTTCATACCACCCCCCCCCCCCCGCCCGCGCTCGTTCAAGCCCATGTGTAAGAAACTGTTCATTTCTTTCAATCTTGCAGAACATGAGTATCAATCTAGATCATCCTAAACTCAGTGGGGGGAAACAACTGTCCAAAGTGCTGTTACAGAAGTTGCTGCCATGGTTGGGGAGAACGTAAACCTCAGAAGAGGTTTCATGTTGTCCACAACTGCGCATGGTGTTGTTTCATCTTATCTGCATACCTGTCCTCAGCCAGGTACACGAACAATGAGATCTCAGCTCTTTGAATTTTATCAAGAATATATGTTCTTAATTCTTCATATATTTTTTTCTTTGGCTAAGTTTGATTAAACATAGTCAATAATGGTTTTCTACTGACTAGGGAGGACATTTGTCTCCTGCTTATTTTTATCATCATTTTCATCTAAAAATTTGTAGATGACTGGACATCATAGTAGAATTTTGTACTCTACCTTCCCCTCAATTGTAATTATTAATCTATTCATTTAGATTGCTCACTGATGAATGTAATTTATTTTTATTGGTAGCAGGATTCAAGCTCTTAGTTTACTCTTGCAAAACTGTTGGCAGAAATATGACCGTGCAATCTTACTCCTGATAAATTATAATTGCACCAGCTACTCTCTTAGTGTTGCACTAGCAGTACAACATTAGGAGAAAACATTGGCATTTCACCTAAAATGGAGAAGTCCTTGTTTCTGTACTTCAACAAATTATTATGTTAGATTAGTCCTACTTATTGTCTCTTCCCTGAGCTGGCCAAACTCATGTTATTAATTTGATTCCTGTCGGAGCTCCGATTTCTATTTTCTCCTATATGAAGATTTTTTATTATTTTGTTTTGGACAAACGATGCATTTGCTCTTTCACTTAATGAGCATGCATTGTTGCTTCAGGTTTGGGTCGTCTTGCTGGATTGGTCACGTTAGAAGCAGAAGATAGCAATGCTCCCCTTGATGCTCTCAAGAGAGTTGGATCGTCAATTGCAATGCATATTGTTGCAGCAAAGCCATTGTTCCTATCAAAAGAACTGGTTTCTGCTGCAGCTGTAGAAAATGAACGTGACATACTCCGAACTCAGGTACCTTATTCTGATAAATATTACTTTCCTTTTGCACTGGAAGGATTTTCCACCATATATGTGGCTGAGTAGTTTAGCCACTATGTTGCAAGAAATGGAAATGTGAATATCACAGGTCAGAGGATGACTAAGAATAAATGAGAAGCAAATACATGCATTGCCTTGAGTCATTAGGATTAAAGAAACAGGATGTTAGTCGCTGGATTCTTGCACTTGGTGATAACAAGATCCTTACTCTCATCGGGAGGATGACACTTGGAGATGGGGCAATTTTCTTTGTTTATTTCTGTTAGTCGCTGGACTCTTGCACTTGGTGATAGCAAGATCCTTACTCTCATTGGGAGGATGACACTTGGAGATGGGGCAATTTTCTTTGTTTATTTCTCACACAATGCCATGCCAACTTTGAGGGTTGGGGATACAAATTTATAGGCACCACCAAGCATATGCTAAGATGCTAGTCTAAGATGCCGTCCTAAAGCGATCAAGATGCTGTCCTAAAGCAGATCAAGATCTTTGTCCCAAAGATCTTTGTCCTAAAGCGCCAAGATCTTGTCCTAAAGCGGTCCAAGATGTTGTCCTAAAGATCTTTGTCCTTGGAGGACAAAGACAAATAACACAAGACTTATCCATCATTCTCCCCTAAGTCTTGTCGTCGTCTTGTGGGAGAGTTGAACCATCCCGATTCTGGAGGCGAGCTCGAGAATTTGACCCTCCCAAGAGGCTTGGTGGCGAAGGTCCGCAAGGCGATCCGTGGTGTTGATGTAGCTCGCCTTGATCTTGCCTTCATCCAACAAATTCGGATGAAGTGGTACTTCACCCGGATGTGCTTGCTCCGTTCATGGAAAACGGGTTCTTTGCGAGCAGGCGGACTTCTTGCCCACCCCGAAGCGCCACCGCTTGGTGTCTCTGCCGAGAGATCACCAAGCGGTCGAACGAGCAGGCGCTGAGTCGAAGCGGTGGAGGCCGCTATGTACTCGGCCTCACACCGACAGGCTACCACCACTGTTGCTTGATTGATCGCCACTAACGAGGCACTTGCCGAGGAAGAAGAGAATCCGCTTGTGCTCTTCTTTGGTGTCGATGTCGCTGCGTGGTCATTGTCGGCCGCATTCGATGAAGTCGCCACCGACACCTCGGGTAGTGCAAGCCGTGGTCGGAGGTGCCCGCAATGTAGCGGAGGATCCTCTTCACGGCTTCTTGATGCTCGTCGTCGGCATTGCATGAACCGACCGACGTGCCGACGGCGAACGCCAAATCCGGACGCGTGTGGGCGAGGTAGCGAAAGTCGCCCACGATCGCCGCCGATCGCGTCGTGTCCACCTCCTCCGCCGTCTTTGTCGCGGCTCGACTTGACCTCTCCTCCATAGGAGTGTGGGCTGGGTTGCGATCAGGCGAGCCCGCCCGGCTCGACGATCGCTTAGGCGTGGCGGTCCGGCGAAGGAGATCTGGGTCTGTCTGGTGGACCTCGATCCCGGTAGAAGGAGAGGAGCCCCAAGTCGCTCATCCGAAGGCGGTCTTCATCTCCGCCTTGAACGCTTCGACCTCGGCCTCCTTGGGCCGGTGATCCCAAGTCGTCGGCGTAGACGCCCACCGCCAGGCGTTGCCGCCCTTGCCCGCCGGTGAACCGCAGACCTGCGTGTGCGCTCTGCTGGAACCCCATTTGCATAAGGGTGGAGTCGGCTTAGCGTTCGGGCTCGTGGTGCTGCGCCGCCGCCGTAGAGGGCCTTGCGTAGGCGGAGGACCTTGCCCTCCTTGCCAGGGATGACGAATCCCGGCGGCTGACGGACGTAGACCTCCTCCAAGTCACCGTTGAGGAAGGCGGACTTGACGTCCATGTGATGGACGTGCCAACCCTCCTGGGCTGCAAGTGCGAGGAGAAGACGAACGGACTCCATGCGCGCGGCAAAGTCGCAGCGTCGTCGGTCGATCCTCTCTGCTGCATGAAGCCTCGTGCCACCAAGCGAGCCTTGTGCTTGACGATGGCGCCGGCTTCATCCCGCTTCAGTTTGAACACCCACTTAAGGGTGATCGCGTGGTGACCGGCAGGAAGATCCGCCAGCTCCCACGTCCGGTTCCGCTCGACGGTGTCCATCTCTTGCTTCATCGCGACACGCCACGCCGCGTCTCCTTCCGCCTCAGCAAAGGAGCGGGGCTCGCCGTCGTCGCATGCCAAGTCTTGACTCGCCTCGAAATCGTCTTGCGCCGATCGAGGACGGGCGGCTTCGCCGAGGATGTTATCCATAATGCGGTAGCGCAGAGGTTCGCCGTCGTGGTAGGCGTCGACGCGATCTCGCTCGTGGGACAGCGAATGCGAACTCCGTCTTGTTGCCGCCGTAGTGGACCGAAATGCTGGGCCGATCCTGGTGGTGTGGCTGCCGGTGCAGGAGAGTGGTGAGCCGGTGCGGGAGTGGCCGGTGGTGAAGAGTGGGGCGTAGCTGGTGCCGAAGGTGGTGGAGCACTCACCGGAGCTGGTGGCGAGCGAGATGTCGAGCTCGGTGAAGACGAGCTGCTAGCTCCCCCGGCTCTCTCGAAATGGACGTAGTCGACAACGAAGTCCCTGGGAATCGAAGTCGAATCGTCGTCCACCGCCTTGTCCCATGTCCAGCCTCGCCCTTCGTCGAACACAACGTCACGCGAGATGCGGACGCGCTGTGTGTCAGGGTCGAGGATGCGGTAGGCCTTCGAGCCCTCCGCGTAGCCGATGAACACTCCCGGAGTGCTCCTGTCGTCGAGCTTGCCGGTGGCCAAGCTCCTTGGCGAACGCGAGGAGCCAAGACCCGCAAGTGAAAAACCGCCGGCTTGCGCCCATGCCAAACCTCGTCGGTGTCCTGCCGTCGAGTGCCTTAATAAGGCGAAGCGGTTGAGGATGTAGACGCAGTATCACCACCGCCTCTCCCGAAGGCAGCCGGCATCCCCTCGCTTGAGGAGGGCCCGAGCCATCCCCACAACCGCTCGGTTGCGCCGCTCGACGACGCCGTTCTGCTGCTGAAATTGGTCTGGTAGCGGAGTAGTGGCGCTGAATGCCCTCATCAAGACAAAGACGACGTGAATTCACCGCCGTGAATTCGCCGTTGTTCAGGCTGCAAAGACGCTGCAGCCTTCTCTGACCGCTCTGCCTCCGCGGCGGCTGCGTGCGCTTGATGGCGTCCGCAGCCTCTCCCTTGCTGCCGAGGACCATCACCCACATGTAGCGGGAGAGGTCGTCGACGAGCGGCGAAGTAACGTCGTCCTCCCGGTGTGGCGGTGTCACCGCCACACAAGTCCCGTGCACGAAGCTCGAGCCTCTCCTTGGCTCTAAACTCGCCTTTGGGGAAAGAATCGCCTCTGCCGTCAACACGCAGACGCGTCAGAATCGCTCCACATGGTCAAGGGACGGCAGGCCTCGCACCATCTCCGTGGCACTGAGCCGCTTCAGGGCCTCGAAGTGAAGGTGCCCAAAGCGCTCGTGCCACTGCCACGCCTCGTCGTCCCGACGAGCAGCGAGACAGAGGGGTTGTGCCACCTGCACGTGAAGGATGTAGAGTCTATTTGCCTCTGTTACCTTGGCGAGAAGGCGGCGGCGAAGATCCCAAATCCGCAGCACCCCGTGCTCGATCTCGACACGCGAGCCGTTCTCATCCAGCTGTCCCAAGCTGATGATGGAGTTCTGCAGATCGGGGATGTAGTAGACGCCGGTGAGCAGCCTGTGCTCGCCAGACACGGCGGTGAAGATGACGGAGCCGACGCCCTTGATTTTCACGCCGGAGGCGTCCCCAAACTTGACGGAGCCTCGAACGTTTGAGTCGAGCTCGGAGAAGAACTCCCGTCGCCCGGTCATGTGGTGGGTGGCGCCGGTGTCGAGGCACCACCCGTCGGTCTTGTTGCCGGAACTGTCGCCGAGGAGGGCATGTGCTTTTGGCTCGTCAAGGTGGAGGAAGGCCGCTGCGGCCGGTGCAGCTGGAGGTAGTTCGATGCTCGCATGAGCAATGAACAGAGCCGGCTGCTCCTCCTCCTCTTCTGCGACGTGGGCACGGCGCGTCGTGGTATCGACAATCCTTGGCCCAATGACCAAGCTTGCCGCGCTTGTGGCAAGAGTCGCCTCGTCTTGCTTTTGCTTGCCGCGCGCGCGCCACTGGCGCCTCCACGGTCATCACCTCGTGGTATCCGACAATCCTTGGCCCAATGACCGGGCTTGCCGCAGCCAGTAGCAAGAGTTGTCTCGTCTTGCTTTGCTTGCCACGCTTGCGGCCGCCTATCGTGGAAGAAGGCTCCCCTTCTTCCTGTCACCTTGGTTTGCGACCAGCACCGCTCCCGAGTGAGGAGGAGCTTCCGCCAATGGTGACGGGTCCCGAGAGACGCCAGGGCTCATCGCCATCCAACGACCTTGAGGCGACCGCGCCTCCTCGATCGTCATCGTGGAGAGGTCCAGCAGAGACTCGATCGAGCGAGCCATCTGCTTGTACTTCTCGGGGACGCAGCGGAAGAGCTTCTCCACAGCTCTCTCCTCGTCGTAGGTGTCGTCACCGAACTGCACCACCTTCTGCAACAGAGTGTTGAGACGGAGAGCAAAGTCATCAACGTCCTCACCTGGCTTGAAGGTCAGGTTATCCCACTCCTTGCGTAGTGCCTGCAATGTAGACTTGCGGGCGCGATCGGCTGCCGATCGTCTTTGCGGCGATGGCGTCCCAAGCCTCTTTAGCGATCCGCTTGTTGGTAGCGAAGCGCATCTCGGCGGGGCTGCGGCGATGAGAGCATCGGCGCCGTCGATCTGGGTGCGTGGTCGGCGTCTCCGTCTGGATCATCCCACATATGCCGCGCTGGGCTTTACCCTCATCACCGCAGCCCCACTCGACGTAGTTGGTCTTGGTGAGGTAGGCCACCGCCGCGGGGCCGACGTCCTGACACGACAAACTGGTACTCGTGGTGACCACGATGCGAACCGGGAGAGAGAGCGCGTCGCTGTGAAGGCCGCGCTCTCCGTCGACCAGATGCCGCCGCCGTCTTGCGTCTCCTCCAGAGCGCCCGCCGCGCGTCCGCGCTACTGTCTGAAATTGCCGCCCGCGCTGTGGGCGTGTCGCGGTTGCCCATCGCCACTCACCTCGCCGCTTGCCTCCCTCTCCGGCTTAAGGTCCGCTGCGCTTGTCATCAGCGAGAGATGGAGCTGCTGCTTGCCGCCAGCAGAACCTCGACCTCTGCGGACGCTGCCTGATTCCGCATCTGCCGCCGTCGCTGCTTCCACCTCCGCTCTGGCTGCTGCCAGCCTTGACGCCCTTTCCGCCGCCGCAGCGGCCTGTGTCGCCGCTCGCTCGCGTTCCTCTGCCACAGCGAGTTCGGCTTCTTCTTGCCAGGCTCTCGAGGCGCACCGAAAGGCCGAGATCGTTTCATGACATGGCGTGCCAGAGAGGCTAACTGCGTGGAGAGAGCCGCTTCTCTTGGTTGAAATTTCTGCTTGGGCCGAAGCGAGGCCGAGAAGGGATTGAGCAGAGATGCTCGGAGTTGCGTGATAGGCCGGCTCTGATACCACTTGTTAGTCGCTGGACTCTTGCACTTGGTGATAGCAAGATCCTTACTCTCATTGGGAGGATGACACTTGGAGATGGGGCAATTTTCTTTGTTTATTTCTCACACAATGCCATGCCAACTTTGAGGGTTGGGGATACAAATTTATAGGCACCACCAAGCATATGCTAAGATGCTAGTCTAAGATGCCGCCCTAAAGCGATCAAGATGCTATCCTAAAGGGCGAAGAAGATGTCAGTCCCAAAGATGTCTGTCCTAAAGATCAAGATCAAGATGTCGTCCCTAAAGCGATCAAGATGTTTGTCCTAAAGCGATCCCAAGATGTCGTCCTAAAGATCTTTGTCCTTGGAGGACAAACACAAGCCAACACAAGACTTATCCATCAATTTCTCACATTAACGCCATTCCAACCTTGAGGGTTGGGGATACAAATTATAGGTCGTTAACCACCCAAGCATATGCTAAGATGCTAGTCTAAGATGTCATCCTAGATGCTAGTCAAAAGTCGTCCTAGATGCTAGTCAAAAATCATCCTAAAGAGATGTTTGTCCTTGAAGGGCAAAGAAAACCAACACAAAAGAGACTTATCCATCACTCTCCCCCTAAGTCTTGTGTGTCTCCTTGTGAGGAATCTGAGCCATCCCGATCCTGGCGCGAAGCTCCTGGAACTTGATCCGCCCAAGAGACTTGGTCAGGAGGTCGGCGAGCTGGTCTTGGGTGTTGATGTAGTTGGCCCGGACGCTCCCTTCATCCAGGCAGCTTCTGATGAAGTGATACCTCACCCGGATGTGCTTGCTGCGCTCATGGAAGACAGGGTTCTTCGCCAAGGCCAAGGAGATCGCCAAGCAGCCGTGCCAGCCACAGAGCCTGAGTAGAAGCGGTAGTGGCTGCAATGTACTCTGCTTCGCAGCTAGACAAAGCCACTACCTGCTGCTTGACCGACTGCCAGCTGATCGGACACTTGCCGAGGAAGTACAGCATCCCGCTGGTGCTCTTGCTCGTGTCGATGTCGCCGGCGTGGTCGCTGTCGCTGTACCCGATGAAGTGCGCCGCGCCGGGGCACCTTGGGTAGTGCAAGCCGTAGTCGGAGGTGCCCGCGACGTAGCGGAGGATCCTTTTCACGGCCTGCTGGTGCTCCGTCGTCGGTCGCTGCATGAACCGGCTGACGTAGCCGACGGCGAACGCCAAGTCGATCGGCGTGTGGACAAGGTAGCGAAGGTCGCCCACAATCTTGCCGTCTTGCGTCGCGTCACCTCCTCCGCCAGACTCTCACGACTTAGCTTCACCTCTCCTCCATAGGAGTGGGGTTGGGTTGCGATCGGTGAGGCCGCCAGACTCCACGATGCGCTTGGCGTGGCGGTCTGGCGAAGAGAGATGCTTGGAGTCGTCTGGTGGACCTCGATCCCGAGGTAGAAAGAGAGGGGCCCGAGGTCGCTCATCTGGAAGGTGGCCTTCATCTCCGCCTTGAACGCCTCGATCTCCTTCTCCTTGGTACCGGTGATCACAAGGTCGTCGACGTAGACGCCTATCAGCAGGGCATTGCCTCCCTTGCCCCGCCGGTAGACCGCGGCCTCGTGAGCGCTCTGCTGGAATCCCATTTGCTTGAGGGTGGAGTCCAGCTTGGCGTTCTGCTCGCGGTGCTCGCCAAGAAGTCGTGAGGGCCTTGCGCAGGCGGAGGACCTTGCTTTCTTTGCCGGGGATGATGAATCCCGGCGGCTGGCGGACGTAGACCTCCTCCTTCAAGTCGCCGTTGAGGAAAGCAGACTTGACGTCCATGTGATGGACGCACCAGCCCTCCTGGGCTACGAGGGCGAGGAGGAGACGCACGGACTCCATCCGTGCAACAGGCGCGAAGGCATCGTCGGAGTCGACTCCCTCTGCCGGGCGGCCTCGTGCCACGAGACGCGCTTTGTGCTTGATCACCTCTCGGCCTCGTTTTCTTGAGCTTGAAGACCCACTTGAGAGAGATGGCGTGGTGGCCGGCTGGAAGATCGGCCAGCTCCCACGTCTTGTTTCGCTCGACGGCGTCCATCTCCTCCTGCATCGCGGCACGCCATGCCGCGTTTCTCTCCGCCTCGGCGAAGAGGCTCGCTTCGCCGTCGTCTGTCGAGTGCGGCTCGCCTCGAAGTCGCTGCGCGCCGCCGAGGATCGCCGCCACCGAGGAGGTCGCCCACGATGACGGTAGCGCAGAGGCTCGCCGCTGTGGTAGGCGCTGGCGCGATCCTCGCTGTTGACACGGGAGTGGCGAACTCCACCGTGTCCGCTTGTCGTGGGCCGGCCGCCGTCAAGCGAACTGAAGGAGTAGGCGCCGTGGGAGAACGAGGCGTGGCCGGTGCTGGCGGTGGACTCGCCGGAGCCTGTGGGCTTGCCGGAGCTGGTGGTGGCGGTGGTGAAGGACTCGCCGGAGGTGGTGGCGAACGGGGTGGTGGGGTAGGCGAGCTCGGTGAAGACAGCCGCTGGCTCCCGCCTCGGAAGTGGGCGTGTCGACAACGAAATCGCTGGTCGTCGGAGTCGAGCCGTCATCCACCATCTTGTCCCACGTCCAGCCTCGCCCTTCGTCGAACACGACGTCACGCGTGATGCGCACGCGCCGTGTCGTAGGATCGAGGACGCGGTAGGCCTTGGCGCCCTCCGCGTAGCCGATGAAGACTCCTGGCGTGCTCCGGTCGTCGAGCTTGCCGACGTGGTTGAGCTCCTTGACGAAGGCCAGGCAGCCGAAGACACGGAGGTGGCTCACCGCGGGCTTGCGCCCGTGCCAGGCCTCGTATGGCGTCTTGCCGTCGAGGGCCTTGGTGAGGGAGCGGTTAAGCAAGTGAACGGCAGTCATCACTGCCTCACCCCATAGAGAATGCCCAGATCCTCTGCTGAGGAGGGCGCGGGCGGTGGCCACCACCGTCTGGTTGCGGCGCTCGACGACGCCGTTCTGCTGCGGGGTGTACGGCGCGGAGAAGTGACGATGGATCCCCTCGTTGGCCTTGACGCCGCGAACTCACCGCCGTGAACTCACCGCCGTTGTCCGTCGTGGGACCCGGCTTCTGGCGCGCTCTGCCTCCGCAGCAGCCTTGAAGGCACTTGATGGCGCCCGCCGCGGATGCCTTGACGCCGAAAGCAGATGCCCCACATGTAGCGGGACACGTCGTCGACGAGGAGGAGGAAGTAGCGCCGGCCTCCAGGTGTAGCCGGTGTCACGGGGCCACAGAGGTCACCGTGTACGAGCTCCAGCTTCTCCTTGGCGCGGAAGCTCGCCTGGCGAGGGAAGGGAAGCCGCCGCAGCTTGGTGAGGACGCAGGTGTCGCAGAACTGCTCCACGTGGTCGACGTGCGGCATGCCCCGCACCATCTCCTTGCCTTCCGAGCCGCTCGTGGCCTCAAAGTTGAGGTGCCCAAAGCGCCGTGCCACCTCCAAACGTTGTCGTCGCGGGCGGTCAGAAGACAAAGAGGTTGCGCCACCTGCGCGTGAAGGACGTAGAGGCGGTTGCTCCTGTTGACCTTGACGAGGAGCCGGCGACTATGATCCCAGATGCGCAGCACCCCGTGCTCAATCTCCACGCGCGATCCGTTCTCATCCAGCTGTCCCAAGCTGATGATGGAGTTCCTCAACGCGGGGATGTAGTAGACACCGGTGAGCAGCCGGTGCTCGCCAGTCTTGGCGACGAAGACGACAGAGCCGACGCCCTTGATCTCCACGGCGGAGGCGTCGCCGAACTTGACGGTGCCTCGAACGCCTGAGTCGAGCTCGGAGAAGAACTCCCGCCGCCCGGTCATGTGGTGGGTGGCGCCGGTGTCGAGGCACCACCCGTCGGTCTTGTCGTTGCCGGAACTGTCGCCGAGGAGGGCGTGTGCTTTTGGCTCGTCAAGGTGGAGGAGAGCCGCTGCGGCCGGTGCCGCTGGAGGTAGTTCGATGCTCGCATGAGCAATGAACAGAGCCGGCTGCTCCTCCTCCGCCTGCGCGACGTGGGCCTGGCCGCGTCGTGGCTGTCGACAATCCTTGGCCCAATGACCAGGCTTGCCGCAGTTGTGGCAAGAGTCGTCTCGTGCCGGCTTTTGCTTGCCAGCAGCGCCGCCCTGGGCGCCTCCACGGTCATCACCCTCGGCACGTCCTCGCGCCCCTGTCGTGGAAGAAGGCTCCCCCTTCTTCCTGTCACCTTGGCCGGCACCCATCGCCCCGAGTGAGGAGGAGCTTCCGCCAATGGTGACGGGTCCCGAGAGACGCCAGGTGGCTCGCCGCCAACGACCTTGAGGCGACCCAACGCCTCCTCGATCGTCATCGTGGAGAGGTCCAGCAGAGACTCGATCGAGCGAGCCATCTGCTTGTACTTCTCGGGGACGCAGCGGAAGAGCTTCTCCACAGCTCTCTCCTCGCCGTAGGTGTCGTCGCCGAACTGCACCAACTTCTGCAACAGAGTGTTGAGACGGAGAGCAAAGTCATCAACGTCCTCACCTGGCTTGAAGGCCAGATTCTCCCACTCCTTGCGTAGTGCCTGCAATGTAGACTTGCGGGCGCGGTCGCCTGCCGTCGTCTTTGCAATGATGGCGCCCCAAGCCTCTTTAGCGATCGCTTGTTGGTAAGCGAGAATCGCATCTCGGCGGATCGCAGCGGCGATGAGAGCATCCAATACCCGTCGATCCCGGGTCGTGGTCGACGCCTCCGCACCGGATCGCATCCCACATATGCCGCACTGAGCTTTACCTCATCACCGCAGCCCACTCGACGTAGTTGGTCTTGGTGAGGTAGGCCACCCGCCGCGGGGCCGATGTCCTCGACGACAACTGGTACTCGTGGTGACCACGGTATCAACCGGGAGAGAGAGCGCGTCGCTGTGGAAGGCCGCTCTCCGTTGACCCCAGACGCCGCCGCCGGCGCTGCCTCTCCTCGAGAGCGCCGCGCTGCGTTCGCTTCCGTCTGGCCGCCGCCGGCTGCGTGGCGTCGCGTTGCCCATCGCGCCGCTTCGCCGCTCATGCCCCCTCTCCTCGGCCGCTCAAGGTCCGCGTCGGCGCTGTTATCGCGAGAGATGGAGCTGCTGCTTCTTCCGCCACGAACCTCGACCTCTGCAGTTGCCGACGCTGCCGCATCTGCCGCCGCCGCCGCTTCCACCTCCGCTCTGCTTGCCGCTACCAGACGCTTTTTCGCCGCCGCCAGCTGCTCGCAGCCGCCGCTGCGCGTTCCTCTGCCACAGAAGTTAAACTTCTTCGCCGCCAGCGTTTCGAGGCGCATCGAAGGCCGAGATCGCCCGGACATGGCGTACACCGGGAACCTAACTGCGTGGAGAGAGCCGCTTCTCTTGGTTGGGGCTGCTGGGCCGAAGCGAGGTCGAGAAGGGATTGAGCAGAGATGCTCAAAGGCGAGATAGTACGGCTCGATACCACTTGTTAGTCATTTGGATTCTTGCACTTGGTGATAGCAAGATCCTTACTCTCATCGGGAGGATGACACTTGGAGATGGGGCAATTTTCTTTGTTTATTTCTCACATTAACGCCATTCCAACCTCGAGGGTTGGGGATACAAATTATAGGTCGTTAACCGACCAAGCATATGCTAAGATGCTAGTCTAAGATGTTGTCCCTAGATGCTAGTCAAAAGCTGTCCTAAAGAGATGCTGTCCTTGAAGGGCAGCAAAAACCAACACAAAAGAGACTTATCCATCACAGGAAACATGTGGATCTGCTATAGGCAGTGTTATGAGACCTGATCCGGCGGAGGCCTCGGGTTACTGGGTCACTGGTCAGACCGGCGGGTCACCGGTCGTACCACATGTTTTATTCAAATACTTTTAATATATATAACATGTAAAAATGCATATATGTATATATAATTATAATTTTATACATACAATATGCATGATCGTGACTGTATTTAAGACATCACAAGACATCAAGACATCAAGAAGCTATATTTTTATTAGTATATCCCAGTATTATGGACAAATGCTTGCAGATCAATTGATTTATTCCCGTATATATAGGTTTGTTTTTGCTTACAAACAGATAGAACGTGTGGCGCAGATGGCTAGCATGTCATTCTTAACGTCTAAGCCTCGTATCGCACGTTCAAGCCCTGGCGGGCGCTCTTTTCATGTAATTTCTGCAGTGATGTATAACCTGTGTTTGGGTCAATCGGGCTGGCACTCGTCTGTTCACACGAAAACCAGACAGTTTAGCCTAGTTCTCACCGGTTCGAAGCGGGCTGGTTACACGTCCGATCCAATGGTGTGGCCTGGACCGGACTAGGCTCTAGGTGTTAGGAATATTGTGTGTATATTCAAGAGGGCCAATGGGTAATATATATAGGGAGTACAAAGGGGGTTGTCATATACAGATAAGGAAATACAAATAGAGTTCTATTCTAACACCCACCCTCAAACTCATGGTGGATCACACGCACTGAGTTTGGAGAGAAAATACAAATGTTGTGCCCTAGTGCGTGGCTTCGTGAAGAAGTCAAGAACTCAGAACTCGATGGCACAAACTGTAAAGCAAGTACTCCCTCCTGCACCTGTGAGCGAGTGTATGAAGCATCCACACCAATGTGCTTGGTGAGCTCATGCTTCACTAGGTCCCGAGCAATACTGATAGTACCTGTACTGTCAGACAAAAGAGTCGTAGGTCCCATCACAGGCACTCCAAAATCTGCAAGTAGCCATCTCAACCAAGTAACCTCTGCTGTCACTGCTGCCATAGCTCTCAACTCAGCCTCTGCGCTAGAACAGGAAACTGTAATCTGCTTCTTAGTCTTCCAGGCAATCAGGGAGGAGCCAAGAAAAACACAGTAAGCAGAAAGAGAACGACGATCAGAAGGATCACTAGCCTAGGTCGCATCGGAGTACGCCTGAAGCTGTAGTGAGGTAGAGCTAGGGAAAAACAATCAACGAGAGATGGTCCCACGCAAGTAGCGAAGAACACGAAGAAGGTGACTGTAGTGAAGATGGGTAGGACGAGCCATGAACTGACTCAAGATATGAACAACATAAGCAATATCAGGACGAGTGCTTACAAGGTACACCAAACTCCCAACAAGATGGCGATATCGAGTAGGATCCTCAAGAAGATCACCATCAATGGCACGAATCTGTAGGGATAGCTCTATGGGAGTCTCAGCGGTGCGAGTGTCAGTCAGACCAGACCGATCAAGAAGATCCTGGACATACTTCTGCTGGGAGAGGTAGTAGCCTTTAGGCATGGAAGAGACCTCAATCCCAAGGAAGTACGTAAGAGAACCAAGATCAGTTATCAAAAACTGCTCACTGAGATGCTTCTTCACATACGTGATGAATGAGGAATCATCACCAGTGATGAGCATATCATCAACATACAGAAGAAGTAGTGTCCTATCCCGAGATGAGATATGGACTAAAAGAGCAGGATCATGGGAACTAACAGTGAAACCGATAGCAGTAATCACTGAGGTAGAACGCGCAAACCAGGCACGAGGAGCCTGTTTGAGGCCATAAAGAGCACGACGAAGACGACAGACGTGCCCATCAGGGACAGAATACCCAGGTGGTGGCTGCATGTAGACCTTCTCATGCAAAACACCATTAATAAAGACATTCTTAACATCCAACTGAGAGATAGACCACCAGCGAACAGAAGCAACCACAACAAGAGTGCGAACAGTGGTCATATGGGCAACAGGGGCAAAAGTCTCATCGTAGTCACGACCGTACTCCTGCTGAAAGCCACGAGCCACAAGACGAGCCTTGTAGCGCTCGATAGTACTATCAGACCGGGTCTTAATCTTGTACACCCCTTGCACGTGATCGGACGAGCATGCACAGGTGTTGGTACAATATCCCAAGTTTCCGTACGTCGAAGTGCATCAAGCTCCTCTGCCATAGCGAGCTGCCACTCAGAATGAGGAGCAGCCTCACGATAAGAACTAGGCTCAGTGACAGAGAGAGCATGAGCTATCGGAGCAAATCCAAGATGATCAGGAGGTCGAAGGGATGTTCGGTCACGAAAGACGTAGCGAGGAGCATCATCAGAAGGATCAGGTGTGGGTGTCAGCAAGACACCAGGAGAGGAGACTGGTGAAGGACAAGGACGTCTGGAGAAGTGGATACCAGAGAAACGAGACGGTGGTGCTGCAGGAACAAGAGGTGGTGCTACAGGAGGCAGCACCAGGGGCGGAGGTATAGAAGGAACCACTGGAGACAGACCAGGGGCAGACTGTGATAGTGGAGAAATTAGTGAAGAGTCAGAAAAAGACAAACCATGAAATCGACTCAACGGTGGAAACGGGAGGGGCCGAATCTCGATAGAAGAAAGGTCGAGATTCGTCAAAGACAACGTCTCGTGAAATCCTGATCCGTCGAGCAGAAGGAACCCAGCAACGATAACCCTTATGCTCAGAACTGTAACCAAGAAACACGCACTCAACTGACTGGGCCGATAGTCTAGTGCGTTCACGAGGCTGCAGTAGAACAAAATAAGTACAGCAAAAAACATGGAGGTGAGCGTACTGGGGGGCTCGAGAGTAGAGATGCTCTATAGGACTGACACCCTTAAGAGCAGTGGAAGGCTGCATATTGATGAGATATGCAGCCGTAGAAACAGCCCAGAACTGTGGTGGAACGTGAGAGGCAAAGAGAAGAGTGCGGGCAGTCTCAATCAGATGACGGTGTTTGCGCTCAGCAACACTATTTCGAGCATGGGCACCAAGACAAGAAGACTGGTAAAGAGTGCCCTGCTCAGAAAGAAACTGTCTAAAAGCGCCAGAACAGTATTCGCCAGTAGAATCACAGCGAAAAGTACAGATAGGAGAATCAAACTGAGTACGAACCATCGTTGCAAAGCTACGATAGATCGCAAGAAACTGACCACGATTAGATGTAGGGAAAATCCATGTAAAACGGGAATAATCATCAATGAAGATCACATAAGATTTATGCCCGCCTTTAGAGATAATAGGCGCAGGTCCCCATACATCTGAATGAACTAATTCAAAAGGGTGAGAAGACAAGGACTCACTAGAATGATAAGGAAGTTGTAGCTGCTTGTCCAGCTTACAACCCTGACAAAACATGGACATGTCAACAGGAACACGTCCAAGAACACCCTGACGAACTAATGAAGAAAGACAAGACCCACACAAGTGACCTAACGATGATGCCATCAAGCAAAAACTCCAGAGGTGGTGGCGGCGGGCGATGGATGTAGAGGTGACAGAGCAATCAAGTGGACTAAGGTGGAGGCGGTCAAGAATGTAGAGACCCTGACGATCCCTACGGCGCCGGCCAGTCCCAAGTACCGTCCCTGTCTGTCGGTCCTGAACAAAACAGGTGTGAGAGTTAAAACCAACCCTACAAATAGAGATCGATGGTGACCCACTGAGAGAAGCTGCATGGTAAGTTGAGGAACATGAGAAACAATGGAACAGAAAAATCAAGGGACAAAAGAGTGCCTTAATCACGATGCATGCAGAAGTACCATCGGTATGCGAATCGAGATAGGAAAAACAGGAAGTCCTACTGAAGTGAGAGATGTGGAGTCTGGTGTCATGTGGAAAGAGGCACTAGAATCCAGAACCCAAGAAGTACTTGAAGGAGACGTCTGAGCTAGACTAGCACAACCCGTTGAGCTGAGAGAGAGCCGCCAACTAGAGCTCGCGTAATCGCCAACAGAGTCACCTAGCCGAGAAGATCCCGACGCGTCTTTGTTCTGCGTCCTCCTGTCGAGGAAGGGCCTCCTCGCCTCCCTTGGGCGTCCAACTCCACACGCCTTATTCTCGCTGCACCGCACAACGCCGTAGTCGTGCCCAAGTTCTTGCAATAATTGCATCGAACCCCGCCAGTGCAAAAACAGAGCGTAAGCAGACACCGAGGAGGGATCGTAGTCGGGCGTAAACCGTCGATATAGTCGAAGAAGAAGGGGTAGCAAGCACAGTCGAAACAAACTGTGCTGCTAACCCACGGTGAAGCTCCTTAGCACGAAGCGTCGAAAGAGCCTCGATGACTATCGGTCGTGGTGAGCGGCTCAGTAGTTGAGCCCTAACAGGCTCAAACTCTGGGCGAAGACGGCAGACGAAGTCATAAAGGCGAAGGCGATCATGATCCGCCTTCTGCACTTTATGACACTCCTGGTAGAGCGGAGAAGCCAGCTCGTCCAGCTGGCGCCAGAGACTGGTCAGAGCTCGGAAGAAGTCGTTGACGGAGGAGTCCTCCTGGCGAAGCATCTCCAACTCACGCTGAAGCGAAAAGAACTGAGCATCGCTGCTCTGCTGGTATCGCTCGCGCAAGTACTCCCGACGAGTAGCACGCAGACCAACAATGTCTGGTTGGATGGAGTCGTCGACGCTGACCACTAGGATGGCGCGAACACGGGCCTCGTCAGCACACCAGCGCTCAAAAGCGTCTATGGCGTCTCGAAGGCCTCATCGGCAGCGTTAGCGGCGAAGAAAATGACCTCTGCCTCCTTCTTAGCGGCCTCATCTTCTTCAGGAGGTGCAGAAATAGGCTATCTGGGAGGAGGCTGAAGCGGCGATGGCGGACGAGGTCGAGCACCAGTGACATGTCCCCAGAGGCGGAGACCATGGAGCGTAATCTTCATGAGTGAAGACCACAACCTGTAGTTCGTCCCATGAAGCTTTGTTCCCGAGAATGGGATCGTAGCTGATGGAACGGAAGCCATTGGTAGGCGGCGCTGGGCGGCGCGGCGATTAAGGCAACGAAGTCTAACAGGCGGTGCTGGACGGCGCAGCGGTTAGATCGACGTTTGAGGATTTTTTTTTGATTTTTTTTTTAAGGAATACCTTACTCTCGACTGGGCGGCTCAAAATGAACCGAAGAGCCCACTAACCGAAGACCACACGGGGGAACTTAGGGTTCCCCCTACCAGGCGCAGGCGGAGGCGGCGGCGGCAGCGCGCGGCGCAGGCAAGCGGCGGCGTTGAAGAGTGGCGGCGGCAATCGGTCTCGGACGGCCGCTCAGAGAGGTTTTCGCGTCGTCGCGAAGAGGTGACGACCTCGACGGACGGCTTGTGCGTGCTCAATGGCGTGGCGATGAAGGTGTCGAGGGAGCGCGACCGTGGGCGACCATCGGCGGCGTTAATGGCGTCGTCGGCGGTGGCGAATCGAAGCGGCGGCCAGCGGAAAGCGGCTGAGTAGTGTCGTCAACACCTCATGCTTCCGATCGGCGAAAGCGCATGCTCTTTAGGAGCGGCGACTTCATGGCGATGGCGGCCTGACTCTTCAGAGCGGCGACTTCGTGGCGGCCTTCGGAAGGAATGGCGGGCGTCCGGAGATGGCGTGAAGAAGAAACGGCTAGGTTAGAAACCTTGCTCTGATACCATGTTAGGAATATTGTGTGTATATTCAAGAGGGTCCAATGGGCAATATATATAGGGAGTACAAAGGGGGTTGCCATATACAGATAAAGAAATACAAATAGTCCTATTCTAACACTAGGTTCAGTTTTTTGTAGTTGGACTGCCGGGTCTGGTAACTATGGCTATAGGAGAGAAATACAATTATACAATTTACACCTCGTTTGGATCTTTGAATTGGGGCTCGAATTGTGGAATTGGAATCCCTCCTGTTTGGATACTTTAGAATTGAACCTCGGAATTTGACCCCAATTCCACGGAAATTGTTGTTAGTTAAAGCTGGGCCATTCCCAATTCACTCCTCAAGACCTCTGATTTTGCTGGAATATGAAGTCCATTGTGACTCGGTCGACGCTACCCTAAGACCGACACACCGCCGACGAACACTTGACGACTGCCGTCGCCATTCATGTGGCTTGACAACAGCTGCCCCACCATCTTTCCCTCTCTCTCTCTCTCTGACGGCTGCAGCCAGATCCATGGCCGCCGTGCGCCAACAAGCTCACAGTCGCCTTAGGTTGCCTCCATGGGGTCGTCGTCGTTCGAATCTAGCTCCGCACTGCTTCTTCTTCGTTGCTGGCGCCGCCAATTGTTCTTCAACGTCACCATTAGTGGTGGCGGCAGCAGCAGGGCGGCAACAATGGCAAAGACGAAGCTGGTCTCCGGTGACTCCTTCGTCCTCCTCTCCGTCGCTCTCCTTCGTCGACCTCCTTGTCTCCGGCGACTCCTCTACGCTGGCTGCCTACCTCAAGTCCACCCGCTGCCTCCACAACCTCAACTCCCGCTCATAGTTACCAGAAACGCGGTTCGTCCGAGTCGCAGTACGGGATTCGGATTCGTAGTTCGCCACTTTTTCTTCTAATTTTCACTGCGAACACGAACCCTATACCCTAAACTGGTTCGGGTTCGACGAATCCGGTTCACAATTCGCGGGGTTTTATAGTGAATCTGGTAACTATAGTCCCTCTGCCTTCCTTGACTCTAGCCGCTGGCGTAGATCCAACTCCGACGACCACCTCTCAACTCCTCGCACAGCCGGCGTCCTTGCATAGTTGTTGGACTATTCCTAAGAATGGGGAACCAAACAACATTTGGATTTGTATTTGATTCAATTCCAATCTACAAATTCGTAAGTCATCCAAACACTTGATTTGGAATCATAAACAAATTCCATTTCAACACGAAATTGAATTGGATCTTCAATTCCATTGACCTAATTCAATTCAGAGAACCAAACGGACCCTTAGAGTACATCATATTTTTCTTATGTAAGCAAGACATGGCTAGGTTTCAGAGATATGACGTGAGAGATGGAATGGAAGGCAGCCTGATCCTAATAGGGTGATTTTTGGCTGTAGAGTAATTTCTGGATATCTGTTTGGTTCAGTTTTAGAAGTTTGTGATAGCATCTGCACTGCCTATTTTCCATGAGTTGAGTAACTTTTTTTTTTTTTGGTTTTATATCTTCTAGAGACATGGACTACATCCATCCTTAATGTGAGGGTGAACTTTCTGCATGTCAAGCTACTTGATAAAAGAAATGACATGCTGTTCTGTAACATGTTAGGCTGAAAGTTCAGGGAAATCCCAAATGGCCATGGAGAAAATGGTGGAAGGCCGATTGAGGAAGTACTTTGAGGAAGTAGTGCTTTTGGAGCAAAAGTATGTTGTCAACGACAGCACAAACATCAAGGTAAGTTGGTTACCTTTTTGTTTTTCGATGATGTACTGCTGTGAATTGTGATCTCTAATAGCTTTTTTTGATGTCATTCTTTTCAGACTGCGCTGAATGATTTGTCAAAGGAGGTTGGTTCTAAAGTAACAATTGGCAATTTTGTTAGAATGGAAGTTGGAGAAGGAATTGAGAGGTACAATATATTTCTCGCATGTCATCTCTAACAACTAGTAGTTTTTGTTGGCTTGAGCTGTTGGGTTGGTGGGTAGGATGGTGATTTTGGTTGATTAATCTCTTTCTGTTGTGCATATTGACCTCAATGCCCTTAACAGCATATGCACTACATGAACTGATGATCCGTCCTTCCTGGAAAGAAAAATAATTCCTTTTTTTCAGACATCAATTGTTTCATGGAAAATGCAACTTTTTCTCTCACTAATAAGTTCTTCATTGCATTTTGTTTGTTCATATAATCAATTATTAACCACAGTTTTTGTGCTCCGCAGGCCTCAAGAGGCAGATGGGTCAGAACCTATGGCTCGCGCTGCATAGGTTGCAAGCTGAGATGAATCAAATGAGATCATTGAGATATATGTGAAGTTCCTTCTTGTTCTAATTTAGATATCTTAGTTTCTCAAGAATTTCCATGGCTTCTCACCTTTGCTCCAACAACAGGGATGTATTTTTCTACAAATGCCCATGAATCAATTAGTTAGGAGTTTACAAGTGAAATTTTCCGTAATATTATTGTAGCAATTTGAATTGAGCCAAATAATGTTTTATCGAAACAAAGAAGTCATACGCGCTGACAACGGCAAGGCTGCGAAATGTAATTGTAACTTGCTTTGTTTACAGTTTTGCTTGGTCTTTGTCTGGATAGCAACAGTTCAAAATAAAACGTGACATGCTTACTCCAGGTGCCTAGGTCCGCCTGCTTATTGTATTGACAATGGCGTAATTTACCTTTTTCTCGCATCTGGATATGCATATTTGACACCATTTGTTGTAGTGTATGTTTTGATCATTCCCACATTTTGCCACGATGGAAGCGTGGTCTGTTGCTCTCTGGTTTGTTGTTTAGTTCGTAGTCATAAAGAAAGTATGTAAGTGTTGCAGCTATGGTGAATGCTTGCAGAGGGTGACCACAAACTAAACAGAGATCATGATCCTGGAAGATATTCTAGCTCGCAATCATTTCATACCCCTTTGCAATTGTTTAGAAGATACCAATTAGGTTTAAACACGGCACTTCTGCTTTTTGAAACACAATATACTATTTTCCATATATCCATTCGTATCTTCCTCGAATGATGTTTTATGACCTTTTTTTGTGATAGTTAGATTCACACTTAGTGGTAAATTAGAACGCAGATCTCAATGACAAAAAGGAGATGGGACAGGAAAAGAAAAGGCTTCACACACACCATCAGGGTTGAGGATAATGGCTTAGGGTGCATTGAACGAATGAATCTTTGTGGACACGGCCACTTGCAATAGCAGTGTCAAATTATTACTTCATGTGTTTCTTGATCGCCTTTATTTAATCAGTTTTTTTTCAGCAGATTTTGATCTTGTTCCGATGATACAACCAGGGAGGATCTGAAAAAGATCCCCCAAATCAAATATTTTACCGGTTCTCACGCTGATTACGGCCAATGGGATTCTCAGGGCTTCTTGATTTACGACTTGCAAAACAGAAGTGGGCGAAGTGCAATAATTTTGACTTGCAATACTGCTTTAGCTGTTTCCCCTGGAGCATTGCAGATGTTGAGTGAGGTTGCTGGGCCCTGTTGATTTGCCATATCTGGTGCGATTAACATGTCTTTCCTAATAGGCCCATTTAGAACACATAATTTGCACAAGAATTTATCGAGTAGTATTTTGCGTCGTGGACAAACTCATTTAAATTGAAGACTTGTTTCTTTAGTGGTAAGAATTGGCGTGTGTAGTCATTATAAGGCTCACGACCTACGACTCACGGGATCAAATCTTGTGAATCACAATGGAAAATCCATAGAAATAATCTTGGAACAACTAGCTCGGAGGTACGGTCCGAGCGCAATATATCAAAAATTCGTATGTATATTTCAAAGAAGAGGAACAAACATCGAGAAAAGGATCCGTTAAAAACTCATCTTGCAATCATCACGCGCAACAAAATTAAGAACATATGATGCAATATTTTTTTTCACTTGATGCAACATATCAAAAAAGATGATGCAACAATTTTTCGATGCAGCAATTTTTTTCGATTGATGCAACATATCAAAAAAGAGGGTGCAACATAAGGAAAAAGACGCAACTTGCAACAACACGCGCTGCAACAAAAAATTTCAACGACCGCAACAAAAAATTTCAATGCCCGCAGCACACACTACTCATGGGTCGCACCGAGCGCGGAGTGCGCGGCATCCGTCGCAGAGGCGCGAGCCACGTAGTGCCGCCGGGGAGGTGGAGCGAGCCGACTAGGCATGTGAGCCCCATGTGCACCGCGCGGAGGAGGGCTAGCGCAGCCCGGAGGGATGACAGTGATAGGAACACCGTCGACGCCGGTGAGCGGTCAAGGTCATCGAGCCCGTGTGCCAATGTCGCGTAGAAGGCGGCCACAGTGGAGGAGAAGAAAGATGAGACGAGAGAGAGAGGTGTGTATTCGGGGAATAGAGAGAAGAAAGATATAAGGTTGGGGAGTAAATGTGAAGTGGTTGGGCAGTCAAAAGAAGAGTCACGTGTGTGACGGTAGCATCAGATTTTTTGTATTCGCGTCCGACGCTCCATAGCATTTACCAAATAATCTAGCTAATATGAAGTTAGTTCGAATCGAACTCTGGCCGTCAGGGAGAAAATCGAAGCGCTACACTGGTTGGACTATCCCACAGTAATATTCCTTCTAACTAACTAGGGTATAAAAATGTCTTTATGGCTTGTTATTTATTTATTTTTGCAGCAGTGGCTAGTATTATATACCGTTCATCTAGTTCATTGCAAAAGTGTAACATATTAGATGAACATGGTTTTCAAAGCTGCTTTGATTGAAGGAGGGTCTCGTAACTACTTCAGAAGTTGTATGACTTTAAAATTTAGGATAGCTTATGACCAAGCCCCACAAACTATATCTCTCAATCATATCAGGAAAAATGCAGTGATCACAGCATTATATAAAAGAAAGAAAGTTTTATGGTGTCTAGTTAAGTATCTTTTGAACATAATTACCTAAATAAAAATTGACCTATTATTGACACAACGAATACATCATAGAACAAAAAGAAATCACAAGTCACAATCATGTTGTTAGCCGTCCAACAATTATGCTCAATAAGCATAAACTTGCAATCATTAGAAACTTTTCTTATTTGGTTAATCTTAAGTTTGCAAAGGTATAATCAGTTAGAGCCATTCTTTTCAATTTATAGAATTCACCTACCATGCATCCTATCTACCAAATTGCATTGCATCTCTATAGAATCTTTTTCAGTAACTCTACTTGTGGAGAGAACAACAAGATTAGGAGGATTAGGTAAACTGAAAACCACTTCAAGCATAAATTACCCAAAAGAATGTTCTTTTGATTTCGTGCATCCCATGTGCACTAAAGTGTGGTAATTGTGTTTCCTTGGACCATCCTTTTGTTGATGCTTCTTAGGCTTCCACTTGCTTCTAGTTCAAGCAAACCGGCAAAGCCTGATGGTCCTAAGATTATCTCAGAAAACCTAGCTTCTAGGCATTACTGATTGGATAAAATGAGGCCTGATGAAGTGGTACATGATCACTGTTCTAGTAATTTGTGCGCTCAAAAGGACACTATTGCAGGTGACCCAGTGAGTGCAGTTTTCCTATGTCCCTCCAAACTACACAAATCTTAAAGCATTTGCAGCTTCAGATGATTTCAAATCGGCTTGTTGGCTGCCATTTAACCACCTTAAAACTTATACGATTGTTCTTTTTTTTAGAGTACAGAAGCGCTTCTCAAGTAAAATTTTCACTTTTTTATGAAACGATGAAGAGATTTCTATCTTTTGATGACAAATTTGAACTGCAGTAGGTGTTGGGATGGCAGAAAGATGGTTCACACTTGAAATGACTTCACTAAAACACTGCGCATATCACTGAAAGCAGTTAAGATATGTTTGTATCAAACTTAGTCATTCACCAACTAATGATTAGGACGTCAGATTTTATTAGCAGTATATTTGTTGCTAACTAATTAGAACCATCTTTATTCTTCCTAGAATGATGAGCAGGGTAATCTTTGATACTAAAAAAATGAGGATATAACTGACTTTTGATGTCTGTTGTACTGATTTGTACAATGTACTCTTCAGAATGCACTGTTTAGCTTTGAAAACTCAAATCTTCCTATAGCTGGTGGCGATTTGACATTTAATATTGTCATCAAACATAAATTAGCACAGTGGGATAGCAGCATGAATTGTGAAACATGAGCGAATACACAGCCGGTGTACTGACCATCCACTAGAAAACCAGAGTGAAACTATGATAGCCATATTTCTGAAAATTAAATGCATAATTTTTAAAGATGACACAAGCTTAAATAATTCAGGCCACAAATCTAATTAGAGCAGTCGATTTTATATGTTCTGAGTACCCAAAAAAACAGAGCAAGTCTAATACTGTTTTGACCAACTAAAAGGTTGGAATGCCATGTCTCCTTAATCAGAGCTGTAAGTTGTTAGCAGCTGAACATGGAATAAACTTTGCAGGAAGCACATGGTAAGATCTGAACATTGGGTTACTTTATTTGGTGATGATTTGACCCTCCAATTGTACCATATTTTATGGAGGTTTCTTTCAGATCGAAGAAGATATGGACACGTTGAAACAAAGCTGCTTGGGAATTGGGATCAATAAATAATGTTGATTCCAGTATAACAGCAATTACTGATTAGTTAAGTTGTATTTTGAGCAGGCAGTGGCTTGTTATTTGCGGGTTCACACTAGAGAACTTCCCATACAAGTGAATGGATTAGTCAAGTCCATTGTTCTTATGTATAATATTCTTGTGAGATTTGGCCCTGATCACGCAGTTCATTGCTTCTAATCATCTCACATGAGCAATCATTCAGAAACGAAACAAATGAATCAAACATGCACACAAACTAAACCAATATTAGCTTCAGTCAAAGGTTGCGCATCTTCAGAGTGTATCTGGTTGCATTTTTAAGTGTTCTAGTTTAGTGTTAATCACCGGTAATCAATCGCTGAACTTCCTGATTTCTGTTGCTATTGCACTTCATGATTGTGAGGCTGGAATGGACGTCTACCTTTCGACGAGGCTTGCCATTTTTTTCGAGTTTAATTTTGGATAATTGCGAACTAAGTTGAGGACCGCACCGCACCTTAGGCCCCCAAAACAAGTCACTTGTCGTACTAGTTTGGACTAAAAGTACCTTGAGGTTGCATGGCTAAATTATTGATCAGAAAAATAAGTGTTCTTATGAACAATCAGCTTTTGAAGCGATTAAGTAGCATATAGTGAACCAGCAACACCCAATTAATCAAGCTGAAACATTACCAACGAGATAGGTGCAAAGCACACTTGAGATATTGAGGCCCTGTCTGAAACGTAGGTGTCCTATTCCTACACAAAATCTTGATGATTTACGTGTCGCTCTAGGAAGTTCATGCACTCCCAAACAGAGGTGCCAACGAATCGTGAATGTCAATTGCAAATAGCTACAAGAGTTTGGCATACCTACTGTTTGATAGTTGTAAACAAGGTTGTCATAATCACGATCCTGAATTGAATCGAAGGTTGTCCAGTAGGATCACGAATCGTAGGATCGACGTAGAATCTAAGATATTATCTAATTCTACCAAATTTTTTTTTTTAAATCTATCTTATATTTTAACACTTCTACATTTTTTAAACTATACTTCTAGAACTTTTTGTTTACCAAAATAAGCAAAATGTAGTGCAAAGGAAAGATTACTTATTATTTATGCAAATTATAATGGACATGAAGAAATAAAAATTAAACATTTACAATGAAAGGGACATATGCAAATAATTATTTATAATAAATCACTAGAATCGGTATGCGATTGTTTGAAAACTTTGATCACGATTCTATAATTTTTTTGTTAGAATCGTAATAACATTATAGTTGTAGCAAATTAAGACTCAACTATAGGATTGGATCGGTCCAATCAATTTGGGTCGTAGAAACGTAGGATCGTATAACTAGAATCGAGATTCTGACAATCTTGATTGTGAATACTGTATTATATCTGTTTAAATACTGCATTGTCACGAGTTTAAGGGAACTGCAAGTTTTCTTGTTGGTCGACTAGTGCGGCGCAGCTGATTCGTTGTACGTGGTGCATGGTGAAACCTACCACAGCCGTTCGAGAAATTCAAAATTATTTGCAACCACAGTTCTTATTCCTCTGCACAATACTTGCAATTGCATACTACTTTCACCATTTCTTCTTCTCAACAGGTGACATGGCGAACTGTTAGAACCAACGTGTCCCGTAATATGTTTTATTTTGCTCGTAAAAATTATTTATTTATCCTAGGTCTAACTTACAAAGTACTCAATTGATCATGTGAAAGTGATTGATTTGTGATTAATTTGTCCCCAACGACATATTTGCAAAGTAGGGCCTAATTAAAGGGCTTGACGGTGCACATATATCTCAGAGAATAGAGTGTGAGAAGTTTCATTACATTATTAGGGGGAAATGATGCCAAAGTCTTAGCTGCTTCCTTAAAATTATACACGAAGGCCAAATAGAACTAGTTACATATGTGCTCTTCTTATAATACGGATTTTTTACTCACCGGAATTAGCTTAAAAATCTAAAATGCACAAAATATGCCTAGCTAGCAAGCCACATGGTATACCTATGGCTAGATTGCTAATACATCGTGGTGACGTCGTGAGGTTTGGATGCCCTCCGCGACCTGGGGAAATAACTTGTATATATGTTCCTGTTCTGGGTCGCACACGCAGATCTATCTATATATCTCCAGTTGATCTGTACGATTGCAAACATACCAAGGCAACTACTTTGGCCTGTTTTGAAAGATTCTCTTCGGTTACATAAGCATTTTTCTAATAAAATTCCTGCGTCGGTTTCATTCCATTTGTGAAGGACCCACTGCAGTAAAGATTACTGCATGTCCTCCGTCACACTCCTAGACGTACTCCTGGTGTTGGTAACTGGGGATGGCATGGATGCTTGGATAGCATGATGAGAAGCTATGTACCTAGATGCTGGCATGCTGCTAGTTCGACGTAGGACGAGTACGCGTCAACTAGCAGACAGCTGATTATCTTAATCGCGTCGCCTGTCCCCTCCCCTAACTTTGCCGTCCGATCAAAGTATGGAGCAGAAAAGGAGCCAAAGCCAATACTGAAATTGCTCCACGCATGCAAAGCAGGGTCGGGCCGGCCTTAAAAGTAGACGACGTAGAGCAGGGCACGCGGAATAATCACCCCATCATCATGCGGCCGAAGCCATCGATCGATCGATCGGGGGAATAAACAGAAGCGGCGTACGAGAACAGTTCCATCGGTCTGGCGCCCACTTAGGCGGCGGCGGCGGCGGCGGCGGGCGCCGGTCGCGCGCGCGGTGAACGCCGTGCCCGCCTTAGCCGGCCGGATGCACCTGCTGCCTGCCTGTGCGCTTGTGCTGCTAGTAGTTCATTCCCACTTGGGTGGGCCCGGATGGAGGACGTGTAGGCCCCGCAGTCCAGGTTCGTTCGGCGACGCGATCCGAGTAGCCACGGACGCGTGCCCGTCTTCGCAATCGCACCTCGCCTGCCATTATAGGTTTATGACATCGTGGGCCATGCATGTGCCTCCTCGCTTTCTTTCTTTGTTGATCCAAACCAAAAAAAAAAAAAATCTTGAGATGCCTTGCTCACTCTGTATTTTTGCTTAAAAAGGCACGAAGTGCCGCTTTTGCTTCCTGCAGGATCCCAAATCAGTACTGAAGCATCTCTGAAATGCATAATAGTAGATTCAAGTGGTAGTTTCAGTAGAAAATGGGTGCCACATGTCACCAGCAGAAATATCTAGGCTCTTGTTGGACCGTGTTAGGATTAGAGGGGTGAATAGGAGCTCATATTTTTCCTTTTTAAGGCTTGTTTGGATACATTGTAATCTGACTTAATCATTCGGATCGACTTGTAATTTGAACTAAAATATCTTCCAATCCGAAGGGATTAGTTCTAATTCCTCTCTATCCAAACAAGCCCTTAGAAATTTTACTCATTTTTTTTTACTTCAGTCGCTATGTGAAGCTATGAAGATCAAAGTCTAAAAATTGCAGCGAGAGAATTGAGCTGAAATCAAAAGGCTAAATCATCAATCTCCCTTGTCCAATCTCACCGATATGTAATGGGCAGTCTGACTTCTCCTCAAATTGACATAAAAATCAGCATGATTTCATATTCACAAAATGATCTAACTTTTAATCTATGAATTCTCACTTGAAATTTTAGATACAACTCAATAAGAAGGTTAGTAACTTATTCCAATCAAAGCTATAGATAATCACAGCCAAGATTCCAATAATTTCTTGTTTGAGTGCATGATGGCTCAAAACCAGATGAAACAAAAACTTGATCCAATGACTTGCTTGTGGATTAAAGATAGTCAAGATTCGCCGATCTTACTAAATAAACTGATGAAAATGGCAAAGAGTTCTTGGGAGAGAATAGGACTACTCTTTATTGCTATGAACTGGATCCTTTACAGGGGTGCATCCGACAAGGCAGTGCACTAATCCTAATTACACTGAGCGTAGTGCTTGCTTTGTTATTGAGTCATGCTTGAAACATGAATCTAATGCTGATTGCTGTGCTTCAATCCGATCCCCTTGTTTCTCTGTGCTCCATCTTTAAATAATCATTGAAGATGTGGCAGTTGTTCTTGGTGAAGACGCCTGCTGGAACTTGGAAGTGGCGCGTCCGGTCGAAAGGTCGGTTACAGTTAGTGAAACAGTAACTGATCGTTAGTTGGTGTCTGTGAGACACTAAACCGTATGGTGATTGTTGTCAATGTCTTGGGATAATAAAACGTCACGTGGCATGGAGCAATTATGACATGTGTTCCATTCATCACATAGTAAGGAATATACTTGGAGTTAAATCCAGATATCAGTTCATCGCTTCTACGAGTAGTCATCTGGTCGGGGATTGGGTATAGCACCTCATCCGACTAGGGTACCTATTATGTAACCTCTGGAATCCTTACGACCACAGAGGTCGTTAGCCTTAGGAGTTACGACCACAAAGACATATGATCTTTTATTATGTATTAAAGTAATACATAGAAATTTTAATCCTCATCAGCTAGCCCCCGAACTTTAAATAAATTGGTCGTGTGAACACTCTATCCCGACGAAGTCGTATCGGGCAGACCCTCATTTAATGTCGTGACAAACGAGGTGGTCTGTATTCACTTTAAAGTTGAGAAACTACTTTGGGAACCGAAGAGTCCTGTGTCCGTTGGACAAGAGGTTGTATCCGTTGGACTTTTTGAGTAACTTCTCTTTGCAGTTAAAGAACTACGGCTATAAAATCCCCATTACGCTTGGCTTTAGGGTTTTTACGCTCTCAGATTTCCTTCAATCCCTCTTCATCTTCTCGTGAAATATCTCTTCCGATCTCCTTTGTTCTCTTCGCCCAAAATCTTCTCCGGCCACTGTTCTTAAACCTAAGCATGTTGGACTCAATCACCAAATGGTTGGTTTCAGATCTGAGTGGGAAGAAGCTCAAGGCACTGGAGGAGGTCGGGATGCTCTCCGACAAGGATCTGATCAAGTAGAGGTCTGCGGCCGGAGAACACTTTCCGAGCCGCGAAGAAGAGGAAATCTCGATTTTCCTTGTCTACATTATTCTGCCACATTATTTGTAGCAGGAATGTTTAGCTGAATGACATATTTGATGTGTTCTCCAGTAGGGGATATTAAGACGACTCCAGCCCCCGAGCCTTTGAGCATCAAAGAACAGTCAAAATACATTGTCCACTCGTCGTGGTGTTCGTACTCGGGCCCTTGGGTGGGTTCAGGGTTTGTCCACTCGACAATGAATTCTGCTATTGCCTGGAACTTGATTATTGTTCGTGAGATGAAATGAAGATCGACCGCCCCAAGCTTGACCGCCCATTTTGCTATTCGTCCTGATGATTCCCTGTTTTCGAGAACTTGACCAAGGGGATATCCGATCAGTACGACTATTCTGTGGGCCTGAAAGTAATACCTTAGTTTCTTTGAAGCCATAAGGAGACTATAGAGTAGCTTTTGTACCTGTGCGTATCTTTCCTTTGATCCATGTAAGACTTCGCTTACGTAACATACTGGTCGTTGAACGTTTTCACGTTCTACAACAAAGTACGCCGCTAACTGCTTGTGGCGTTGTAGCCACGTAAATCAGCAATATTTCTCCCAATCTTGGAGATACTAAGATTGTGGTACTCGTAAGGTACTTCTTAAGCTCTTCAAATGCATCGTTTGTCTCTTTAGTCCACTCGAAACTTCCATGTTTCTGAAGAAGTTTGAAGAAATGTAGTCATTTTTCACCTAACCGTGTTATGAAACGACTTAGCGCTACCATATAGCTGGTTAGTTTTTCGACTTTCTTTTTTGTGGTTGGAGGATCAATGGCCGTAATCTTTGCTGGGTTTTCTTCAATCCCTTTAGCCGAAACTAGGAATCCAAGAAGCTTTCTAGAAGAAACTCCGAATACACACTTCTCTGGATTTAACTTAAGATTATATCTTCTTAAGTTATTGAAAGTCTCTTGTAGGTCAGAAATGTGGTCACTAGCATTGATGTTTTTTACGACCAACTCACCAACATAGGCTTCCAAATTTCAACCTATTTGCGGATTAAAGGTTTTTTGTATTAACCTTTGAAAAGTTGCACCAGCATTTTTGAGTTAAAATGACATTTTTACATAGTAGTAAGTGCCATATGGAGTGATAAAGGGAGTTTTCTCTTCATCATCTTTACTCATATTAATCTGGTGGTACCCTGAGTACGCATCTAAAAAACTTAACAACTCACACTGGGAAGTAGAGTCTACAAGCTGATCAAAATGTGGAAGGGAAAATTCATGCTTCGGACAAGCTTTTATTAAGATTTGTGAAGTCAATACACATTCGCCATTTTTCATTGTTTTTTCTAATCATTACAGGGTTGGCAAGCCACTCTGGGTGGTTGACTTCACGAAAAAATCTAGCCTTGAGAAGTTTGTCGATCTCTGACTGGATTGCCTCCTTTTGGCCAAGTGCCAAGCGTCTTAGCTTCTGCTTGACCCGTTTTTTTTCAGGCTTGAGAGCTAGCATATGCTCGATCACCTCCCTGGGGACTCGAGGCATGTTGGACGCCTGCCAGGTGACTACGTCCAGGTTTGCTTGGAGGAAGGAGACGAGCGACTCTTCTAATTTGGGGTTGAGTCCTGCCCCGACCAGCCCTTTTTGGGCAGACGCATTAGCGTTTCCAGATTCAGATGATGTGTTGGCGCTTTCCAGGGAGCGTCTTTGCCGAGTGGTACCTCCTTGGTCTAGTCGGAAGGCTTTGAAGCCATCTTTGGCCTCGAGTGTTTTACCTACATGGTAGGCGGATTAGTTTCCCTGGTCGGAAGCTCATCGACCCGTTCTAAGGATTTTCGATTACATGCATAAGCCATTTTTCGATCTCTTCGAACCATGATGACTCCTTTCGGTCCTAGCATTTTTAAACTTTGATAATTGTAGTGCGTGGCTATCAGGAATTTTGCTAATACCGGACGACCGATGATTCTATTGTATGCAGTTTCAAAATCCACCACATCAAATGGAATCTTTTCCGTTCGAAAGTTGTCAGGCCTTCCGAACGTGACTGGTAGGGACAGTTGCCCTATTGGTTTTTGTGGATATCATGGGGATATGCCTGAGATCTTAGGATGATGTTACAATTGGCAATGTCGTTTTTGGTTTGTTGAAACAGCGTTTTCTGCAAGTGTCAGGATTTTCGGTCATACCGGCGTGTAACGCGCAGCAACAAAGATCACTTTATTTGACCGCAAGATACTTGGCGGTATGACCGAGTCCGATCGTTCGTGTTTTAGGTGGCGGTTTGATATTTCGAACGAGTGTAATTTGAGTTTTGGTTTCTCTCAGGTAGCGGTACAACCGCGATTATGGGTCTTGATACTATCATGATCTTGATAGTACCGCCATAACATGGCGGTAGTACCGATTTTGTTCTGATTGTCATTTCAATTGGAGAATTGCTTTTGGGTTAGGTCAAGTTCATGGGTTTCATGGCATATGTGTTGCATGATGCATGTTTTGACTAACGTGGGTCAAGTTGTGAAGAACTTGTTCCGGATTCGATTTCTTTGTCTATTGATGTGCGAGTTGCTTGGAGGTCAATGACGGTCAATGGCGAGGATGATCGGGACTAAGCTTGGAGAGCCGAGGTCCGAAACGATCGGGGATGCGGGTGAGGTCAATGGAGTCAAGCATGGCGCAAGACGGACAAAGGTGACCGAACAGGCGATTCGGTCGACGGGATTCGATCAAGCGGCGGGTCGGTGCAAGTGCCATGGTGGTTTCGGTGGGGCCGGATGGGAGAGACTTGCCGACATGAAGAGAGCATGGATCAACCAACACGTGGCGAAGCATGGAGGTGCTTCACGAAGATGGGACTCGGTCTTTGCAAAAGATCGAGAAGGGTATTTTGGTAATTTTACCAATACCGCCTTGGTGACCTTTTGCCAACTCACGGCGCAAAGATGGTGCAAGGTGAAGCGGATTAGGTCAAGAGATGAAGACGGCGCTTTAAAACGCGGCGTGCGTATATGACCCGCTTGTGTTGGGCCTTAACGGAGCCCATTAGGTTCAATCTTCTAGAAGGTTTAGCCTCCACTATAAATAGGAGAGGGTGTTGGCCAGCACCTCTTAACCCTTTCATTGCATTGTAAACCCTAGTTTTGCTTTTGTTCTTAGGGAGAGGATTAATGGAGGTTAGGGTTCTAGAGAGTTGGATTTGATTTCGTGCTCATGTATTGAGTCTTTGTCCTCCATTGATGGAGTGGTCAGAAACCAATACCATATCAAATCAATCCAAAGAAAGTTCTCTCCAAGATGAGTCTATTTGCTTTCTTTCTCTCTATTTGATGATTTGAGGTGTTTTCTTTGATCCGCGAGTTTTTGTTTGGTTTCTTGCCGTGATCTAACTTGTCGTGGCGTGTGGGAACCCATCTAGGATCATCTTGATCATCCATCACCCACGAGTAAGGTTTAGATCATGTTTAGGTTGAAACTTCGGTTTTGAAACCTCCTTCGCTCAATTCAAGAAAGGTAGGAACTTTGACGTGGATCTAGTCATTCTTTGCTTGGAATAGGTTCCTAACCTCTTTGGGAAGGTGTGTTTCAAATCTCGTAGCGTTTGGCCAAGTGGATCAAAAGTTGTGCCAATTTTGGTTTTCGCTGTCGTCGTCGTTTCCAGACAATCGAGACGACCGCCCGCTTGCCTACGGTCATATCAAGACATCGACGACGATCGCTCGCTTGCCTACGGTCATATCGCAGACATCGATCGACCGCCCATTTGCTCGCGGTTGTTCCGATTTCCTGATTTTTCAAAGACTTCTTCGATTTTGTTTCTTTGAGCTTTGGGGGTTAGGAGTGGATTCAACACAAGACTTCCTCTGTGCTTAATCATTGATCTTCATAGCTCTCATAGCTATTGAAGTGATTTACAAGTTGAATCCATTCAAGTGAAAAAGATTTTGAGCTCCTATTCACCCCCCCTCTAGTCGCCTTTTCGGTCCAACAAGTGGTATCAGAGCCCGGTTAGTTCAATCTTGATCTTAACCGGTCCTTTGAACTGGCGATGGATAAGTACTCGACCAAGCCGCATGTCTTTGATGGGCTCGACTATGCCTATTGGAAGAATCGCATGCGAGTTTTCCTTGAGAGTGAAGGACAAGCTATATGGGAGGTTGTTCGAGCCCCGCTCGTTTTGCCCGAAGTTGCTACGCCGGCTTCAGCAGCCCTCTTGGCTAACAACAACAAGGCAAAGAACCTTCTATATGCTGGGCTTGGTAGGCAAGAGTACGATAGGATTTGCAATCTTGCGACCGCACATGAGATTTGGCACACCCTCGAAACTTACCATGAGGGATCGTCCCAGATCAAGCAAGTGCGTCAGAATGTCTACAAGCGAGAGTACAACAAATTCGAGATGCGTCCCGTGTGAGCATCGATGGCGTCTTTACTCGCTTTAACAAGGTGATCAATCGGATGAAAGTCATTGACATTGAGTACTCTCAATCTGAGAATGCCACCCACCTCTTAGGTGCAATCAACACCAAGGAGTGGGAGATGAAGGCAAGCGCCATAGAGGAGAACGTCGATCTCTAATCTCACTTTGGAGCTGCTTTATAGCAAGCTAAAACTCATGAGATCAAGAGAGGCGGTAATCCTAAGAAGGATAACATGGCTTTGGTGGTGATCCTCTCAAAGGACTCGATGGTTTTTCCGAGTCTTCTTCTTTTTTCTCTTGCGTGTTTATCTGCTATTCAAGAAGAAGAGTTTGAGAGTCTTCCCGAGGCTGATTTAGCTCTTTTAGCCAAGAAAGTCACACGGGCATATAACAATGTCGAAAGCAGAAAGAGAGGTGGCCCCGTGACATGCTATGAGTGTGGAGAGCTATATCACATCCGAGCCAAGCGCCCCAAACCGAAAGGTAAGGGAAATCATGAGAAGGTTGCGGGAAGAAGAAGCCTCAAGGGGCAAGCCCAAGTATGATCTTGCCAAGCTCATGAAGGCCGCCACCGAAGTTCTTGCCGCTTTGGAGATCAATCCATGAGCGATGTGGACTCGGGAGCGAGGAGGACAAGGAGGAGGAGTTTCCTCAAGACAAGAAAGGGAAGGCCAAGGATTTCACCCATGTGCTTCATGGCCGACTACGACGCCGATAACGATGATGAAGTACCTCTCTCCTATGATGTTCTTTACGCTAGATGCGATAACATGTATGAGCAATTGCTTAGTCAAGATAAAGCTTTAAAGTTCACCATGGCTAGGAACAAGGATCTAGAGTCACAAGTCGAGAGTTTGAAATTAGAGCTTGTGAATGCTAAAAGTCTAGATGTTGATGAATGTTCATCCCGCCATGCTTTGCACTCCAACTGCTAAACGCAATCTGCTCATGATATTGCTTTGCATCAACTTGAAAATGCTAGAACTGAGCTAATTGATGTTAAATCTGCTCCATGTGAAAAATGCTTAGAGTCTAGCAAGTTGGATGCTTCTGGTAATGTGAAATCTAGCTTTTGCTCTTTCTGCTTAGAACGCGAACATGAAGTTAAGGATATTCTAGAAGCAGTTAGAGCTAAATTTGCCAAGCTTAAGGACACAATTGATTCTACATCTTGTGCCTCTTGTGCCGCCTATAAACTTGAAGTTGCGCATCTTAAGGAGAAACATGCTAGAGCCATTAAGGGCAAGACTTGTGAATCATGTGTTAATATTGGAAAAGAGAATGCTTATCTCAAGGATACTTTAGAAAGATTCTCTAATGGTGAAAAACAATTGAACATGATTCTAGATAAATCTAAAACTCCTTTTAAGAAGCAAGGCTTAGGATACAACTCTGCTCAGGACATGTCCAAGCCTAATGTTATTCAGGTCTTGGAAAATGGCTTAGTTGAATTTAAAACCCAACCTACAAAAACTGTCTTTAAATCTGCAGGGTTTGTCCAACCTTCTTTTGAGGCAAAAGGTGCTTCTCCCAGTGGTACAAAATACCATTGCACCTATTGCAAGAAGAGTGGACATTTGGTTGAGTTCTGTTGGCGTAGGTTGAAGAACGCTAAGAGAAATATTGCTAGAATGTCATCTAATCAACCTAGAGCTTTTATGAGACATGGTCACGTCCAAAAGAAGAAACCCAGTCTAGGATTTGTTGCACATGCTCATCACCATGTTTCTAGACAGGATGCATCTCATGTTCTTGTTACCATTGCTCATAATAGAACTGCTAATAAAGTCAAGGATAGCACATCTGCTTTGCATACTACTCGCAGACGAGTGTCTCAGTACTGGATTCCCAAGTCGCTTTTAACTAACCCCAGTATTGAGACACATCGCTCTTCTGTTCCTTGATTTTCAGGATTGGCGCGGAAGGGAGAAGAACACATGGTTCGTCGACTCCGAGTGTTCACGCCACATGACCGGAGACTCAAGATGGTTCACCTCCTTCACGCAATCAACCGGTGATGACTTCATCACCTTTGGAGATGATACACAAGGGCGCATTGAAGGAACTGGAATGATTAGGGTGAACGACAAGTTCATTCTTAAGGACGTCGCGCTTGTGTCTAAGCTAAGGTACAATCTCCTTTCTGTCTCACAGCTTCTCGATGATGGCTATGAGACTCGTTTTAAGAAGAATGCCTGTCGTGTGCTTGATTCTTTTGGTGAGCTCGTTTTGGGATTTCTAGAGTTGGTAGAATTTTTGGGTGACTTTTACAATCGCTTGTCGGATCTCTTAAGTGTTTGATTGCATCTTCTTCGATATCGGCTCGCACCGACGTTTGGGGCACATTGGTTTTGATCATCGACACGAGTTAGCGGCCTTGATCTCATGAGAGGTTTGCCTAAACTCAAAGTCGCCAAGGATCTTTGATGTGCGCTCAGTAGGCATGGCAAGCAAGTTGCCGCCTCACCCATCATTGACTATGGTCATGACCGACGGACCGGACGATTACTTCATATGGATCTTGTTGGTCTGCTAGGGTTCGGTCGATCGGTGGCAATTGGTACATTCTTGTCATAGTCGATGATTTTTCGAGATACTCTTGGGTGTTCTTTCTTGCTTGAAGGATGAGGCTTTTGATCATTTTCATGACCTTGTTCTTCGTTTGGCTTCGAACTTCCCGGTGCCTTGAGAGCGATCCGCATGATGACAATGGCACGGAGTTCAAGAATGCTTCTTTGCCTCTTTTTGTCTTTGAAGCGCAGATTGAGCATCGCTTCTCTTCTCCACACGTCCCTCAAAGAAATGGCGTTGTGGAAAGGAAGAACAGGACTCTAGTCGAGATGGCTAGGACGATGCCGGATGAGTATAGCACACCGAGGAGGTTTTGGGCGAAGCTATTGCTCTGACTTGCCATATTTCAACCGTGTCTTTTTGAGACCGTCTTTGGGCAAGACTTCATATGAGCTTCGTTTTGGTAGAAAACCATCATCTCTCACTTTCGAGTCTTTGGATCGAAGTGTTTTATTCTCAAGACAGGAACCTAGATAAATTTGAATCAAGGACTTGTGATGGTTTATTTCGGGTTATCCCGCTCATTCGAGGAGTTTTCGGTTTTTAATGTTGAAACTAACATTGTTCAGAGACATGCAATGTCACTTTTGATGAGACTAGCCCAGAGCTAGATCCGATGTTTCAGGTGACTTACAGGTGACAGAGATCATTTTTGTTGAAGAAGATGAGGATGAACTTGATTTTGCTTCTTCATCTGTTCGATGTTCTGTGCAAGCCGCCCAAGCTCGAACACCTTTCTGATCGCTTCACCTCCAATTGAGGCTCTGCTGCGACTTCTTCATCGCAAGATACTGCGGAGGTTGAGGAGATGCTATCTCCCCAAGGCGCTCCTTTGCACATTCGGAAGCAACACCCTCCGGATCAGATGATTGGTAATCTCCATGAGCGAGTCACTCGCTCTAGGTATCATGATCCGAGTATTTTCTCTCACTCTGCATTTGTAGCTTCTTTTGAACCCAAAGATATATCACACGCTTTATCTGATGCTAGTTGGGTCAATGCCATGCATGAGGAGTTAGAGAATTTTGAAAGAAATAAAGTTTGGAATCTTGTAGATCCTCCTAGTGGACATAATGTTATAGGAACCCGTTGGGTATTCAAAAATAAACAAAATGAGGATGGTTCTGTGGTTAGAAACAAGGCTAGATTGGTAGCTCAGGGCTTTAGCCAGGTTGAGGGGTTAGATTTTGATGAGACCTTCGCTCCTGTTGCTAGATTAGAAGCCATTCAGCATTTTGCTTGCATTTGTTTGCATCTAAAGGTTTTAGGTTGCATCAAATGGATGTTAAGAGTGCCTTTCTGAATGGTTTTATAGAGGAGGAAGTGTATGTTAGGCAACCCCCTGGCTTTGAGGATCCCAAGCACCACGATCGTGTCTTTAAGCTATCCAAAGCCTTGTATGGTCTTAAGCAAGCCCCTAGAGCCTGGTATGATAGACTTAAGACCTTCTTGCTTAAGAATGATTTTGAAATGGGAAAAGTTGATAAGATTCTTTTCATTCTTAGGCATGGCAATGACTTCTGCTTGTTCAGATATATGTTGATGATATTATCTTTGGTGGTTCCTCTAATGCTCTTGTTTCCGCTTTTTACGAGACCATGTCCGAGAATTTGAGATGAGCATGATGGGAGAACTCAATTACTTTCGGGCTACAAATCAAGCAATGCAAGGAAGGATCTTCATCCATCAAGCGAAGTACACCAAGGATTTGCTCAAGCGTTTTGATATGGGTGATCGCAAGTTTATCGCCACTCCCATGGCGACTTCGATCGCTGGATCCAGATGAGGAAGGAGAAGCCGTGGATCAACGCGAGTACCGCATGATGATTGGCTCCTTCAGACTGACGGCCTCAAGACCGGACATCCACTTCGCAGTCTGCCTCTGCGCGAGGTTTCAGGCGTCACCGAGGACTTCACATCGCCAAGCCGTTAAGCGCATCTTCGTGTATTTACACTCTACCCTTCAAGATGGCATTTGGTATTCTTGTTCTTCTTATTTGTCCATTCGGGGTTTTGATTCGATTTTATGGTCAGAGGCTAGATAGGAAGAGCACATCCGCACATGTCATTTCTTAGGCACTTCTCTTGTCTCTTGGTCATCTAGGAAGCGATCTTACATTGCACAATCCATCTTTGAAGTTTAATATGTAGGCTAGCTAGTTCTTTGTAGTCGATTTTGTGGATGGTCTCCACTCTTAAGGATTTTGGGTTAACTTTTGCTAGTGTTCCTCTCTTCGTGACAACACTTCGCTATTAACATTGCTAAAACCCAATTGCAACATTCTAGGACCAAACACATAGACATTCGCTATTACTTCCTTAGAGACCATGTTGAGAAGGGTGATATTGTCTTTGCATTTTGTGGAGTCCGAGGCTCGGTTAGCGATATCCTCACCAAGCCTTTAGACCCAACAAGGTTTGCCACCTTGAGGAGTGAGTTAGGGTAATTTATCCCTATGGGTTGGTTTGAGGGGAATTAGATCTTTTCGATCTTTCCTTGTTCATTTGATCTTTTCTTGATTTTCTTTTGAACTTGTTGATCTTTTTGATCTTTTAGGTCTTTTTGAGTTTTTTTGCATCTCATTGTATCATATTGCATTCATATGAAAAATCCAAAAGATGCATTGTAATATAAGCTTTTACGCTTATCTTTTAAAATTGATGAAGCTTTGCTTATTACCCTTTGGAGCTTTAGTGTTTCAAATTCTTGCTCAATGCCATGTCTAGTTATTTGACTTGCTAGAATTATCATGCTTTCACATGTGTAGCTAAGTCTTTCTTTGTATGAGCTAGAACTTGAAAAACAACTTGAACTAAGAAATTAGCAATTTGTGAATTGTTTAGCCGATTCTTAATTAGTGCTCCTTTTATGACATTGGCCTGTCAAAATTGCTTTGTTAGCTCTTGAATCTAGCTTTGATCATTACTTGAGCTTCTTGTGTTCTTGAGAATCTAAAAGCGCTCTTGTGCAAAATAAAAATGATCTCTTTTGTGCGAAAAGAACCGATCTCACCAATTCTTTCTCATGAGATCGCTTGTCATTGCACTAGGCATGAATTCAGGGGAGTTTTGGATGACCTAGACCACTCTCTTAAGCTTTTGTTGCTTGGGATGGTCGTAGTGAGGCTTGAGATCTAGCACAATGCTAAAAATACAAATTGTCAACTTCTGGTCGAAGCTTAGGATGAGTTTGTGGATGGCTCCTAGTCCAGGATCTTGTCACTAAGTTAGACCATTAGTCAACTTCAATATTCATTGCAAATGAAAAACAATTGAAAAATGGGCTTTTGAGAAATTTGAGCAAAATGATTCAATTCAGGACCTATTTGTCTCTTAATATGATCATTGTTAGCTTTTGGATCTAACTTTGACATTTTGACATGGCCACTATCATTTTAGGATCCCTGTTGACGAACTTGCTAGATTTGAAGCTTTGCTTAAAAGGCTAAAATTCATTGCTTTATATTGAGCCTTCTTGCTTAGCTTTGTTATATATGTCTTATTATGATCTTGCTAGCATTGTTAGGCTTGATATGTTGTTTGTGCAACTTTAGAAATGCTAACTTGTTCTTTTGGGTAATCTCCAAAGCTTCTTGTATTCAAAAATTGAAAAATACAAAAAATTGAAGCCACTCCATTGCATTTCATGCATGCTCCATCTTATGCTTTTTCCTCATTCTCATTTGTCATCTCTGGGACGAGAGGAAGGCGTGATTCCTTGATGACTCCATTGTCAAAGGGGGAGAAGATATTTCAAAATTTTGTGTTAAAGGGGAGAAGTTGTTTGAAAAAGGGGGAGCTACTTGGAGAAAATTTGAAATTCTGAGGATCATAGTGAGGGGGAGTTTCTTATTTGCATTCTTATGGTTTTATTGCTACTTCTGAACTTGAATTGCAATTCTTGATCCTCACAATGATCAAAGGTCATATCGAACATTTGTTCTTTCATATGGACCTTAAGTGAGATTTTGACTCGTTTTTGGAAAATGAAGCTTTCTCGCTTTCTTTTGCCGTATCTCACTTGCTGATACTATTCTGGAGCCAACTTTGTCATTTCCTTGCTTTTTCTTGCATTTGGATCAAGTTGTGCCTTTGAGCGAAAACGCCGAGTTTTTACTTTTCAAACCTCAAAATTTGCATTTGTGGGAAATTGCCAATGTGTTCATCAAGGGGGAGATTGTGGATATCATGGGGATATGCCTGAGATCTTAGGATGATGTTACAATTGGCAATGTCGTTTTGGTTTGTTGAAACAGCGTTTTACGCAAGTGTTAGGATTTTCGGTCATCTGCGGCGTAACGCGCAGCAGCAAAGATCATCAGATCGACCGCAAGATACTTGGCGGTATGACCGAGTCCGGTCGTTCGTGTTTTAGGTGGCGGTTTGATATTTCGAACGAGTGTAATTTGAGTTTTGGTTTCTCAGTAGTAGCGATGCGACCATTGATTATGGAGTCTTGATACTACGCATGATCTTGATAATCTGAAGCCATAACATGGCGGTAGTACCGATTTTGTTCGATTGTCATTTCAATTGGAGAATTGCTTTTGGGTTAGGTCAAGTTCATGGGTTTTATGGCATATGTGTTGCATGATGCATGTTTTGACTAACGTGGGTCAAGTTGTGAAGAACTTGTTCCGGATTCGATTTCTTTGTCTATTGATGTGCGAGTTGCTTGGAGGTCAATGACGGTCAGCGGCGAGATGATCGGGACTAAGCTTGGAGAGCCGAGGTCGAAACGATCGGGATGCCGGGTGAGGTCAATGGAGTCAAGCATGGCGCAAGACGGACAAAGGTGACCGAACGGGTAGTTCGGTGCGACGGGTTCGATCAAGCGGCGCGGGGGTCGGTGCAAGTGCCATGGTGGTTTCGGTGGGAGCCGGATGGGAGAGACTTGCCGACATGAAGAGAGCTGCTGGATCAACCTACACGTGGCGAAGCATGGAGGTGCTTCACGAAGATAGGACTCGGTCTTTGCAAAAAGATCGAGAAGGGGTATTTTGGTAATTTTACCAAATACCACCTTGGTGTCCTTTTGCCAACTCACGGCGCAAAGATGGTGCAAGGTGAAGCGGATTAGGTCAAGAGATGAAGACGGCGCTTTAAAAGCGGCGTGCGTATATGACCCGTTTGTGTTGGGCCTTAACGAGCCCATTAGGGTTCAATCTTCTAGAAGGTTTAGCCTCCACTATAAATAGGAGAGGGTCTTGGCCACACCTCTTAACCCTTTCATTGCATTGTAAACCCTAGTTTTGCTTTTGTGCTTAGGGAGAGGATTAGTGGAGGTTAGGGTTCTAGAGAGTTGGATTTGATTTCGTGCTCATGTATTGAGTCTTTGTCCTCCATTGATGGAGTGGTCAGTAAACCAATACCATATCAAATCAATCCAAAGAAAGTTCTCTCCAAGATGAGTCTATTTGCTTTCTTTCTCTCTATTTGATGATTTGAGGTGTTTTCTTTGATCCATGAGTTTTTGTTTGGTTTCTTGCCGTGATCTAACTTGCTGTGACGTGTGGGAACCCATCTAGGATCATCTTGATCATCCATCACCCACGAGCAAGGTTTAGATCATGTTTAGGTTCAAACTTCGGTTTTGAAACCTCCTTCGTTCAATTCAAGAAAGGTAGGAACTTTGACGTGGATCTAGTCATTCTTTGCTTGGAATAGGTTCCTAACCTCTTTGGGAAGGTGTGTTTCAAATCTCGTAGCGTTTGGCCAAGTGGATCAAAAGTTGTGCCAATTTTGGTTTTCGTCGTCGGTCGTTTCGGGACAATCGGACGACCGCCTGCTTGCCTCACGGTCATACCGCTTTGTCAGACGACGACCGCTCGTTTACACGGTCATACCGCACATCGATCGACCGCCCATTTACTCAAGGTTGTTCCGATTTCCACGATTTTTCAAACTTCTTCGATTTTGTTTGTTGAGCTTTGGGGGTTAGGAGTGGATTCAACACAAGACTTCCTCTCAGGCTTAATCATTGATCTTCATAGCTCTCATAGCTATTGAAGTGATTTACAAGTTGAATCCATTCAAGTGAAAAAGATTTTGAGCTCCTATTCACCCCCCCTCTAGTCGCCTTTTCGGTCCAACAGTTTTGCGGTAGAACCAGGAACTATGCCATGAAAGACATATTTCACAGGTTTTACCTTTGACTTAGAAATCTGTATTTTTTCCAATTCTCCCGTAAATAAAATGTCTTTATCAAAAACTTTTTAGTATATCACAATTTTTGAGTCGGAATCTAAGTTCCCCAAAAACTAATTAGATCTAATATGTGCAAAACCTAAAAATTCCAAATACTGTAAACATAAACTAGTACAAACTATGAGGATAATTATGCCCTAATTGCTGAATTAATCCATACAAAACTTAATCTATAGGATAGGACAAGAATTTTGGAAGATTACCCATGAAACGCCAAAGAACTAACCAAGAAACCACGGTAAACGCTCTATTCTACCTCTTCCTCCCTCCTCTTATGCAACCCCGTGCCAAGGCAACAAAACCCTTGCCACAGTAGCCCAGGGTTGTAATACCCCATTGGATTAAATAGTTAAAGAAGAAATAGAAAGGGATTAAAAAGAAAATAATTGGTGAGGAGTTGAGGTAGTGGGCTGGATTGGGCCCCCTGCTGTCCCATATAGAAAGAGAGGGGAGACCGAGTCCCCCCAAAACCCTAGCCTAGACCCTGCCTCTTCCCTAGCTTGGTAGCTGCCTTGCTTGCATCCCTCTGTGACCATTGTCTCCTGCTGCCACCACCAGCCACCACTGTCGGCCAAGTGTAAATCGCTTTGCCACAATACACCTGCCAGATCGCTTCTACCACTCTCAGCCACCACCACAACCGCTTCTTGCCTGCGTCTTGGCGTGCCTGCATGCATGCATGTGTGGCTCCTGCTGCTAGCTGCTAGAAGTGGTGCTTCATTGCTTTACACATGTGTATGCGGAAAGGAATTCTCTAGGAGAGGGCCTCGGCTAAGGCCCCTCCCCCGAGGTTGTTGGATGCAGGGGTGGTAATGTGTGGTGGGCGAGGAGGGGCCTCAGCTAAGACCCTCCCCCCCTGAATTTATTTCATGTGTATGCCTAGCAATAGTTCTGCTAGTACTAGCTACATGCATGCATGCGTCAATGTGTGGAATGCTTGCTTAGGCCAGAGAGAGAAGGGAGTTGCTGCTGCACATGAACCTATGCTGAGTGGTGCTACTACCAACCAAAAGAGGGGATCAAGGGAGAAGCAAGGAACCAGGAGAAAAGAAGGGAGGAAGAGAGGAAAATTCGCGGGGTTTCGCGATTCGTCGTGATCTTAAAGGGTAATCCTTGATAATCCCTAGGTATTGGATTGGATTAGTCTCTGTTAATTTTCTAGGTCGTTTTGATTAGGGGAAACTTAGTATTCAATCTGCCCTAGTTTGTCAAGGTTAGGTGCAGAACCTTGCGGGGGGTGATTAGGGATATTTAGAATCAGATTCAGAGATCGGTCTAATTAGATAAAAGTTAGATAATCTTGTTATATTTTCAGGAAGGTCTGGAACATTAGAATCAGAGTAGTGAATGAAAAGATACGGTCTCAAGAAGGTTGCTGTCCAGAAACCGTTTGCTGCTGGACGCAGTAGTGGGAAAGTATTAGATTGACTTGGTGGATGGTAGAATTGAATTTTGGGCATAACTAGAAACATGTAGCTAACTTTCTGTAGATTCCAAAAATGCTATAGTTTATAGTACTTGCATGTGTATATTAATAGATATGAAAATATTAATCATGTTGTCCAGAAGATGACAGAATGGTCTTCTAGGTTTGAGGGGGGGGGGTGTAAATGATTTAATTAGGAATTGTGGCCAACTAAGAAATTGTGAGGAATTTCGTGTATATTTCAGAACTGGTGTGGTTTGCCATGATAGGGCTTGGGAGTCAAAAGTTATGTTGTTTTTAGTACCGGGACAACAGGGGATGACTGTCTGGTAAAGGGAGAGTGTTGCGAATCTGGGAAACGTGTAGGAGTGATGCCACTTAATTGTTGTTCTTGTACTGCTATAGCTTGTTATTGAGATTTGGTGTTTACTGTAGGAGGAGTGGCATTGGGTTTGTTGCTATCTTCTAATCAAACCGTTCCTTGCAACTAGAAGAGGCAAATACATAGTAGACAGTGTTCATTGGTTGATCACTGCATTTATTTACCACTCATTACCATTATATTGTTTGTGCTTTTACTTTATTTAATTGCATGTAGTATGAATGGTCATGATTTTATTCGTATTGATGGATATGAGAATGATAATGTTAATAATGATGAATCTATGAATAGTTATGCATTCATAAATTGTATTGCATATGAGAAGGTGATCATGTTAATCACAACTCTACAGGAGTGGAGAAGGTCCCCGATCCTTGAGGAGGATGAGCCTGAGAGTGAACATTGTCACGAGTGTTCGCTCACGCTGTACCAGTATACGCGAAAGAAGTGCATGTGGACATGTAGCGTAGAGATGCATTGAATGAAAAGTATTTGATAATTGGGCATGAGAATAAAGAGAAGAGAATTGAATGATTGAGCATGAAAATAAAGAAAAGAGAACAATTGATGTTAATGATGATATTGTTTACTGCTGATTAAACATTGCTCATTGTTTATTATTGTTCTTACTAAGTCATTGACTCACCCTTACTCTACTATTGTTTTTAGATGAACGTTGACGACGTTGCTCATGGGAAGGGCTAGCACACACTTGCATTCACGTCATTTACTCAATTACAAGAACTATTGATCATGAGACATTTTATTAGTGTGATAAATTATAATTAGGAATGAATATTATTGTTTTAGCCTTAGTTGATTATTCATTAAATAGATTTGATTGGTTTGGTTCTACGTTGATCTTTGTTATTATTTTGGCATGCTTCCTATGAATTAATTACCCATGATTTTTTTTGTAGTTATTCTTGTGAGATTGTGACTCGTGTACGGGTTTATCCGGCGTAATTAGCCGACTTGTCAGGCCAAACAATGTTTCATGCTCCCTCTGGTTCACAAAAACAAGTCGTTTTGGACCACGGTACAGTCCAAATATGCAAATTTGATCACTAATTACTATTGTAATATAGTTATAAAACCCAACAAAATTATAATAGTATTTAAATAGGATGGACATGCGAATTTCACGACCCGTTTGAAATGGGGGATTTTAGGATTGCAATTCGTCTCTTTATTCAAGACACTCCATGCAGTTTTTTATTCCAGTATTAAAATTGCCTTCATTCTATTCCATCCCAAATATAGGATATACATGCGAATTTCATGACCCCGTGTGAAATGGAGGATTTTAGAATTGCAATTCGTATCTTTGTTGGAGACACTCCATGGTTTTTTTTTTTTGCAGTACTAAAATTTCTCGCTCCATCCCGAATATGGCATTCTTTCTAAAAACAACAAATTGTTCTTTGCAAGGACCCATTTAAAATGAATAAATTTCATAAGAAACAATATTCTAAAATTTCCACTTCCAAATATGAGTCGACCCCAATGTGCCATTTAAGCCAGTATACACCAGAGCAATAAACACGCGATATATGCGCAGCTACCCTACCATGACGGCATGACATTTCAAATGGAAGCTGTAGGGCCCTGTACCGGTCCTACGTGGAAGCTGAGATGGACCTATCTACTACTGTGCACAGGGACAGAATGGGCTCAGCAGCTGCCGGTGGTGGTGGCGTATGGAGTACGATCGGACGGTGGAGATGCTTCTAATGATGTGTTACTGTAGATGATTTGTATTGACGGTTATACAGAGGATCCTATCTATTGAGGATGTAGATCATCTGTATTTCTGTAGAGGTCTATTGCGTAAACAATGTTCTGAGAGGAGGTAAACAACACTATGCAGTATACTGTAGCAAAAATGTTATAGCAACATTGAAATATGTACAGTATGGACTTTGCTGTAGCTAAAACACTGTACATTTGATCTGAATCTTCGGTTTTCGATCTGATGGTAGAGAACACCCGTAATATCATGCTATAGATTCTATGTGTCGATAGCTTAACGCAGAATATCACAATCCATAGATAGAGGGGGAGACAGAGATTCCGATTAGGCATCTGGTCAACATCGAGAGCCTATGGCGGGTGGGCCACCCCTCCGCTCTAATCCGTCGGCGACTGCTCCGCTGGATCCCGACACGACCGCCTCAAAAGCCGCGCCCTCCCCAAAGCGAAAGCCGTCGATGCTGCCGCTGCTACGCACAGTCCTGGAGGTCTCCACGCAGTCGCGGCGCTCCGAAGCAATTCTTTTGTCTTAATCCCCATAAGTTTTGATATTTTATTTGGTAAATAACTTAGTAGTGCGTAATTATTTTTGTGGTGGGTTTGTTTAGTCTGTACTTTGAAGTTACCGGCGCTTGGTAGCGTACAATGCTAAACTTTTGGTAAATTTTTATTTTCCAATGGCATCTCATCTTATTTTATTCTCTTGCTAAAGCAGGGGACTTTTCCCAAAAATGCAAAAAAAAAACGTATGCATCCATGTACATGTACTGTTTTAACCTTCAAAAGTGTCTCAAGATTCCCGCAAAGATATTCAATTATTAGAAGATAGAGTGGTGGTTTCCATTTTAAAAGTTTGTATCAATCTCGAGTCACATTTGACGGTGGTGATTGTATATGATCCGCATGTATACGTGAAAAAACCACATTTGAACTTTTTCAGCTAATCAATTCTATGACAGAATTTTAATGCTATATTTTGACGCATGTTTGTACGTCAATACATAACACCAGTTTTAGCACATGTTTGGAACACAGGATTTTGCGGCAATTTCACAAGAAACAATTTAATTTTCACAGGATTATGGAAAAATTGCCGTGTTCCAAATGAGACTTAGTGTTTCCATCGGTCAAGATGTTAAGTTGTATAAAATTAATCAAAAACAATCTCACCTCATTTAGCACTATCTGTTTACAATTAGCCACACAACAGGCTGTCAAAATCTGAAAAAAAAATCCTATACAATGCAGGATGCTTATACATAGATGCTTAAAAAGAGAATATAGTCACATCATCAAGCACTTATATAAAATTTATTTCTCCTAATGCAACCACCTCTTTTGTAAGTGCTTATATAGTTGTATTATTTTTTTTATTAGATATAAGTATATTCATAAGTACATTCCGGATTCCGTTACTTGTCTTCTCGTTTCTCCTCCTAGTTCGCCCTCTTTTCTCGCCTACGAGCTCGCCGCGCCGGCTCGTGGCCTCGATGTACTCCACGTTGTGGTGGTGTATCTCAGCTGACGCAGCCGCTCCTCGGCGGTCACGCACGTCCGGTTGTACGTGGCCTTCCCGACGCAGAACTTGTCTATCATGAGCATGTCACCGACGTCCACGCGGCCGCCGGACGTGCCGGCCAGGAATAAGGCGCATAGGAGAGCGAGAGCCAGGGAACGTGAGATCGCCATGATCGATCAGTGCGATAAGCGATAACCCGCTTTCGTTGTGCTGCTCGGTGATGGGCTGATGGTAGTGATCGAACAACCATGGGTGCGTTTATAGAACTGTGATCCGTTCAATCTGACAACAAATAGCAGTAGTGTTGATAAGAATCAGTTTCACAAACTTATTAATTTTCCCACACTTCAAACTTCAAGTTTTGGTGTGTGGCTGAGCCTTGTCGATCAGACCATGTCCACCAGGGTATTGAGTAGCTCGCCGCCATGCGCCGTCGTGCCGCGAGGTCAGACTCGAGAGCCGTTTGCCCGCCGTGCGCCATCGTCCCGCGAGGTCTGATTCTGGAGCAACGCTTGGCCGCTGTGGCGCCATTCCACAAGGTTGCCATGGAACTCCTATCGAAGAAGCTCCGGCAAGGTCCTAGTAGAATGCACAGATGGAGAAGAAAAGAGGGCAAACTAAGAGACATGCAATGGAATCGGGAATGAGAGGGTGGGTTAATGGAATTCCTTGATTAATGGGGAAGTTAGTGAGATGGTTGCTTTAAAATTTGTGCCATCTTATATGCAGGGATGCGAACGGGGTAGATGACTGAAGGTTCGCGGAGCGAATATGGGATAGCGAAATGAGTACCCAACGCTATCCGACTCTGAGAAGAAAAAAAATACAGAATGAACGATACCCGTCTGTAGCAACTCCGATTGCACCCCTAACCATGTCATGATTTGGAGAGTCAAACTTAATGAGCTAATAGATCCGATCTTATTGGATTTTTTTCCTCAAAAACTATCTTCGAAAAAACCTTGTCAAAACCAACCATCTCCGTAAAATGAGCTGTTGTTTGTTTTTACAGTTTTTAAGCAAAGAAAGAGCCCCCCAAATGAAGGGAGGAGCCAGCAGCAAATCAAGCAAACCAAAGTGGGCACCAGCAGTTTACAAAAAAAAAAAAAGAGTGGGCACCAGCATGGGCTTTATTCTGGGGCCCACATTGTAAGTTGCTAAGCTGACAGGTCATCATGGCCAGAATAGGAAGACCAACAACCAAATGGCAAACGTTTTACATGAAAGCCCCTACATGACTCCAATAGTACAGGATTAGGTGTGGCCAAGCTGCCAAGGAGCAGAAGCTTCTGCTTATCTCTGTCTGCTTGTATTATTAGGTGCCAACAGGTTAGCAGCAACAGCCAAGGCCGAAGAATAGAGAATTGGACACCCTGTCTGTTCCTCCCTTCTCCCATCATATAACCTCCCCTTGCTGCGTGCTTTCTCTGGGTTTTTAGCCGGAGGAGGGGAAGGGTCCAAGCGGAATCATCGTTGGTTTCTTGGTTGGCGCTGCGGTCCAAGAATCGGGATTGTCCGGTGCTGAATTTGATCCCGGAGGTGATCTTTCTTTGTTGTTTCTCCTGTTCTTTGCGGCTATGGTGTCTTCTTTTGTGTGCGTGTGTGTGTGTGCGCGCGCGCGCGTGTGTAAGAACTGGAGTGGAATTGTCTCTGCTGTTGGTTCCTTTGGGGAGTAGAATCCTGAAATTTTTATCGGTGTATCCACCTGGATGTGAGAATCTGTTTGGTTGGTGGTAAATATGGTTCGAGTGGCGTATCCGCTTTTGTTTGTTGGATGTTTCTTGTTGGTGGTAAAATTTATAGATGATAAAATATCGTCCAGAGCTCGTGAGAACCAGCCGGTGCTCTGTTTCTTGATTTGATGTTATGCGCTGTGTTCAGGTTTTCTTGTCGTTTTTAACTGCGAGATGCTGAATGGCGTCAAAAGTGGTATTCTTGTTTGTTTTCCTAATTCAGGGATGGGCTGCTTTCATGGCGGTTTCCTGAACCTTTCAAGAACTTTCATGGCGGTTTCCTGAACCTTTCAAGACTCATTTCGCCGCCTGAATCTTGCCAGAATTGAATTCTGATTTGTTTTTCTTGGTCAATTGGTGCTCCCGGTGATCAGCAATCTTCAATCTTCAGAGGAGTTGATTGAGGAAAGATGCAGCTGTTCATTAGTGGATCTCTGCTTCACTACATCTAGTTTCAGAAGAACTATTTGTTTGGGTTTCCCAGCAAGTTTTAGCGCAATTTCTTTGTTCCTGAATTGTGAGGAAGGGCAGAATCGCAGATAGCATTGATAAGAAAAAAAATTCGTTTTAGATGAATGGCAATGGTAGCCTTCTGCAATCTAGAATTAGTACATTATCTCTACCAGTAACAGCTGCAAGAGAAGCCACCTTAGTAGAAATTTAGTCCTTTTTTGCGATTGTTCTTTAAACTTTAGTAAATACTTGAACATTGTCAAGGTCGTTTATACGCGTATTGCCAGTCACTAATTAGTAGGCCGTCCTGGTTTAATGACAATCTAATCAGAGCAATTTTGGTGCTTAACTCTGGTCAAAGGCTGCTTGTTGACCACACTTCTTTTCTGCAACCTGGCAGGCCAAACACGGCAGTTTACACGGCTTCTTCTGAGTAGTGAAAGAAAGAACTAGTTCTTGTCTACGCGTATTGTCTGGTTGTTATTTCATGGAAATAAAGCTCCACTAAACCTGTCCTGTAGGCACGTTTTGGGATCATTTACTTATTTTCTTGGTACGAAATAGTACTACTACTGTGTCACTCTATTTCTAGCTGGTTATTGTTATGTTCACCCACTAACAGCTCGTCCAAATTACTTTTTTGATCTGCTTTTTTCTGTGGCACGGCCGATACCCGTACAGGACTTGTCTGGGCTTTTTAGCGAGCACGTATTTTGATGATTCTTTAATATGTGGTTACCCGCCAGTAGTTACCAGCTATAATCACCTGTCATTAATGTGGAGCGTTTTATTCTTCTTTGATGGTGAAACTTCATTTTCTTGCAATGTGTTGGCTTGGTAACTGCAAACCAAATGCAGTACCTTAAAAGTTGAGTTTTTCCTGGCATGTTTACTTTAGAGACCAAGAACATTGCATCAGCTCGTCTAAGACCAAAAAAAGTCTTCTGTTGCAAAGGAAGTGAAAGTGTGTTCTGTACTCTGAAGTCTGACTGGCATATTCTCATGATACTTTGCTCAAACTCTACTCCATTCCAGGTGTATCTCTGCGAAGGGAGACGATAATATAATCTTTGGCGGCCGCTGTTGTTGATATCTTGACAGAGCCACCCAACCTGCAAATTCACTCTTCTGCTTCCAGCAAAATGTCAGGTATAATCTGGTTTCTTTATCTCATGTATGCATTTCTGTTGTCTTGGGGGTTGCAATTGTTGTTCATTCGATTACTAATTTGTGCTGTCGTGCTTTGTCTGAAGTGCCGCGCCGGTCAGAGAACATGGAGGGCCTGTTCTCATTTGACGAGAGGAAAGAGCGGAGGTCAGATGTCGAGAACTCAGAGGACGAGCGGAGGAGGCTATCCATCGGGTCACTCAAGAAGAAGGCACTGAATGCATCGAGCAAGCTCACACATTCACTCAAGAAGCGGGGGAAGAGAAAGGTGGAGCATCGGGCCTCTTCCTTCACAATTGAAGATGTCAGAGACGAGGAAGAGGAGCGTGCTGTTTTTACCTTCCAGCAAGAGCTTTTGAGCAGGAACTTGCTGCCTGACCATCATAATGATTATCACACGTTGCTGAGGTTGGTGCTGGAACAAAACTAAATAGATTGATAGCTACTGAAGCATGGGTAGATCTTTCTAATTTTATTTTCACTATGAGTCTAAGAGTTGCATGTCTTCATTATCTCTGTAGGTTTTTGAAGGCTAGGAAATTTGACACTGAGAAAGCCATTCATATGTGGGCTGAGATGCTCCAGTGGAGAAAAGAATTCGGTGCGGATACAATACTAGAGGTGAGGCTAATGGTGTTGGGCTAGTTGATATAGTATTAACGTGTGAATATTTTATTCGGACTGAACCTTCCTAAATGACATCAAAATATATCTTGGTTCATGTATAGGTTGTTTAGTCGTAGTGTAGAAAATGCCGTCTAGCATCTTAAACTAGCTGTTCTTAAGTAACAGAGTGATAAATAGTAGTATGTTTTTGTTTGCATAGTTGTATCTCCAAGCTCAAATCCATTTTTATTCATTGTAAAAAACATATATCTGATATGTACCATTTGCAACTGAATCTTGTAGGATTTCAATTTTGAAGAGCTAGATGAGGTGCTCTGTTATTATCCTCAGGGTTACCATGGAGTTGACAGGCAGGGAAGACCAGTATACATAGAGAGATTAGGAAAAGTTGAACCAAATAAACTGATGCACATCACTACAGTTGACCGCTACGTCAAGTATCATGTGCAAGAGTTTGAGAGAGCCTTCCGGGACAGGTTTCCTGCATGCTCTATTGCAGCAAAAAGGCATATTGATTCTACAACCACTATACTAGACGTCGATGGCGTGGTATGATGATTCTTCTCATATTTGCAGGACCTATATCTAAGTGAAGATTAACTTTGTCAGTTTTTAGTTGCAAACCATAATTAGTATGTGTAAAGATTGCATGCTAGCAATATTCCCAGTGTTCATTGTCAATCATGCTGCAGGGTCTCAAAAACTTCAGCAAAACAGCAAGGGACATGTTAAGTAGAATGCAGAAGATTGACAGTGATTATTATCCTGAGGTATGCTTACTTTTGTTACTTCTCTTGATCAATACAAGGTGCAAGTTTGGGTAACACTTTACTTGTATGCTCAGACACTGCATCAGATGTTTGTTGTGAATGCTGGTAGTGGTTTCAAGCTACTCTGGAATTCAGTGAAAGGCTTTCTTGACCCTAAAACTGCCTCAAAAATACATGTGAGTATAAATCATCTCTGGAGTCATTTTCTTGTTCTTGTCCAAATAAATACTATAGATTTTGATGGAGCCTCAATTGTAGGTTTTGGGAACAAAATTCCAAAGCAAACTTCTTGAAGTAATAGATGCAAGGTACACATTTCATTTAGAACTGTTTATTATAGTTTCTTGATTGTAAGGATTTTGTCCTACTGCCTTAAATTGAATACACTTTATTTTACTTTTTACAGCCAACTTCCTGAATTTTTGGGGGGAACATGCACTTGTGCTGCTGAGGGAGGATGTCTCAAGTCTAACAAAGGTCCATGGAATGATCCTAACATTATGAAGGTAAAGTTTGTCGATCTGTTTCCTAGCCATATCTATGCTTCTTCTTAGTGAGGTTGTTCTATCAGTATATAACAAATAATGATTTAAGCTTTAGATTTTTCACTTAAGCTTTTGAAGGTTAGAACCCTGATAATGCCATGTTGATATACATTATTAATAACATGTAAAGTCCCCCAGACATCTTTGTGCTAGACATACGTAAAATCTAGATTGAATAAAAATATATAGTCATTTAGGAATTTGTCGCTTAATATGCTGGACAAGCATATGAATTTTCTTTTGAGCTTTAAGGTGAATATTACGTATGCAATTCATGGTGCACTTCTCAGCTGAACATACTACTAAATTTGAATCTCCTCATCTAGTTTAATTAAAGTTTTTGCAAAGAAATTTTGTGGCAGTTTCAGTATCATGTCTTTCATACATGTTATACAGAAGTATATAACAGCATTCTTAACTGTAGTACTTTGGTTGGTTTTTTTGTAGCTTTCACATAACAAGGAAGCAAAATCTACAAGACATACCCGGCGCTTATCTGAGATTGAGCAACGAAGGAGTTCATTTGCTAGGCTACATCTTTTGAAGGCAAGCTCTACACTTTCAACCACTTATATTGTCATGTTATTTTCTTTAACACGAATGAAACCTTTCTTCACATTCATCTTGGAAATTAGTAACAATTTTCTTTTTTTTTCTTCTTCTTACGAATGACAGGGTAGAAGCAGTGACACGTCAACAGTTGAGTCAGGATCAGATGTGGATGATCTGGGTTCTCCTATGATGAGAAGGACAGTGGAGTGTAGTCGATTAGCTCCAGTTCGTGAAGAAGTGAGCTTTTTCCTCCCAGTATTGTAGTTTAAACTTGTTTTTTTTCTTTTTCTCATGCAAATGTTTTTCGTGTGTATACTGAATCTTTTTACATTTTACACAGATGCAGATCAGAGCACGAGACTCTGCAGCTTATTACAGTTGCGATGATCACTTTGTTGTGGTGGACAAAACAGTCGATTATGGTAGAGGAGTATCAATGTCGGATAAAAGCAGCATCTCAGAAGTAAGAGCACAAGCTGTGACCTTAGGCTCTGGCACAGCACAAAACATGCCAGGTATATTTGCTTATAGTCTTTTGGAGTCCACTATATGTAATACAACAAATCTGCAATTTTTGTTCTTTCCCCAGAGAACTTTGTTCAGTTTCTTAATTCTTACCAAAAAGTTCTTTATCTTTTAGTATTGAAGTGAACATACAATGCAATTAATTAGGGGTACACTAAAAATGCTTTCTTCACTTTTCATGTAATGAGATGATTATATGTGCAAGTAGCAAGAGACCTTAACAACCAGCTAAACAGTAATGTAGGGTATATAACATCTGAAGTTGGTTAGCTAATGTTCTTATTATTCTATGACGGTATGATGCTTATCCCTATGCATTAATGAAATAACAAGCCATGTACTTATTATTTTGAGTTCTTCACCTTTGGAGCACTCTTGTTTGCCTTGAGTAGTCTGTTCACGTATTTCTATTTCTGCCTTCCCTAGGTTCCTCAAGCAACAGACGTGGTACAGTAGTACCAAAGATATTACAGACGAAGGAAAATTCTATCCATTTTTCAGATTACTGCTGGCTTTGATTGTCAAAGTTTTCGCCTTCTTCCACATTGTATATGTTCAGCAGGAGACAAGGGTCGACAATCCACTGCCTCCAGCTGAGCCCGAACCAATTTTTGATGATCATCCAGCAGTGGAGACTTTCAGTTTGGACCACATCAGTCCTGTCATCGAGCGCCTTCAGAGGCTCGAGGGTAAGGTCGATGAGCTTGGCAGCAAGCCCCCAGAGATTCCCCTAGAGAAAGAACTGTCCCTCTTGGAATCATGGAATAGAATAAAATGTATTGAATCTGATCTGGAACGGACAAAGAAGGTAAGCTTTCATTAACATTATTTTTTGTACAAGCATATCTGTATTTCGAAGTTCAGGAAATATTATAAATAAGAAAATATACTAAAATTAGCAGTCTGGCTATATGTTACTGTCAATAGCATACATTTTATATTATTAAACATGGTACAAAACTACAAAGAATTTGTAATGTTGGAAACCGGCAGGCACAGTAATAAGTTAGAAAACAAACACTTGCAAGACAACTTGAACTTTTAATAAAACACAGGGCAGCTAAAGGCCTTCTTTCGTATAGTATTCTTAGCTATCGCGTTCATTACTACAAGGACTGCAACAATCCTTAAGGATCTTTGAGACAGATTGTTCAAGATTATCATAGCCTCATTGGAAACTATCATTTATCATTTAGATGTTGCTGCCAATTTCAATTGAAAATACGAATTTCCCACTTTCATTGATCAGGTGCTGCAAGCTACCGTGATGAAGCAACTGGAAATTGCAGAGTCAATAGAGGAAGTGATTAGGTCAAAGCTACGCGTAAGATCAACTACTTTCCTTTCTTTTCATCTTTGAACTTGGACCGGATTGTCGTTCCATTGTCGGTCTCACCATTTTACTTTCTTTGTGCAGAGACGAAGATTTTGTGCATAATAAAAACCATAACTCCCGAATTAACAACAGACGTTGTCGACGGATTGAGACTTGAGAGTTCATTTGGTGGCAAAATTACACATAAGACAAAGTTGACGAGTGCAGACCGTGCATTTCGGTGTTAAGATTGGCTTCAAGAATGGGTACCAGGCATAGCAAAAAGTCAGTTCCCCTTTCATCTCTCTTCTTGTAACTCAAAGCGGCTTGTCTATTTTTCATGTTAACAAAGAAGATGTTAGGATGGATGGCAACGGCTAGGAAAGGTAGAAATGGGAAAGTGTGGTACAGATATCAAGATTGTATGCCTCTTGAGAACAAGTGCGCATATAAACATGTGCATTTGTGTGTTGTTTGCCCTTAAGTGTGAGCTGTGTGATGTTGCAAACTTGTAAAAGTCATGGTAAATGCTCTTGCATCAGAGATTCAGAGCGGACTAATTGTAATCATCAAATTTCTTACCTTAAGGAAGTTGTGGTTTTGCTTTCGCCAAGATATGTTACTTATCAGAGTGGAGTAACAATTTTTCTAACCTTCAAATTTTACTGTCCAATGAAAGTTGTGGTTCTACTTTAGCCAAACCCAAGTCAATAATGGATATTTTCCTGGACTTGCTCAAACCTTCAGTTGCCGTCAGTATTCTGTAGTTGTCATGCCATAAATTCAGTCAGTAGATGGTACATTCCAGAGGCGACAAAAATTGGTGAAAGGCTGAAAGCAATGTCATCCAGCATGAAAAAAGCAAACGTTGCAGTGCCCTCTGAGGAGAGAGATTCTACGGTGAATGAACTGGCCATTCTGTTGTGCCCTGTCTGTCCTTGTTAGGTTTGTTAGGTTGTTTCAGACAATGTGACAATCATTCAGCCCCATCCCTGACAGTGACCGACAGGAAGACATGCTGCGAATGACAAGTCGACAGACATGCATTCAGTCTCTATCCTTTCACTTGACATTGCAGTACTAGCTTAACAACCGGAGCTTGCATCGAAGAACCAAGATGTTGTTAGAGATATATCAGAGATAGAGAATTAGAGATAGAAATCATTTTATATTTTTGTATATGGCATGCACCTCTTGTACACCCTATATATATATGCTTCGTTGGGCCTCTAAATACACACACGCAATATTCATAACACTGGTATCGAGCCGAGGTTAGGGTTAAGATTCTTCAGAGTACGCCATCGACTCTAGCCTCCGCTCGTCCTCCATTGCCTTGCCCGGGAGGATCGATCTTCGCTCTGAGGCAGCCTCTCGTCGCCAGCTGTGCTCTCCGCTTTCCCGATTGTCGTCCGGTCGGAGCTCGTTACAAACTTCGGATCGGCAGCGCCAGATCGAGCGCCTCTGCTCGCGCCTCCGAGCCCCGCCAGCGTCTTGCGTCAAGGCCCGTGCTCTCCGCCAGATCCGAAGCCGCCGTCTCGGCTTTGACTACGTCGGCGTCTCAAAACCCGCCGCCATCGGACGCGGCGCGCCTCGCCTCCGCGAATCGCGCCTTCGCGCTCCTCGCCTTGGTGCTTATCTCGGTTTCCCGACGGACCTGCCGCCGACGGCCTTCATCCTGTCTCTATGCTTGGCCCTCGGGCTCCTTCGTCCGTGCAGCTAGCTTCCGTGGAGCGACGTCGGCGGATCAAGGCCCGTCGCCTCGTCTTCATCGGCGAATCGGACTACCCCACCGTCCTGTGCTCGTCACCTTGCGCCGCTCGAGCCTCATGCGCACTGGATCCGCGTCTCTCCAGCGCTGCCATGCTTCAAGTCGCCGATGGATCCGTCGCTGACCAGACCAACGCCGCCAGCGAGTCTTTGCGTTTTGGCTTTTGGTGTGCGGCAGCTTCTGTTTGAGAAGAAGGGAGATGAGTATTGGCTACTGGCTATTGAGATGGCTATTGGCTATTGAGTCGCTGCCTCTGCGTGGAACTTTGCCACCTGCGTCACAGGAAAATGAGATGCTGATGCTAGTACTGGTTACATGCTGCTGCTTGCCTTTTGTCATTGCAATTTTGTGTGCTTTGGCTGGCCAGGAAGGTGCATCCGTATTTTGATCTTTGGTCTTTGTTTGGGTCTATTAAATTTGCGTGGTGATTGTGGGCTAGTGCTATTTGCTGCTGGTCCTTACTGTTTAGCCATCGTTCTTGCCTGCTTGCTGTTAGTATCTACTACTAGTATTCTTTGTATCGTTTTCTTCCGTTGCGTCCATCAAAGTCCGTAACTCTTTATCTGAGAGTTCGTCTATGTCATGTGAGTCCACAAATTTATTGTCAGTCATCGAAGCATAGTAATTTTCTTTTGCATGACAACATTGCATTTTTCTTTTCTTGAGCATTGCAAATCCGTCGCGCCCCAAGCTTTTAAAATTCACGCGCTTCTTTGTGCTCGCGTTTTGTTGTATACATGCATTCTTGCGCTTCTTCCGCAGATTGCGTCTCCGTTCTTACTTCGTGCTTTATGTCCACGCTTCTTTTGCCTTTGTGCATCTGTTGCGCTTCTTGTGCCTTCTTGCCGCCGTCTTGGGCTTCGATCTGCGTTGTCATGCTTCTATTAATTCCTATTCAGCTTGATTTGACAGATTTCTATATATTTGTCGATTTCATCATCTTCTTCGTCATATTGCTGCGGTCGACTTTGCTCTCGAATCTTGTGTTTTATGGGCTCTCGTACGATCTCGGATGGGAGAAGATCTTTTATCGACATATTTTCCAAGAGCTGCATGCTACGACAACATTAGCAAGACTCGGACTTTGGATTTTTCCCTTTTTTAGTGTTAACTCTTTCCAAATGTAATGCTATTGCATACGCCTTGCATTTGAGGGGGGGGTGTTAGAGATATATTAGAGATAGAGAATTAGAGATAGGAATCATTTTGTATTCCTTATCTGTATATGGCATGCACCCCTTGTACACCCTATATATATTGCTCATTGGGCCTCTAAATACACACACGCAATATTCATAACAGATGTAACTTGGATGGTTAGATCTGTAACGTGAGCAACCGAAACAAGAACATGATTAACAGCAGTCATTTATGAGAATACCCATCGAATTAATCATGTCATGTGATCAGATTTGTGGTTGAATTGGCTTCGCAGTTTGGATAGGATCGATTTTTTGGCCCATGAATTTAGCAATGCATTTGGCAAGTAGCTACACAAGACTTGTCTCCGCCCTCACGTCCCTCCCGCGCACCGCTCGTCACTCCGGCGGCGGTGGCCACTCCTAGCATGCTCGCCTCATTCCCAGCTGTCACCTAGCACATCGGCACGGCCTCCCAGCACGCTCTCTCCCCAGCAGCCACCCAACACCTCGGCGCAGCCTCCCTGTGCGCTCTTCTTCTCTCTACCGCCATCCAACACCTCGGCGCTGCCAGTCCCTCTGGCAACGGCACACACAACCCAATGAGCTCATCCTCTCAAAACATAGACTTCAGGGCAACAGTCACTAGCAAGAAGTCCAAGAAGGAGCGTAGATGGATGGAATCCTCGCTTTCTAGCCCAGACTCGGTAGGATCCCGACGCCGCGGGTCGCCGGCCAGGTCGTCTTCATCAAACCCGCCTGCCCTCAGGCTCCAGTCACCGAGCCCTTCAGGGCTCCTAGCGGTCGAGCCCGGTCGTTGTGGGGCATAGGGCTTGTCGGCTGAAGCTAGGGGCAAGTCTGTGCTCTTCCTCGACGGCAGGCTTCTGCCGCGCATGGGTGTCGCGTCTCCGCCGGCGAACGCTGTCGGCGCAACTAAACTGTCTGGGGACGGCGACTGGCATGAAGTCCATCGGCGGCGCTCGTGGCACAGGAGGACTCAACCTTGGCGGCGGCTGGCCGCTGGGTCACGGCCGGTCCCGCAAGACCTGCTAGGCCTTTGCTTTAACTGCTTCGCTGGCAACCACGTTGCGGCCGATTGCAGGAACCCCACCCGTTGCTTTCGCTGCAAAGAAGTGGGGCACACGTCGGTTCACTGAAAAGACCTTCTAGCAAAGGTCCGGCCGGTGCTCCGCCTGTCGTCGACTTGCAGGCTTCCTTGCAGTCGCGGCCGAAGGTCGTCCAGCAAACTGCATTTCGCAGTTCGTCACCTGCCACTGGTAGCTCGGGTCGTTCACCTCCGCCGCAGTGCCGCCGGACTCAGAGGCCAAGCACACCTTCAGTGGATTGTTCGTTCCCGACCAACGAAGGCCGTCCCATCTCTGGGGGCGGTAATTGCTCTCTTCCACCTCTTTATGGGGATGTCGATGATGAGTTTCCCCTTGGAACCCTCATCACCGCCCCGCCAAGGAGGCTTGCATCGTTCTGTTCTCCCCGGCAATGCATGATATGGAGATATGTTTGGAGCGGGCATTAATCTTCTACGTAGGGGGAACGAGGCCACAAGTCTCTACACAAGAGGTCGCGCAAGCTTTGCAGGTTGAAAGGGACTTGCCGCAAGACAGCTTCGCCATTCATCCCTACTTCCCGAAAAATTTCCTAGTGGTCTTCAACACCCACTCAACCAAAGACCGGGTTCTTCGTCGCGGCACCATCAGGACGCCCAAATTCCTTCTCCTGGCTCGTCAATGGTCGCGTTTGGCTCAAGCAGTTAGCCAACCTCTTCGGTTCAGAGTTAAGCTTAGCTTAGAGGGTTTGCCACTGCATGCTTGGAGTTTGGCAGCGGCTTCAGCCATTCTATCCCCTTCCTGTTGGATTGAGGCTTTCGACAAATCGTCTACCTCGCGTGCCGACCTGTCAGTGTTCCGTATGGTCGCCTGGCCTTTAAACCCTATTTTGATCCCAAAAGAAAAGGCGGTGTCCATTGCCGAACCAGACTTCCTTCTGGATGGCTCCATCCTTGACCATGGGACGCAAGTGTTCTCGAGGCTGTCTGCTTCAAGGGAGGTGCGGGAGGCCTTGCGTTACAACAACATCATTCATATCATTGAGGTTGAAGATTTCTCCTCTTCAGCATTGCAGCACCTCTCTTTCGCTCCTTCAAGTGATGATTCGGGCTTTGGTGGCCTCCCACAAGATAGCCCAGACGGATCTGGTGCACGTCGCCATTTCTTTTGCACCAGGCCAGCGCGTGGTGGACGGCACCGAGCGGCCCGTCGGAGGTCGAGAAGACAGACGCGGGAGCGACCGAAGTCATGTGAATTCTTTTGCTTCGTCCTGGAAACTGCCTCCATTATCTACAGTACACCCCAGGGGTGTCAGGGGCTTTGGTTCCTCGGGTCAGGTTTTTCACGACAAAGGTGGCGTGAAGAAGAAGCTCTCCAGTCATGTCAGGCAATTTGCTAGTGAAGCTAACAGGTCTACTAGCAGCTTGCCATTTTCTGGGGTCTCCTGGTGTTGCGAGTAGCCCGGTTCAGCAAAAGAAGGCCTTAAATGCTGCAGCTTTGCCTTTTAGTCCGGTGAGGGACCAGCTGGATCAAAGCATTGAGTCACCCCTTGCTGCTCCTATGGCCAAAGCAGCAGCACTGCGTTGTCCACCTGTTCCTGCCGAGCTACCAGCTAGGGATGCAGCTAGTCCTCAAAAGGCTCATTCGGCTGTCGTTGGTTTCACAACCGCAACCCACTGCTTCAGACCCTAGCAGGTTCCATCCCAAGATGCATGTGCCATGCACGAGCAACAATGCACGCATCCTTCCATCCAGCTCCCTACTGGGGGGCGAAGGGGTCTCCCAAAGGATTCAACAGCCCAAGTGTGGGCTCGGCGGCTAAGGCCCTCTCTACGCGCTGCAACAATGTAGCGTGGATTGGTGAAGCTAAGTCTGGGTGTATGGGCAACTCTAAGGCTTCACAGCCTAGCTGTAACTTGCCGCTTTCAACTGCTGAACATGTAGCGATGAAGTCACAATTGGAAAGCTTGGATTGATTGTTGCTGCTCTTCCGTTTAGTCCTGTCAGCGCCGCGCCATTTCCTTCCTTCGAGGCTCCTGAAGGTGGGTCTGAAGGAATGCCAATAGCATCAGTCGAGCCTTCCGAGGTGGCTGCAACCCACTCTCTTGGCGTTCATGCTTCGGGCTCGGCCTCACCTTTGTTGGTTTCAAGCGGTTGCCTGTTGGTCAAGGTGGAAGAGGAGGTTACTGGAACAATTCCATCCTGCGCTATCCAAGTTGACGGTGGCGCGACAGCCGTAGCTAGCGTTCGTCTCAGAGATTCTTGTGCGCTAAAGCCGCTTAACCCTTCGGTCGTTCCGAGCATGAGTAAGCTCGATGACAGTCCTCTTCCGGTGATGCTTTTGCGCACGCAGGCGATGGATGTTGTGCTCGACACAGGAGGATCCGGCACTGTCCAAGACGATGGCGGTGTGGGAGCCTTAGTGGCCGTTCATCTCAGAGCTTCAAGTGCCTCTGCTGGCCTCGCTCTAGGTGCTTCGCTTGCTCCCTCAGGCTAGTTGTCGGTCGGCGAGTCCAAGCTCCAAGCTTACTCGCGTAGGGCTAAGTGCAAGCTACGGGTTCGGGTTCTTCCAGCGCCTAACGTGCAGTGCGCAACAGCCGTTCATCCATCTACTGCTACTCTGTGTCGCAGCAAAAGATTAGCGGCTTCGTGTCTAAAAAATGTGCCAGCTGAGCGGCGAGCACAACTTCTGTTAACTAGAAGGTTGGGTTTTAATGTCACCAACAGTTTGGACAATGTAGAGGCGCTTAAAGACTTCATAAAGTTATTTGACAAGCCGCTTTCGAAAGACCACATAGCTGCATTGGCGGCTCTCTTCCATATAACAGTTTCGGAGACTCTACCTATTGGACTTGACGGCAATGCTGAGGTTGCTGAGGCCTCTACACCCCTGGTTGCCATCTGAGCTTGCGTGCTCGAGTCGTTGGTCGCTTCTTCGCCTCTATGGATGTTTGTAATGTTAACTTCCTCAGCTGGAATGTTAGGGGTTTAAACATGAGAGCCAAGAGACATGTAGTTAGAGAAACCGTGGTAGCCTCGCAAGCATCGGTCGCATGTATCCAAGAAACTAAGCTTATTGTAATTGACTTGCCTCTTGTAAAAGAAACTCTTGGAACCTTGTTTGATAGGTTCTTTTATTTGCCGTCGTCTCAGTTTAGAGATGGTATCCTTCTAGTGTGGAACTCTAGCAAGGTCTCCTGTACTGCACATGATGTTAGTGTTGTCGGGACCCAAAATATGCAATTCTGGACCCTCTGTGTATAACGCACTAGTCCAGGATCAAGCTAGTGCACACAGTGTCAACATAGATGCATATCGATCCACACAAAGCGATTAATAGCATAAACGAGTAATTTGATAAATAAATAATTGTTTTGACCTTATGGTCGAGTTTACATTTATTAAGCCACGCAGGGCTAACAAAGAAATAAAATAGCAACGGAACAAAAAAAAACTCCAGCGGAATCCCATCAATTCACCACAGGCAACTGACTGGGATCAAAAGACCCTACGATCAACCTTCGCAAAGCTCCTCCTCGAAAGCAGGCGATGACTCCTCCTCCTCTGTTGCATGTTTTATAATAAGCATGAGTACACAACCGTACTCGCAAGTCATACCACAGAATGCAAATTATAGATGCAGGCTTATTCCAAAGGAATGGCTTCTGTGGTTCTTTTGCAGAAATGCAGCTTTTGCAGTTTGAATACAAGTAATAGATTGAAAGCATAATTCAAAACAAATAGATAATAATAATTTGACAGTTTTATTTCTCAAAGACATATAGCCTAAACAAGTTATTCACATAGCCATATGACTTAAGTCACACAGCTCCCTTCCCAAGGTTTTCATGAAAATCTACCCTCGTGTGAAATCCCGAGCATGTCCATGATCATGACGCGCTATTCAATAGATTGGTTAATACTCTGCAGAGGTTGTACACTTTACCCACAAGATGTAATCAACTGGATCAGAGTTGATCACAACAAAACCTTTCAGAAACTTCATCTCAACATTGACACTCCCGGTATACTTAGCCGCCACAGATGCACACCGTTGGACAGGGAAACGGCGAACCACCCCGCGATGCAACTACTTGGTAGTACACACCTCCACCCAATCCGTCACAGCTAACCTACAACCTGAGTAATCAATGTCAAGAATCCATAACTTACTAAGTTAGGACTGTCCCATACCAGGCATGTGGTTGTACGAGAGGCCTAGTTCAATAGCGCACAAGTTTATGCTATCATTCCCGTTAACACAGCTCCACCATAAAAGCACACAGGACCACTTGCCCCCGTCCAAAACCTTTTTCCACCTTGTTGGTTAAGTGCAACACATGCCATCAACGAGTAATGACACATAGTACACACAATTTTATCAAATGGTTCCATAGTCACTTAGTCAAGTTTATAATGGCGACTTACATGAAATGATGACTCGTAGCATGGCTAAGCAAACTAATCGTATCTAACCAACCCACGTTGGTAATACAATAGCACCAACTAAATAAAACAAACTAGGGTGACAAAAGGTTATGGCATACAATTAGACAAGGAGGTTATAACAAACTGGATATTAACTAATCCCAAAAACATTGAAATAAATAATTAAAGTAAATGCAATAATTTGAATCAAAATATTTTGAAAACTGGGTTCAATATGATCAAAGGTATAACTTGCCTTGAAATAGATCTAAGTACTGATCTTGCTCTTGAGGTGTTCCTTCTTCTTCAAATCTTCCCGAAGTATCGACGTCTACTCGCAAACGAAAGCAAATAAACAAAACAAATAAATAATAGAGGCAAAACAAACTCCAAAAATTAAATAAAATCTCAGATAAATAGATCTCGGATTTAGATGAATTTAGAAATTTAAATGGGCTCAAATAGAGTTCGGATGCAAAAGATATGAGCTTGGGAAGTTGGAAATCTAAAGAAAACCCTAAAACTGGATTATTGAAATATCCCGAATTATTTTCCAATTGAAAATTCCGAGTTTATGACGTAGGGTTAATGTCATCAAAGAATTTTGGCCGAAAGGAATTAAAAAGAAATTGATATTGAGGTGGGGCCCACTGTCATACGGACGGTGTACTATGGACTAGGTTCAAGGAAGATTGGATCTGACTTTGTGGATTGGGTTTGCTGATTGGGATCTAACGTGGCCACCATGCGAGTGACACATCAGCAAACAAAAGACATGGCATCGCACGTGGTCGCCAGGTCACCTGATGACATTAGCTCACCGGTGACACTTCTGGATGGCGGCGACAACGGCGGCACAGGGCACGCCGGCGAGGGTGAGTGGTACTGAGAGATAGATGACGTTATTGCACACATTATGGTACCCACCTTGGCTTGAGAGGACAACGGAGGTCGCCGGAGTTGATGTTGGAGCGGAGGACGAAGATGCGGCTATTGTCGGGATTGGCCACCAGCGACGCTTCGGGCCAAAGGAGGGGTGCACGAGGTTGCTCTTGCGACGAGTAAGCCGGTGGTACACTCCACAGGGACAAGGCGTCACCAGCAGCGAAGAAATTCAAAGATTGAGCTTCAGCACCGAAAACCCTAAACTAACAATTGTGCCACCTCTAGGGCTTTAGGAGGGGAACAGGATGAGGATTCAGGATCAGGAAGGGATTGCGCACCCGGGGATGCTATTTATAGGGGTTGGGCGGCACAAATTTGGAAATCCCCAAATCATGTGCGACATGGACTCATCGGTTCTTAAAGATAGAAAACAAATCGGGATAAGATTCCAACAGATACGGATGCGGAAGAGATAAAGATCAAGTTTGGCAAGATTTCCCAGGATTGTTTAGTTGGAAAACGGATTTGTCGGACGGAGCTTCTAGAACATCAATGGCGGATCTGGCGGGGCGTTCTTGAAGAAGCCGGCTCAGGGACGACGAAGGCGCGGGCCCCACATGGCAGCGGCCGAAGGAATGGCCCACCTGGCAGCGGGGTAAGGCGCGGACGCTTTCGGACCACCTTGATCTGATCGTTCACCCTAGATCGGACGACTCAAATCCAAGGCGATGTTCGGACCGTCCGAAGGCCTAACTCTATCGGACCGTCCAATTCTGATCAGATGGCTCACGCGTGAAGAGAGAGATGGAGGGACTGACAGATGGGGACCACCCGTCAGCGGCGGCATCTTGCGCGACGCAATTTGAGGCCGCCGCAAGACAGAGAATTGGACCCTCACGGAGGTTGGGCGAACAGAATAGGAAGTAGGTTTCGGCCCGACTTGATTATCTGAGATTTTAATAGTTTTTCCTTTTAATAAAATACCAGAAATTCAAATAAGCAATACAAAATAGCAAATGAACTTAGAAAAATTCCAGAAAAATTTGGAAAATATATCCAAGCACATAAAACCCAAATAAAATAGTTTTGGCCACTGTTCATGTTGACTTTAGTCATATTAAATGGTTTTGATGTACAAAGTCCATATTAAGCTTTTGATTAAAATTCAGATAAAATCCAAATGGTGAATTTTCTTCCTACTAACTATTGAAAAGATTTTTAAAACTCAAAAAATTGGGATGTTACAAGAGTGCACTCCATTACAGTCGAGGTGTCCTTACCCGGCGGCTATCTCTCCTAGCTCACTGTTGTGTATGGCCCTACTGAAGACTCTCTCAAACCGTCGTTTCTGCAAGAGCTCCACGATATCCACGGTTCTAGGCAAGGTCCTTGGATTATCCTCAGAGATTTTAATCTCATTCTACAAGCCAGTGACAAGAACAATGATCGCTTAAACAGACGACTAATGGGCAGTTTTCATCGTGTGGTTGATGATCTGAATCTCAAGGAAGTCCACCTAAATGGTAGATCGTTCATGTGGATGAGTGCGCGGGAGAGACCCATGTTGGAACGTATTGCTCGCGTGTTTCTTTCGTCGGATTGGGACCTGCAGTATCCGGACTGTTTGCTTCAGGCACTGCCTTCAACAGCCTCTGACCACTATCCTCTACTATTCTCCATGACTGGTCTTCCTGGAACCAAGAAGCGTTTTCGTTTTGAGAAGTTTTGGATGAGAATGGAAGGGTTCCAGGATACGGTCGCAGCGGCTTGGAAATGTGACAGCTGGTTGTCTGACCCTCTGCGACGTCTCCATCATCTCCTCACAACAACAGGGTGAGCCTTGCAGAGCTGGAGCCAACGTGAATGCGGTAGCATTCGCCAGTAGATCGGGTTGTCCAAAGCACTGATCGGCTGGTTGGATGTGGCGGAGGAGATCCGGCAACTTTCTCCTTGGGAGAGATGGCTCACATCGGCACTCAAGAGGAGGTTGTTAGGTCTTTGTTCTTTTGAACGAACTATTGCGTCAGGTCGTGAATCAGGTGGTTACGTGAAGGGGACGCAAACACTCGCTACTTCCATCTGCATGCAAACCAGAGTAGACGTCGTAATTACATCTCAGGTCTAAAGGTGGCAGATACTTGGGTGCACTCTCAGGCCGGGCTAGAGGAGACCTTCTATGATTATTTCATGAATATCATGGGAACACCGACTGAGCGTGAGCATTCATTGGACTTGAGCTACCTTGATATGGCTACCCATGATTTAAGGGCTTTAGATGCTGACTTCTCTGAGGCTGAGGTTTGGGAAGTGATCAAGTGCATGTCCACAGAGAAGGCGCCGGGGCCTGACGGCTTCTCAGGTCAATGTTGTTGGTCAATCATCAAGCCAGACTTAATGGTGGCATTTCATGCCGTTGGTCGCCTAGTTGGAAAGAGTTTTCACATGCTCAACAAAGCTCTGTTAACTCTTATACCAAAAAAGCAAGCACCACAGGAAGCACGAGACTACCGGCCTATTAGCCTCCTTCACAACTTTGCCAAGATATTCTCTAAAGTTCTTGCTCGAAGGTTATCTCCGGAACTGCCAAAGCTTGTGGCTTCCAACCAGTCTGCTTTTACCAAAGTCGTTCTATTCAAGATAATTTCTTCTTGGTCAGACACTCAGCACGCTTGCTGCATCAGATTAAGCAATCAGCTTTGCTGTTCAAATTAGATATTGCTCAAGCTATTGACTCCCTGTCCTGACCTTTTCTGTTGGAAATTCTGCGGCACAAAGGGTTTGGACTAAGGTGGTGTTCTTGGCTAAGTATTATGTTTATGACTTCCTCCACCAGAATTCTGGTCAATGGGTAGCCTGAAAGGCTGGTTTGGCATGGTCACGGGTTGCGTCAAGGAGACCCTCTATCTTCGATGTTGTTCATCATTGCCATGGACGCACTCAACATCATGATCCTCACTGCGGAAAAAGAAGCTTTTCTCCATCCGATTGGAGGGCGTCGAGGTCTACCTCATCAGCTCTCTTTGTATGCAGATGATGTAGTCCTATTCTTAACACCAGTGAGTGAAGATCTTTTAGCCATCAAGGAAATTCTACAACTTTTTGGTGAGGCTTTGGGGCTGCGCACCAACATGTACAAGAGCTCCTCTCTCCAATCAGATGCAATGATCAACAGACCCAGCTCGTCAAAGATTATTTGCAATGTAACATCGCTGCTTTTCCTTGTAAATATCTTGGCTTGCCTCTTTCCTTGCGGAAGTCGTCACGTGTGGATTTTCAACCTCTAGTGGACAAGGTCGCTAATCGTCTGCAAGCATGGCAAGCCGGATTGCTTTCTCAAGGGAGGCGCTTGATTTTGGTTAAGGCAGTGTTGTCAGCCATGGCAGTTTATAATTTCATAGCCCTGGATCCTCCGCGATCAGTAATCAAAGAAATTGATAAGATGCGTCGAACGTTTCTTTGGAAAGGATCACAACATGTTTCAGGAGGTAATTGCTTGGTGGCTTGGTCGGTAGTTTGTCGTCCCTTACACCTGGGAGGTCTCGGTGTGCACAACTTGAGTGTGTTAGGGCAAGCCATGCGCATCCGCTGGCAATGGCTGCAGAGAACGTGGGATGCACGTCCATGGGGAAGGTTGCAATTCCAGATTAACCTGGAGGAGCATGAATTGTTTTAGGCCTCCATCATGGTCAGAGTGGGCAACGGTGAGAACATGTTATTCTGGGAGGACCGCTGGTTGAACGGTTGCTCAATTCAAGGATTCGCACCATCGATCGTCCAGATGGTCACTCCTTCGATTCGAAGGAAGAGAGCAGTGGTTCAGGCCCTTAGCAATGATGATTGGATTCTGGACATCTAGGGTCAACCAGGCACCCAAGCGGTTAAGGAGGTTATGCAGCTGGGGAATAGGTCGCAACAAATTCGTCTTGCTCAGGATGAGGTCAATTCAGTATGCTGGCGTTGGGAATCCTCAGGTCACCACTCTGCTAAGTCGGCATATGGGGCTTTCTTCACAGGTTCGATAAGGTTTCCTTGTGCTGAGGCCATCTGGAAAGCTAGGGCGCCTCTAAAATGTAAAGTCTTCATGTGGCTGGCTATTAGGAGGCGGTGCTGGACAGCTGATCGCCTAAGGCGTCGCAGACTGCAAAATCAGGGAGTTTGCGTTTTTTGCAGGCTCTAGGAAGAGACTAGTGATCATCTCCTGGTAGGCTGCGCGGTCACTGCGCAAGTTTGGGCTCGCTTTATAGTTCAAACTGGCTCTCAGTGCCCAGTTCCTCGCGGGCAACTTACCCTTCAAGACCATTGGTTGGCAGCTCGGCATTCTCAACCAAGGAGCCGAAGAAAGGAAACAGGTGAGTGTATCATTCTCGTCTCTTGGATGCTTTAGAAGGAGCGCAATCAAAGGATCTTCAACAACGTGGCTAGTTCCAGTGATCAGATTCTCCAGCTTGCTCTCTAAGAGCATCAACATTGGCGTATGGCAGTTGCACATCGTCGGGCCGCCGCCTTGGAGGAGTAGTTGTTTTGTTTTGTCAGTAGCCTCTCCTTTCGGCTTAGTCTCTTGTTGTCCTTCGGCTGTCGTGTTCGGCAGTCGGGGGGAGGGGGGGTGCGTGGGTTCTAGTCGGAAGTTGCTGGATTAGCTTGTAACTAAAAAACTGTTGTGTTTTCTCCGGATCTTCCGGTTTTCTTCTGTCTAATGAAAGATGTGCAAAAGCTCTTCCGGTTTTCTTCCGTCTAATGAAAGATGTGCAAAGCTTTTGCACATCCTTGAAAAATTTAACAAGCACATCGGCAAGGGAGAACATGATCCAATTTGAAAGACCATGAGAAAAATTCTCAAATCCTCAGCTATTTTGGCACTGGGTAATACCAAAAGTTAGGTCTGTAAAATATTTTCACTCAACCATAAATTTTTGTTTTGCGTGTAAAATTTCAATTTATCTATATTGTTTAATCTTGCTAAACGTAACATAATCTAACAAGGGAAGTCCGCACGTTAATATAAATGTAAAAGATAGAGTCCACTTGTCGGTAGGTCTTGCCCTCACACTATCTCTATGGCCACCAATTTCACCTCCTCGTCTCCTCCTTTTTCCTATGTTACCACCGGTGCTACTACCATTGTTGCCGGTCACCACCCCTCCCCACTATCCTTTCTCCATGCCCGCCATTGGCTCCTTAAACTTTGGCACTGTCCTCAGTCTCGTCGCCATTGCTGATCCCCTAGTTGGCACTGTCCTAAGTATGTTAAGTAACAATAAACGAACCATGTGGAAATTCCTAACTGACCAGTGGACCCAATTGATCATGATGGAGTAACACGAATAGCCCAAGGCTGATTTGAAAGAGAGCAGCAGAGGACGAGCGAGACCGGATCCGGGTCTCTTTCCTCGTTTTTGCACTTCAGCGCACAGCTTAAAACCCAATCCAAACCCTTCTCTCTCTCTCTATCTCTCGCATTGGGCTTCCATTCTTGGAAGAATTGCTTCTTTCCATCCGAGCTGAGCTTTATCTCCAGGTAAATTTCTGACGCCCTGCTGCTACGGGCACTAATCTTTCTCTGTTTCCTCTTGCTTTTCTTTTCCCTTTTTCTTTTTGGTTCATTGTGTTCTTGGCTTCGCATGGTCCTAGAATAGATCTTAGCCTGTTCTTGTTGATCCAGTGCTTGGCATGTAGTGATCTTTACTCCAGTAGGATATCTTGGTGTTATCTTAAATACCCGCCCAGCGGGGCGATGTCCTATCAGTGAACGCATCCATACCCTCATTTTTTCCGCAACAACTCAAACCGTCGCCGGGCCACTTCTTCATGTGCAGTTGTGCACACATCGAAATTCATCGCTCTCCCACTCCTTCGCGTCGCGACTTGCCACCTGTGCCTGATTGGCATTCGTTTCGTGCCTCAGAGATCCCAACCCCCTTCGGCGCTCAGTCTGCGGGTTGCAATGGCGGGCGTGCGCGAAGATGAGGGGATCTGACAGTGTAGGAGGCGGCGGCACATGGAGGTAGCGCTGGCGACAGGAGGAGGTAGCGAGGAGGGGAGGCGGCGTCCGGGACGGGAGAAGGCACCGGGAGGGAAGGGAGGAGAGGAGGCGGCGGTATGTTGGAGGAGAAGCGGCGGTGCCAGGGAAGGGAGGGGAGGCAATGACGGCACACGAGAGACGAAGGTGTCCTTCCTTCGCTGTGCCGCCGTCTCGAGTTCGTTGTGTCCTTTTCATCGTAATCCTCTCCTGTTGTGCTGCCTCCTCGCTTACCACCGTGACGCTGCCACCGTCTCCTCCCCCGGCCTCCCACCTCCTTGCCGCGATATGCTTGGCGAGGGCTGCAGAGGCCAATGGCCGTGAGAACCAAGTCATGGCTTAGGTTTAGGGTGGAAGAAGGTGGCTATCGACGCGTAACCCTCTTTCATGTCAACCGGCAATTGTTGGAAATGGGCAGCACGACAGAAGAGAAGTCGGCATTAACTTCAACTTCCAAAGGTACACAATCTATGAGCTCAAAATTTTAATTTCTGGGTAGTAGTAGTAGCAGGTAATACAATAGATGAAGTTAATGTTTCTGTTTATATGCGTATGAAAAAAAATTTGATATTTATTATGCAGTTTATGATCCCGTTTGCTCAAACGCATGAACACTCTACTATAATACCAATACTTTTGCCAATTGCCATACTTTGGGCTGGGATTCAACTCTACTATAATATCAATACTTTTGCCATACTTTGGGCTGGGATTGGAATCCTCACGCTGGCAAACTACGGGATCATTTTGTGGGTTGGATAGCTGAAAGAATTAGCAAAGGAATCGACTAACTGCACTCTTTCTGCTGAAACTAGCATCTTTCGCAAAGGCTACTGAGATTCTGGATTCTGGTACAGTCTGAATCTGAATATTCGGTAGATTCCATAAGATTCTGGATCAGGCAATGTGACTGTAGTAACTTATTTTTTGAGAAAAAATAAAAGAAAATAAAGACGAAAACGTTAGTGGGGAACAGTAAGCTTGTTTCTGGATAGGGTTGTGGACTGTTACATCTGATGCAATTTTCTTACAAAGAAAACTCGATTTGCCGAAAGAGTTGAGTTAGTTCTTGGTTTCCGATTGCAATATGGTTACGGGTCTTATTATCTTATACGTAAAAGATAACTTAAGTAGATGCATAGGCTCTAGGGCATTTTGTGTGATGTCGAAACAAAATTAGAACTTAAGGCCCCATTTGGAACGCAAGATTTTCCTAGATTCCAGCAGAAACTGAACTGTTTCCTATGAAATTCTAGTGTTCCAAACACGCCCTAAGTGGGTAATGTGTTTGTTAAGTAAATTGCATCAAACAGCCTTATCATTTGAAGTGAAGAGAAACTTATTGAGGACTGTCCCTAAAAAGCATATAATGGAACCTGGGCTGTCTCATGGCATGTTTTTGCAACGATTCAAAAGCAGAACGGAGTGGGGGTTGCCATTTCTTATCTTGCCGAGGTTAGGGTTCCGGTAGGCATAGAGGCTGACCGGCAAAGAGGTGGCAAAGAGAAGTGACAGATGCAACAGAGGAGGCGCCAATTAAATATATTTGTTGTTTTGTCTCTATTATGTATTTTTGCCTGCAGATCAGTGCCTTTGTCAAGGCTGTGGATTATCTTCAGTTAATGGAGGGTTCCAAAGTGTTTGAAAAGTTTTAAACAGAATTAAGTGAAAAAATGCACCTGTATTTCGTCCAAACAATATCTTAATCAGGATTCTCATACCAGCTGGTTGAAGGCACCTAGTATTATCTGGTGTACCAGACATTTTTAGAAGTTAGTTGGTATACTAACAGCATGTAGTCACTTGTGAAGGAACCAGCATCAGTATGCCAAAATTTCTCCTTGATTTCATTTGCCAATAGCACCATTACAGTGATTGTATCAATCTTAAAAATGTACCCTGTTCAGATAATGAGTTTCTGTGATGTTACTTTATGGCATTGTTGCAGTTGCTACAGTTCAACGCAAAAGTGATATAGCTTATAGTCTTATACTATGATTTGTTGCAGGAAGAACAAATGTTATTCCTTTTGTTTTGGTCATGTTCGACAATCATCTTTGTGCTAGTAGAATGGTAGTAGAATCCTAAATGTGAGTTATATTTTTTAAAAAAGGAGAAGAAATAAGTGACATATATGATAGTGGGTGACATCTCAGGTAAAAATTCGATTTTCACCAAACTTAGAAGTTTCAAAAAATTATTAAAAAATTATGACATGTAGTAGAGGATATGTTCTACATCTCTAAAAAATTTCAAGAACAAAACTGCATCTGCGAGATACAAAAAAGGCAATTTTTTTTCTGAAATAGTGAAATGTGATCGAGTTTGGTCTTGACATTTTGCGAATAAGTTCGCAGTGCCCGAAGAGTCAGTAGCAGAACCGGCAGAACCTGTCGAAGGAGAACCTGAAGTAGCAAGCAGGCGTCGAAGTCTGGCTATCTCCTGCTCAGTGAGAGAAACTACTGAAGGAGTCGATGCAGACGTTAATGTAGGAACTGCAGAACCTGTCGAGGGAGAACCCGAAGTGGCAAGCAAGCGTCGAAGTCTGGCTATCTCCTGCTCAGTGAGAGAAACTGCTGAAGGAGTCGATGCAGACGTCGATGTAGAAGCACCAGTGCCGGTGCTAGTAGAAGAACGACGTGAAAGATGCCGCTGCTTCTTATAGCACTGGGACTCAATGTGGCCGACCTTGTCACAGTAGGAGCAGTGAGAACGGCCACCGTCAGATGGAGGGCGGCCACCACCACCGTGGCGGCCCGGAGGAGGAGGCGATGTCTTTGCGTGGAAGCGATCGATGTAGCGGTGGACGCGGCGAGTGGCATCGAACCAAAGACCACTCATGCGAACGGAAGCCATCGGTGGCGGCGCCGACGGCGCGGGCGACCAAACGCGAAATCTCAACAGCGGCCCGACGGCCGCGTTAGATCGGCGTTTTTTGCTTTTTTGCTTTACTTACTTACGGGCGGTTCGGTTCGCCCACTAAAGCAAAAAGCAGGGGAACCCTAGGGTTCCCCAGAGGCGCCGCTGGCGGCGGCGGCGAAGCGGCGGGCGGCTGAGGGCGGCGGCGTTGGAGCAGCGGCGGCGGCCTCAGCGGCAAAAGCAGCGGCGGCGGCAGCGGAGAAGCGGCGGCGGCAGCGCCAGAGCAGCGGCGGCGCGACAACCTCCGGGCGGCGCGGGAGAAGCGCGGAGAGCTGCGGCGACGGCGGAGGCGCGGCGGCGGGGGAGGCGCGGCGGACGGGACTCGGAGGAGGCGCAGCGGCCCGGAGGACAGCGACGACGGCGGAGGCCTGTGGCGGGAGGCACGACGGCCCGTGGTGGAGGCACGGGAATCGACTCGGAGGAGCGCGCGGCGGCCGAGGGCGAGGAGCGCGCTGGGAGAAGATCTGGCGGAAGGAGCGCCCGGCGGCGACGGCGGCGGATGGAGCCGCTTCGGGCGACGGTGCGAAGCGGAGACGAAGGGCTGCAAGGCGAGCCGACTCAAGCCAAGAGGAGTCGTCAAAGATGACGACGAGCGGCGACCTCCAGATCGGATCCGAGAGGCGGCGGCGTCGTGACAAGCGAAGCGAAACCCTAGGTACGCTCTGATACCATGTTATAAATAGTGCATGTATTCAATATGAGGCCAATGGGCCAGTATATATACACAAGATACAGGTGGTGAATATGCACATAACCCCTCATAACAATGGGGAATAACACATGTAGATATATATCTTTAACAAGTAGAACATATCCTCCACTACATTTGGTAATTTTTTGAAACTTCTATGTTCGGTGAAAATCGAAATTTTCAAATTTTCACCATTCTCGCATTTTCACCAGAGATGCCCCCGTGATAGTGAACCTTTTAGAGATTAATTGCAGGACTTCTGATGTGATGATTAAGCTAATTTGCTATTCAACGAGTGCCATAAGCGTAATTATGCCTTAACATGCCAGGCGATTCTCTACTAAATTTTAAGCCAATGAAGATTATATTGTATAGGAAGTTTCTTATGCTTGATATGTGCATGCTTTTTTTTTACTGGCCAGTGTTAAACATATTTTGGCAAGCAAAAGGATTCAGAAGGAACTCATGGATTTGCAAAAGGACCCACCAACATCATGCAGTGCTGGACCTGTTGGAGAGGATCTATTTGACTGGCAGGCCACAATCATGGGACCTAGTGATAGTCCTTATGCAGGAGGGGTGTTCTTTATTAAGATCCATTTTCCTGCTGACTACCCATTTGAGCCTCCAAAAGTGAACTTCCAGACAAAGGTGAATTGATGAGCAATATATATTATAAATTAATTTTCTGAATAACACTGTTATTAATCATTATGGTATTGGAACCCTTGTCCTGGTCTTCATGATTATCCTCAACCCTTTTATTGGGGTGCTAATCAACTGAAATGTATCAAATGGGAAATTCATGATGAGCTGTTACCAATTCAGAGTAAAATTATTCTCAAGGAATGATCTTTATGGATGTACATGAAATAAAATTATGCTATCTTAAGGCTCTAGTGAAGCTAGATTCAAAACATTGCGCTGGTTATTTCTGAACGTTAATCTTGGACTTAGAATGCTACTAACCTCATAGTTGTTTATGTAAGAGATGTTAGATGTTTCAGTGTCTATAGAACTTTTTTGTAGAGTAGCACATGAGGTTATGTTTACAAATGAAATTTATAAATACATGCCTATACCTATATTAGCTGCTTGTTAAGTTTGACTTTTTTTGTGCAACTCTGACGGTTATATTCTGAGTGGATGGACTCTGGCATTGCCAAATGTTGCTGAGATATCGCTCCTCCAAGTTTCAAGTTTGATCAAGTAATTTGGTAGTTTTGAAGTCAGTTACACATGAGTATAGATCAATCGTGGGGTTATGTTTCACTTGAAGTCAAACTATTTTAACTTCTACCAACAATATGTTTATGATTTTTTGATTGGCCATTTGAAAATGGTACGTGTCATTAGTCTCAAAAAATAATTTCATAATATTATAATTTTATTAGGTATTAGAAATATATTATAATAGAATTGGTGGTTAAAGTTACCATGTCAATGGCAACATCACTTTTTTGTGACGGGAGGTAGTAGTTGCTAGCATTTACTAGTAGTCATTCTGATAGCTCAAGCAGATAACTCAAAGACTTGTCATTTTCATCTGGGAAACTCTTTTATTTTTCATGCTATTTGGTCCAGGATAACAAAAAAATAAATAAATCAGAAACTGTGCAACACTAAGCAGATGAACAAGATAGTTGAAGCTATAGCTGCTTCTACTACTCTAGTTACTACTGCTACTAACAATGCAGGTTTATCACCCAAACATCAACTCCAATGGCAGCATCTGCCTTGACATCCTCAAGAAGTGGAGCCCGGCGCTGACCATCTCAAAGGTCCTCCTCTCCATCTGCTCTGTCCTCACTGACCCCAACCCGGTTGATCCTCTCGTCCCGGAGATTGCTCACATCTACAAGAACCAGAGGTCCCGCTATGAGGAGACCGCCAGGGCCTGGGCACGGAAGTACGCCATGGGCTAACTTCTCTGTCGGCTGTCGCTGCGAGATCGTCAATTGCCATGTCGTAAGATTTAAAACTTGAACAGGCTCTTGCGTTATGATGATATCTGTAATGACTGCAAAGATGTGTAGTTTCTTGAACATATGCTTATTATTGGTGTACACTGTCAAGACTGGACCTGCAACTGTGATTGTGTGTGCAAGTGACCTTGTATTTTTTGAAATAAACTTCTCTTTCTAAACCCCAAAGAGCATTTAGAATTTCTCTACTAGTATATGTAAGTCTGGATTTGTGGTGTCTTGGCGAGAACTGATGATGCTTCTACTTGTCACGGTGAAATTCTTGGGCATGTGTTTTGTAATACCTCGGCTTGCTCTTAGTGCGGCCTATGTGGCCCATATAAAATTATGTGGTGTGGGATTAGTCCTACGTTATTGGTCTAAAATGAGTTATAGTAGTATATAATAGAGGTGTTCACAGGTGGCTTGGCCCGGTGGCCGACCCGAGCCCAACCCAGTCTGGGCCGGGCTTGGGATTGCATTTTCGGTCCGAAGGCCCTACTTGAAATCCCGCAGGCTTGACAAAATCAATTAAAAATATATATATAAACCCTTTTTTATTCTTAAAATGAATTAAATATCACTTTTTATTAAAAAACATTAAAATAACACTTTTTTAGTGAAAAAAGCGATTCGGGCAGTAGGGCCAGTTCGGGCACTGCCCATTCTGACCGAGCTTTTCAAGCCCGGCCCACCTAGCATTTGAACAGGTCTAGTATATAATGCTTCTTGGGTCCAAACATATCACCTCTAGATTAATCCTTTTATACAAAGCGATGACGGAAGTGCGAGTGGGGTGCTATACATGTGCGGATTCGCTCCATGGGTGGGCTGAAAATTGAGCGGGTTTTGGATCAAGGTATTACAGATGGTATCAGAGCATCAACCTTTATTGCATGAGTGCATGTGATGCAGGCATAAGACGCATGACGCGTGTGGGCGTGAAGTGGACATGACATGGCATATGTGCCGACATTGAACACACAAACGTGTATCGAGAGGTGGTTCTGGGCATTTAACTCGTATGGGGTGTGCTATCAAGGGTGTCAGCCTTTAAGGGGGAGAATGTAATACTCCGATCTGTTCGTAGTGCGGTCCATGTGGCCCACGTGGAGTTGTGTGGTAGGATTAGTCTTACATTACTTGTCTAAAGTGAGTTGTAGTAGTATATAATGCCTGTTGAGTCGAAACGTAGTACATCTGGATTAACTCTTTTATACGAAGCAAAAATAGAAATGTAAGTAGAATGCTATGCATATGTAGGCTCGTCTCATGGATGGCTGGACATTGAGTAGGTTTTAGGTTAAGATGTTACATGTGTTACATCTGCCATGTGAGAATGAAAATCACCCGGAAGTTGGTGAGCACTCATAAGCTGTTGTAAACAGGGGCGGAGCTGGGCCTCGGGCCTCTCGGGCAATGGCCCGAGGCCCAGCAAAAAAGCACAGCTGAAAAAGAAAAAAGAAACCTGAAAAATCAGTGCAATTTGCTAGTTGGGATGAAATCCTGCTGGGTCGGCCCGAGGCTTTGGGCCACGCTGGCTACGCCCCTGGTTGTAAACATATTGAATTCAATATGTAGTACATAGGCTGGCTTTTCTATTCTATGTCTGTACTAATTGAAACTCCTTCATAAGACCTATCACAAAATCTAGTATGAAAAAAAGCTTAAATTACCACAATAATAAAAAAACTAGAAATTCCCACATTAATTTTTTTAAAAACATTAATTGTCAATCCATATAATTTAGGGGAAATTAGCTCAGTGACATCGCGTTATAGTGTAATCGGAGGAACGACACTCCATTCATGACGCACTGGAAAATAACATCGCAAACACCAAAAAATTAGATGAATGACATCATGCTTGATTACTTTCATTTCCAAATTTTTTAAAATACAAACCGAGCTAAAAAATTATCAATTTTTTGTGGAGCCTCCGATACAGTTTAATTGCTTGTGTATTTTTTAAAAACTTTATACATTCTGATTTTGTCTCAAAAATTTATTAATTATACTATTTTTAGGAATTTTCTAATATAGAAAATGAGGTCTAAACATTATAAATTTTTTCGGGCTCCTTACATAGTAGACTTAATTGTGTAATTTTTCTAGAATTTTTATAAAATTAATTAATGCAATTTCATAATGTCCTTATATTATGAAATATTATACTCCTCACATAGTGGATATTGTGAAATTGCATCGCTTAATTTTGTAAAATTTCAGAAAAATTACACAATCAAGTACACCTGTAAGGAGCCTAAAAAATTCATAATATTTGGACCTAATTTTCTATATTAGAAAATTCCTATAAATAGTATACTTAAATGAATTTTAGAGACAAAATTAGAACGATAAAGTTTTGAAAAAAATACACAAGCAATTAAACTGTGTCGCGAGGCTCTACAAAAAAATTGATAATTTTTTGAGCTCAGTTTCTATATTTAAAAAATTCTAGAAACGGAAGTAACTAACGGCGATGTCATTCGTCTAATGTTTTGGTGTTCGTGATGTTATTTTCCAAAGGCCACTTAACGGAGAGGAACGAGTGTCGTTTCTTGATTACGCCTAACACGATGTTACCGAGCTAATTTTTCCTATAATTTATGGATAAAATTTCATATATATATATATATATATATATATATATATATATATATATATATATATATATATATATATAGGAAGACTTTTCCTACTCTAGGGTGTAGTTACTCCTATTCCGTATCTCACAACGTAGGTAGTATCTTCATGAATCGAGAGTATGTATGTATAGTATACTTAGTATATAAGACCACCTAGGTGGTATTCATACCTTTTCAGGGGTGGTATGTACAATTTTTTAGATATACTCCTTTTTATGTGCGAATATGAAGATATTTACAAAATATGCTAAAAACTATAGACTCTCTTGCAATTTTTTCATGTGGTTCACATTGGAGTATCTTATAATTAGTATATGAGTATACCCAAAGTGATAAAGGAGTATGTCAAGTTCTTTTATGTGGTATATCGAAGTGGGAGTAACTACTTTTCCTATATATATATATATATATATATATATATATATATATATATATATATATATATATATATATATATATATATATATATATATATATATATATATGGGAGGCGAGTTTGTCGGGAAAAAAATCCATTTGTAATGCAAGTTCATTTTATTAGGTAAAGAACATGGCACCGAAAAAAATTCGAGAAAAGGGTGAAACAACGTCGAGCATAAAACTTTCCTACCAAATATATATACAAAAAATAAAAATTACTTTTTAAAATTTATAATTGTGATATTTTAATTCTTAAGTTTGTAGATTGCCCATAGTGTCAGTTCGAAATCCATGATGCCAATCAAAGAGACAAAGTCTAAGGCGATTCAAAACTATGTGATAATCCTTGGGGTTTGGTCCTAATTTGATTTGGTTCCAATTTTTTAAAATATACTCTATTGTCTCAAGTTCTGATATATGTACATATATTGAGAGAAGTAATAATCGTATAACCTTATATACATCCTACTAATCCTAGTGTATAAATCTACATATGTGGATTCCAAAAATTGTGATATTTAAATATGTATAAATTCTAAATTAATTTTTAAATTTTTCTATCCATGCATACATAATTCAAAATAACAATGTGGTGTCAAAATATATCTAATATCATAATTGAACATTCCAAAAAAATGGTAACAAGTACATAAAAATAGGAATGCAAAAAATATATACCAGGTATGAAAATTAGATAATTTATTTGATTTTCCTAAACTTGAAATGTTCGGAAATAAGAACTAAATTTCAAATTTATATAAACTATAAATAATAAAAATATCATTGAAAACATAACTCTGTGTTGATGCACAAATTGATGGCTAGTTTTTTTAAGGAGCTCGTGAATACCGGCATTTGTTGAAAGAACATATAGTCATTTCAGTGTTATTTTTAGAGAAACATAGCTCTTTCACGTGCGTATGTTTTTGTGATTACTAGACCTTTCTTCGGCCCAAATACTATATTATTGGTAGGCCCACGTAGAGGCAGCCAACTAGAGGTGGCCATTCGGCAACTTAGATAATCTTATGTTGGTACAATAGTTCAGATATTTTGGTGTTCTTTTTTTTTTTACCTAAACTATGTTGCAAAAAAGATATTGTTACATTCTGAATAACAGAAGATATATGTAGTTATTAGCTAAGAAAAAAATCTATGTTAGAGGAAATATGGAAGGATCAACTATTGTATTATTTGCATAACAGATTTATTAAACTATAATCTAATGTTTTATTCTTCACACTTTTTCACAGTTTCTTGGAAAACTAGGTGTAGCAGAGCACGACATGGCAACCACAAATTGGTGCTAAATTTGCGTGGGTCCTAAATGTTCCGTTTCACGAAGTACATGAGCTTTAGGTGCATTTGCGCCCTAATTTTATCTGCATTGCTCGATTTAAACGGAAAGCAACAGAACCCAAAAGGGAATACAAGTTCACACTGACCTTTTTCTGCCGACTTGGTTATCCATCCAATTAAGGTCAATGTTTTCGGTACAAAGCTATGCAATAAAATTTATTAGTGTGCAAGGAGCACCCTTTTGAAGATGGAAAGATCACTTCTAGAAGTACAACAATACAAGTTATCTGGTCATAACAATAAGCAAAGCAGACTACGGATTGAAAGTCCTGAAATGCGTAGGTATTTGTTATTGATAGAATTTGATCCTACAGTGTAACATTTCGAAATTTGGTCTTTTTCAAAAATTATAATTTAAATTAATTAATTCAAAATTTTGGTTTTTAATTGGAGTTTGGCATATATTTAAATTCCTGATCCGAAGTTCAAATTCTAATTCCGTCGTCTCAATTCAAATTCTTTGCCAAGTTTCAAATCCAAATTTTGCAAATCGATTTTTTTTTTTGCGCAAAATTCTCCTTTCTTTTCCTTTTTCCCTCCTTTCCTTTCATTTCCTTTCTTTCTTTCTTTCGCATCCTTTTCGTTTCTCTCCCATCGCTTCCCGGTCGCTTATCCGGATAGCCCTTGTGCACCAAAACACCGCTTTGGCGGCCTTTACTCGCCACCCGCCACTGTCTCCGGCTGGTCAGACGTTGCACGCCTGCCTGCTAGCGCCCATGCCTAGGTGTCGCGCCACCCGCGCCCATCCCGAGCACCACGCCCGCGCCGCTCCTCCCCCGCCTTCATCTATAAAAGGGCACCCCGGCACTCCTCTATCCCCTTCCCCTTCACTCCCTCTCTACCTCCCGTCCCTCCCCCTCCGGAGCTCAGCGCTGCCACCGTTTCCCCCATCCTCTCCAAGTCCGGCCGCCGCCACCCCCACCCGATCTCCCTCTCTGGTGAGCCCCTTGCCTTGCTTTGCGCGTCATATCGTGTTCCCGAAACCCCTCTTTACATCTCCCACCTCAATTTGTTGATTGCATCATCGGAGACCGCCGTGAGCTCACCTTCACCGCCGCCGGTCGTCGTTGCCGCGCCCCCTCGGCCACCCCCGCGTCTCCCCGACCACGCCTGCACCATCCCTGTGGCCCATGCGCACCACCCCTTGCCGCCAGCCGCCACCGTGCCGCTACGTGGCCCATGCGCCTCTCACTGCGTCAACGTCGCCACTGGCTACTTGTGCACGCGCTGACAGCACCTGGAGAACCGTCCCGTCATCGTCGACCCATTTTGTCGATTGCCCGGCGTCGCCGTGCTGCTGTCCACCTGCAGCCGCCCCTGCTTCTGCTCGTTCTTCTTCATTTCTTCTTTTGGCTGCTTACAAGTCAGTTCCTTTGTCAGCCACTTGTCTTAATCCCTTTAATCCTGAAAATGAAGATTCTCGAGAATATTTCCCCTTCTCTTTTTCCAGGAATTCCCTTTCTGGCAAATCTTCTGGATGTTCGTTTTCCTTCATACGAACTCCAATTCCGTCGATTCTCATTCCAAAATTCATCTAAATTCATTATATCTCTATAAATACTAATTTTATAATTTTTAGATTTTATTAGATTTTCTGTTATTTATTTGTCTTGATTCGCGCGTATAGAGTCTGCTGCCGCTGAAGCCACTTTGGATCAACCGGAAGTAGTGACCTCAACCTACAATGAAGGTGAGTCCCCTTTGAACATTTTGTACCTATGACTTTTTAAAAAAAATTATGCCTTCAGTTTTAAAAGTATTATGCATTGCTATTTCATACAAAATGATGAGTTCAAATTCTAGGTTGATCGTTAAACCTAAAGTTGTTAATGTCCTCCTTTGATAATTGTTATCCTATACCTTTGTAACACTAGAATAGCAACTCCACAATATTGATTACAACATTGTGGAATAATTAAACACGGCAGAATTGCTTAGACATGTTTTTCAGTCTTGATCAACCGTTGAGGGAAAAACCATTAGTACCCTTTATGCTTTATCTAGAAAATGTATGACATTAGGTAATGTCAGTATTTGGAAAATAAAATAAAATGATGAAAATCTGTTTTGACTTGGGTGGATGGTAAGATTAGGCGGGTGCAGCTAGAGCACGAGAACGTGTATTGTGGTAAGTTCTACCCAAGTCATATTAAGGACCGATGCTTGTGACTATCCAAACTAAGCAATACCGTACAACCACATGTCTTAAATGGGAAGGACCTAGTTGATTAACTTACTAAGTCCGAACATTTAGCCCACAGGCTGTAGATGGTAGGAGTTTCTTGGGTAGTGCAGACGATGGTAATTGATGTCCATGTCAGTCGGGGCTTGCGCCGAGCGATGGTAACTTACGTCTATGTCTGGGCAAGTTATCTCCCACAACGGTGAACTCCGGGCCGATGGTAATTGACGTCCATGACTTGGGAGTTAAGCTCATCGGGCGGGCTAATGTTAGGATAAAGTGTTATCAAAGCCCTGTGATAATCGCTTAGTCACACGCCTAAGGAAGCATGTCATGGCCGACATTATAAGTCGATTATCTCGTATGGGTCAAGCTGTACAACCTCTGCAGAGTGTAAAATTATTCGAATAGCTATGCCCACGGTCAAGGGCGGGCAAGGTGTGTTTTCATATGGTAGATTTTGGTTTTGATTTCAAAAGAGTAAATTTTGGGAAACCGGGAGCAGTTGGAACTCTTGGTTTGTTGTTTTGGCAGTTAGAGTCAGTGAGGCAACTAGAGCCTTATTCTGAAAACCTTGGCAGCTAGAACCTTCACTAGCATATTTACTTACTTATTTATTTATTTACTTATTGAAACTGCATTTGTCAAATGTGCTTTATGTAAAATGTTTGAAATATAAAATACTGCTTTGTGCAAAAGAACCATATAAGCCCAATTGTTAAAGCTATGCATATGCATATTTCCCAAGACTTGTGGAGTACTTTATGTACTCACATGCTATACTCAAACAAATCTCAGAAGTCTACAATGATGCCGAGGACGACTATGACTTCTACGCCTGTGAGTTTGACGAAGGACATCCGGAGTACTAGGCCGTGCTCCCCAGTAGAATGCTGGTGGGCAATTTGATGGGTCACCACTCGGAGTTTACTCTTTTGTTGTTTTCGCTGCTATAAGATTCAAGGTCTTTTGATCTCTTTTGTAATAAGTGGCCTTATGGCCAGTACTTTGTTATTACTTTTGTGCTAATCGTGATTCAAACTTGTTATCGACTTTGTTTCTACTGTGTGCACTAGCTACTGATCTAGGACTGGTGTAAAAATACACAAAGGGTTTGGATTCAGAAATCCGGTCCTAACAGAGTTGGTTTTAGAGCTGAGTTGATTGTAGGACGTGACCTAGTAAGAATGGCAGCTAGTAGGAAAACTTCAAAATTTATTTCATAAAAAGAGAAAAATAACATTGTGCTATCCTCATCTTTCTATCCTTACCTTCTTCGCTGAATTCTTTTTTACCTAGTTCTTTATTCACTATTTTATAGTGTTAAATGGATCCTTTTTCCCTTGCAATTTCTATAAATGGTCAACACATTTTTTACCTTTATGTTCAAGATTGCAAGTAATGGAGCCATCTAGAGCATCGATTGAGTAGACGATTTTCTTTGAGTTGTTTTAGTTACAAAAAGTAGCTTGATTTTTCGTAAAGTGTTTGGATCTTGTGGGTTGTTACAAGCTTCCTTGTTCTCTCGTCTCTGGTTTTCCCTCTCTTCCCCTGCTAACCTTGGTCTACTTAAATGGTAAACCCTGGAAGAGGTCGTGGAAGAGGCCATGCAACCGGCCGAGCCCGTGGTCTTGGAAGAAGTCGTGGTCAACCACTTCCTCAGGAGCCAATTTTGTCGTAGGCACCTCAAGTTCAACCAGAACAACTCTTCGAAGAAGAACCCCTAACGCCACCATGTCCTGGTTAGCCCTAAATGAACATGGAGCAGATGATGGCCATGCAACTGCAACTTCTACAGGCACTTACTCAGAATCAAGTTAATCAGCCTACACCAGCTCTGGCTCCAGTCTTTCCACCTCAATCTAGACTGGGACAATTCATGAGAACTAGACCGCCAACCTTTGCCGATTCAGTTGATCCTCTAGAAGCTGATGACTAGCTAAAGGATGTTGAGAAGAAACTTATCTTGGCTTAGTGCAATGACCAAGAAAATGTCCTCTATGCTGCTCACCAACTCAAAGGAACTGCAGGAACTTGGTAGAAAAATTTCTGCGTAGCCCACCAGAACGTCTAGGCCATTACTTGGCAGGAGTTTTCTGCTGCTTTCCGCATGGCAGACATTCCTATGGGAATGATGGACATGAAGAAGAGGAAGTTCCACAAGCTGTAGCAGGGCAACCTCAACATGTCAGAATATCTCAACAGATTCACACAACTGTCAAGGTATGCACCAGAGGACATAGCAAATGAGGGAGCAAAGATATGGTGCTTCATGGAAGGACTTGACACTAGCATTAAGGTGCAGCTGGTGTCGGTTGACTACCCTAGCTTTCAGCAGATGGTCAATAAGGCTCTCGTGCAAGATGATGTCTAACGTCAGCTGTATGAGTCTCGTAAAAGAAAGATGGCTTTCTAGGCACAGTATGGAGCCGACAGTTTCAGGCCTCGCACAAACCAGCCACACTTCAACAGGCAGCCGATGGCCAGTGCACCCAGGACTCCCATGTCAAGACCTCAGTCGATCATGTAGGGAATTCGCTGGTGTTCAACCGCAACAGAACAAGACTTCAGCAACATGAGTCCAGCGCTTTCACTGCCATAAAGTGGGGCATTATGCTAGAAATTGCCCTCAAAAGCGCCGAGCCGTGACTCCAGTTCCTTTCAACTTGAGTGCTACACCAGCCCGTGCATCAGCTCTAGGACAAGGACATGGCACCCCTCAGACTCCAAGGACTCCACAAACTTTTGGGAGAGGACGTGTTAACCACGTCACCGTAGAGGAAGCCCAGGATGCACTAGACGTAGTTCTGGGTAAGTTCCTTGTTAATTCAGTACTTGCATTAGTATTATTTGACTCTGGAGCTTCACATTTTTTCATTTCGAATAGTTTTGCTGAAAAACATTGCTGGGATGTTTTCGAACTTAAGAACCCTATGATAGTCCAATCTCCTGGAAAGAAAATGAGGACTAATTCAGTATACCCAGGAGTGGCTATAGATATAAATGGGGCTAGGTTCCTAGAGAACCTTATCTTACTAGATTCCAAAGGTATTGATGTAATCCTTGGCATAGATTGGTTAACCAATTTTAAGGGATAGATTGATTGTGCCAACAGAACCATCACCCTTATCAATGCCGAAGGTATTCGAGTGGAGTTGTGTCCAACAAACCATCAAAGAAGGGTTGTGTTCTAAACTACCTGAAGGGCATACCTTTGGAAAGTGTGCCGGTAGTGCGAGAGTACCCAGATGTATTCCCTGATGAAATACTTGGAATGCCACCCGACCAAGAGATTGAGTTCATCATTGACTTGATACCTAGTACAACTCCTGTATCCAAGAGACCTTACCGGTTACCAGCAAATGAACTAGCTGAGATGAAGAAGCAGATTGAAGAGTTGCTAGAAAAAGGATATATTCGACCTAGTTCATCACCTTGGGGAGCACCATTAATCTTTGTAAAGAAAAAGGATGACAATTTAAGAATGTGGTGGATTATAGGTCCCTAAATGAAGTCACAATCAAGAACAAGTATCATTTGCCATGAATTGATGACTTGTTTGATCAGTTAGAGTGAGCACGTGTTTTCTCCAAGATTGATCTACACTCTGGATATCATCAGCTAAAGATAAGACTGTCGGATATCCCAAAGAGTGCGTTCACCACTCGTCATGGTCTTTTATGAATGCACGGTGATGTCATTTGGTTTTACAAATGCACCAGCTTACTTTATGAACTTGATAAACAAGGTGTTTATAGAATGCCTAGATAAGTTTGTAGTGATAAGAGTGAGTATGAGAAACATCTGAGGTTAGTTCCGGAGAAACTCAGAGGGCACCAATTGTATACTGAATTTAGTAAGTGTGAGTTTTGGTTGAATGAAGTTGCTTTCTTGGGGCATGCAATTTATGCTGGAGAAGTAGTAGTGGATCCATGAAAGATTAGGGATGTACTTAACTGGAGGCAGCTCAAGTTAAGTTCCAAAAATCAGAAGTTTTCTTGGTTTAGCCGGTTACTACCATCGTTTTATTAAAGGCTTTTCGAAGATTGCCAAACCCCTCACCGAATTGTTTAAGAAAGAAAAGAAGTTTGAATGGACCTTTGCTTGTGAGTAGAGTTTTCAAGAGCTGAAAAGAGGATAACTACTACGCCAATGTTGATTTTGCTAGACATTTGGAAAGACTTTGGGATTTTCTGTGATGCTTCAAAACATGGTATTGGTTGCGTGTTAATGGAAGAAGGTAAGATGGTAGCCTATGCTTCGAGGCAACTACGTCTGCATGAGCAGAACTACCTAACCCATGATTTAGAGTTAGCCGCAGTTGTTCATGCTCTAAAAATTTGGAGGCATTACCTAATTGGGAATCATTGTGAGATCTATACTGACCATAAGATTCTCAAATACATTTTCACTCAGGCAGATCTCAACTTAAGGCAAAGGAGGTGGATGGAGTTAATCAAGGATTATGATGTTGGAATACATTATCATCCAGACAAAGCTAATGTGGTAGTCGATGCATTAAGTAGAAAAAGCTATTGCAATAATGTCACGATTAAGGAAAACCAGCCTGCTCTGCATAAGGAATTTCAATGACTCAACCTGGAATTAGTTGTTGAGTGATGTGTGAATACCATTGAAGTCCAACCAACTCTGGAATATCAGATCAGGGAAGCTCAGAAGGAAGACCCGAACGTCAAGGAAATCAAGGATAACATGAGAAAAGGAAAAGCACTAGGATTCTCAGAAGATGAGAGAGGCATTGTTTGGTTTGGGAAAAGAATCTTTGTACCAAATCTGAAGGAAATTAAAATTTTGCTTCTAAAGGAAGCCCATGAATCTGCATATTCGATTCATCCAGTAAGTACGAAGATGTACCAAGATCTTCATGAGAGATATTGGTGGTCAAGCATGAGAAGAGAAATGGCTGAATACGTATCATTTTGTGATGTGTGTCAGTGGGTTAAAGCTGAACATCAGAGACCTGCCAGATACTGCAACCTTTAAGGGTACCTGAATGGAAATGGGAAGAAATTGGACTGGACTTTATCACTGGTCTACCAAGAACAAAATCTGGATATGATTCTATTTGGGTTATTGTGGATCGGTTGTCAAAAGTTGCATATTTTATTCCAGCGAAGACTACCTACTCGGGGGGATCAACTCGCAGAGTTGTATGTCAAGAATTGTATGTCTGCTTGGGGTACCGAAGAAAATAGTATCAGATTGAGGATCCCAGTTCACCTCGAGATTCTGGCAGAAATTGTAGGAAATTTTGGGCACCAACTTGAATTTCAAAGATCTGACTTACCATCCGTGAGACGTATGCATGCATGATCGAAAGGGTGAATCAAATTCTTCAAGATATGTTAAGAGCCTGTGCTTTAACTAATGGTACAAGTTGGGATGCGAGCTTGCCGCATGCGAAATTTTCTTATAACAATATGTTGGACCGAAAAGGCGACTAGAGGGGGGTGAATAGGAGCACGATCTCTTTTTCACCTTGATCGGATTCAACACGATTTTCACTCCAATAGCTATGAAAGCTATGAAGATCAATATACAAGTGTAGCGGAAGACTTGTATTGAATCCAATCAAAACCCCGAAGCAAATAGACCAAAATCACCAAAAACTCGAATCCAAATGAGTTGGGCGGTCAGACCTCTCACCAGGGGTGGTCTGACCCCTCACCATGGGCGGTTTGACCTCTAGGTACATGGCGGTTTGACCTCCAAGCCAATAAACAGTAAAATCAGTCCGAACTCAAAAACACAAATTGGTCTAACTTTTGATCCACAACTCCAAACTTCACGAAACTTGAGACATACCTTCTTTAGGATATCAGGAACCTATTCCAATCAACGATCATGAAGATCATTGTCAAAGTTCCGACCTTTTTCCGTTTGAGTGAAGGTTGCTTCAAAATCGAGTCAAAACCAAAACGTGATCTAAAAACTTGCTCGTGGGTAATAGATGATCAAGATGATCTTAGATGCATTCACACATGTCACAGCAAGCAAGATCTAGGCCAGAAACTAAAGGAAAACCAACGGATCAAAAAAAGCGCCAAAATCACAAAATAGAGAGTAAGAACAAAAGGAGACTCATCTTGTGAAATCTTGCTTGGATTAATTTGAGATTGATGCTGGTTTACAGCCACTCTATCCAGGAGGACAAAAACTCAACACATGATACACAATCAATCCAACTCTCTAGAACCCTAACCTCTCAACTTTTCTCTCCTAACTCTAAAACACAAAACTAGGGTTTTAGATATGAGGGTTGGGGGGTGCACAACCAGCACCCTTCCCTATTTATAGTGGAGGCTAGCTTATATAAGGATATCCTAAATGGGCACCTGTTAAGCCCACACACAAATGGGTTTCACTTACGCACGCACTTTAAAGCACCGTCTTCATCTCCTCTTAACCTAAACCACCTCTTCTTGCGCCGTCTTGCGCCATGGGTTAGCAAAAGGTCACCAAGGTGGTATTTAAGTAAAGTTACCAAAATACCCCTTCTCAATCCTTCTCTGAAGACCGAGTCCAACCTTTATGAAGCAATCCCATGATTCGCCACGTGTAGGTTGATCAACGACTCTCTTCATGCCGGCAAGTCTCTCCCATCCGGCTCCCACCGAAACCACCATGGCACTTGCACCGACCCTTACGCCGCTTGATGCTACCCGTTGTACCGAACTTCCCGTTCGGTCATCCTTGTCCATTTTGTGCCATGCTTGAGTCTTCTGACTTCACCCGGCATCCTCGATCATTCTGAACCTCAGCTCTCCAAGCCTAGTCCCAATCTTCCTCGCCGTTGACCATCGTTGACCTCTAAGTGTCATGCACAACAATAGACCAAGAAATCGATTTCGGGACAAGTTCTTCGCAACTTGACCCACGTTAGTCAAAACATGCATCATGCAACACATATGCACTGAAACCCATGAACTTGACATAACTTACACACATCGCCGCCAAGTTGGCCGGTGAAGAAGTCAAAACCAGTCAGACCGCCACCCATTGGCCGGTCTGACCGCCACCTGGCCGGTCTGACCGCCCAGCAAGGGACTTAGCCAAATTTTTACCCTAAAAATCCGAAATCTTTCTGGAATTTTCAAACGAATAGAACTTTTGACTCGAAGCTCCAAAAATTATGAGACCAAGTGTAGAAGAAACCCCTCTCTTGCCTACCCCCTTTATTTTTGGCCCAGCTCCAAACTCAAAAGTCCTTTATGGTCGATCGATCACGCCCATTGGTCGGTCACCGCCACCACTCGACCGAGGCTTGGTGGTCGATTGCCGATGGTGGCTTGGTCTAACCACCACATAGGCCAGTCTAACCGCCTGAAGCCTGACAGAACCTAAACTTTGCCAAAAACGTGTGTTTCGACAAACTCTTAATGCCATTGCTAATTGTATCATCATCCTAAGATCGTGAGCATATCCCCATGATATCTACACAATAGTTATCAGTCAAGCTTGCGAATGTCGCCTTTTGAAGCTCTATATGGAAGAAACTGCAGAGCTCCTTTGTATTGTAATGAAATCAGAGAACGACAAGTGTTTGGACCAGATGTTTTGAAGGAGGCCGAAGAACTAGTGCGGAGAATTTAAGAAAATATGAAAACAACCCAAACCAGGCAGAAGAGTTATGTTAATAATCACTGTTGAGATCTAACCTTTGCACCTCGAGATTACACGTACCTAAAGGACTTTTTCAAAATTATACTTTAAATTAATTAAATCAAAATTTTGGTTTTTAATTGGAGTTTTTGCATATATTTAAATTCATGATCCAATTCAAATTTTAATTCCATCGCCTCAATTCAAATTCTTTGCCATGTTCCAAATCCAAATTTTGCAAATCGATTTTTTCGCAAAATTATTCTTTCTTTTCCTTTTCCTTTTTCCTCCTTTTCCTTTCTTTCTTTCTTTCTCCTCCTTTTCCTTTCCTCTGCCTCTGCTCCTGGCTGCCTATCCCGACAGCCCTAGCGCGCTCGTCGCCCCCACTCCCAACGTAGCACCACCTTGGCAGCACCGGCCCCGCGCCACACACCACGCCACCTGCCACCTATTCTGCGTCGCAGACGTCAGATGCCCATGCCCTCGCCAATACCAGACTCAGCAAAGACGTCGACCACGCCATCCCGAGCCCGCCATGGCCGCTCTCCCCCACCTTCCTCAGATAAAAGGGCACCCCAGACTCCTCTATCCCATTCCTCCCTTCACTCTCCATCTCTACCTTCCCCCCTCCGTAGCTCAGCGCCGCCGCTGTTTTCCCCAACATCTCCAAGTCCGCTCACCACCACCACCGCCCGATCTCCCTCTCCGGTGAGCCCCTTGCCTTGCTTTGCGCATCATATCGCGTTCCCAGGACCCCTCTTTACATCCCCCACCTCAATTCGTTGATTGCATCGCCGGAGCACGCTGCCACTGTGAGCTCACCATCACCGTCGTCGGTCGTCGTTACCGTGGCCCCTCGGCTACCCCCACGTCTCCTCGACCCTTGCCAAGCCATCCCGTGACCACGCTGCGTGCCTATGCGCGCGTGCCACCCTCCCGCCACCGCCGGCATCACACATTACCGCCCATGCGCCTCTCCTTGCGTTAGCGCTGCCACCAGCCACTTGTGCACGTGCCGACACCACCTGGAGAACCGCCTTGTTGCCGGCCGACTGTTTTGCGATCGCTCGCACCGCCAAGACCACTATCCTCCGTGCCACCGCCAGACCGAGCCGCTGACCTCCCGCCGCTTTCGTTCTTCTTCATTTCTTCGTTTGGCCGCTTACAAGTGAGGTCCTTTGTCGACCACTTGTCTTAATCACTTTAATCCTAAAAATGAAGATTCTAGGGAATATCCCTCCTTCTCATTTTCTAGGAATTTCCTTTCCGACAAATCTTCCGAATGTTCGTTCTCCTTCATACGAACTCCGATACCGTCGATTCTCATTCGTAAATTCATCTAAATTAATTATATCTCTATCGATACTAATTTTATATATTTTTTGGATTTTATTTGATTTTCTATTATTTATTTGTCTCAATTTGCGCCGCTGAAGCTACTTCGGATCAACCAGATGTAGTGGCCTCAACTTATGACAAAGGCGAGTCTCCTTTGAACATTTTGTACCTATGATTTTTTTAAAAAATTATGCTTTCAGTTTTAAAAGTATTATGCATTGCTATTTCACATAAAATGATGAGTTCAAAGTGTAGGTTGATAGTTAAACCTAAAATTGTTAATGTCCTCTTTTGATAACCTCAACCTACAACGAAGGCGAGTCTCATTTGAATATTTTTGTACCTATGATTTTTTTTTTAAATTATGCTTTCAGTTTTAAAAGTATTATGTATTGCTATTTCACATAAAATGATGAGTTCAAAGTGTAGGTTGATAGTTAAACCTAAAGTTGTTAATGTCCTCTTTTGATAATTGTTATCCTATACCTTTGTAACCCTAGCATTCTAACTCCGCAATATTGATTACAATATTGTGGAATAATTAAACGTGGTAGAATTGCTTAGACACACTTTTCGGTCTTGATCAATTGTTGGGGGAAAAACTATTATTACCCTTTATGCTTTATCTGAAAAATATATGACGTTAGATAATGTTAGTATTTGGAAAACAAAATAAAATAATGAAACCTATTTCGACTTGGGCAGATTGTAAGATCAGGTGGGTGCAGCTAGGGCACGAGAGTTTGTATCGTGGTAAGTTCTGCCCAAGTCATATTAAGGACCGACGCTTATGACTATCCAAACTGAGCAATACCGTATAATCACATATCCTAAATGGGAAGAATATGGCTGATTATTTTACTAAGTCTGAACATTTAGCCCGCATGATGTAGATGGTAGGAGTTTCTTGGGTAGTGCAGACGATGGTAATTGATGTACATGTCTGTCGGGGCTTGCGCTGGGCGATGGTAACTTACGTCCATGTCCGGGGAGGTTATCCCCCACAACGGTGAGCTCCGGGCAGATGGTAATTGACATCCATAACTTAGGGTTAAGCTCATCGAGCGGGCTAATGTTAGGATAAAATATTGTAAAAGTCCTGTGATAATCGCTTAGTCACACGCCAAAGGAATTGTGTTATGGCCGATATTATAAGTCGATTATCTCGTGTGGGTCAAGCTGTACAACCTCTGTAGAGTGTAAAACTATTCGAATAGTCGTACCCACAATCAAGGGCGGGTAAGGTGGTGCTTCTTCACATGGTAGATTTTGGTTTTGATTTCAAAAGAGTACATTTTGGGAAACCAGGAGCAATTGGAACTCTTGGTTTGTTGTTCTGGCAGTTAGAGCCAATGGAGTAGCTAGAGCCCTATTATGAAAACCTTGGCGGCTAGAGCCTCGATGCTAGTGACAGACGGCTAGAACCTTCACTAGTGTATTTACTTATTGAAACTGTATTTGTTAAATATGCTTTATGTAAAATATTTGAAATATAAAATATTGTGTTATGCAAAAGGACCCTATAAGCCCAATTGTTAAAGTTACGCATATGCATATTTTCCAATACTCGCGGAGTACTTTATGTACTCATATGCTACACTCAAACAAATTTCAGAAGTCTACAATGATGCCGATGACGACTATGACTTCTACGCCTGCGGGTTTGATGAAGGACATCCGGAGTACTAGGCCACGCTCCCTAGTCGAATGCCGGTGGTCAATTTGATAGGTCACCACTCGGAGTTTACTCTTTTACTGTTTCCGCTGCTGTAAGACTCAAGGTCTTTTGACCTCTTTTGTAATAAGTGGCCTTAAGGCCGGTACTTGTTATTACTTTTATGCTAATCGTGATTCAAACTTGTTATCGACGCTGTTTTCACTGTGTGCACTATCTACTGATCTGGGACTGGTGCAGAAATAAACAGAGGATTCGGATTCAGAAATCCGGTCCCGACATAGTCTCCTCCTTTTTGGCATTGCAGTGACTTTTCAAAAGCACTAATTTATTTCTACTTTCAGATGTAGCAGTTCGTTAAAAACATTTTTTAGGGTCATAACAGGGAAATCTTACCTAAATTAGTAAAGATTCAGGTAACTAAGTAGATTCTGCATCACAACACAACATAACGAGCGCAAATTGACCATAAGTTTGGGTTGCTCCGAACTCTAATAACCAGATGGACATCCTTCCTTAAGAAAAGGAGATAATAGTAAATTGCATGAGATGTTTCCAAACTTGCTCAATTATTTCGCTTATCGACAATCTCGAACTTTGGTATTTTTCAACCACTTTAGGTTTTTTTTTCTGCGAGGAGCTTGCTATACAATTTTTTCACTTAATTTACAAATTGATCTAACTCGCTTAATTAAGCAAGTTCAGCTACTTGCCAGGCTACACTCAAATTTGAAGACAACCTAATTGACACAAGTGAATCGGTGTAAGAACTTCTCATGTAATTTACTCGAAAAGTGAAACTAATGGTCACTGTCCCGAAAGTCTTCAGGCTCGTACCAAACTTGTGCTGCACATCCGTGCACACTTCTCGCAGAATCATGGACTGAAGGATCGATGGCGATGCCGTGCATAGCCATAGCCAACAACTCCCCTCCCTTAATTAGGACGCGAAATCTAATCCAATCTGATCCCAAATGACGTCGTACGAGTGCACGCGCGAAGACCGCAGGCCAACGAGCGCATCTTAGCTGACCTAACATCGAATCCTTTCAACCGCAGCATACAAGCAACTCTGAAAGTGATATCTGATCACCCTGCCTGAAAAAAAAAGATGAAGAATTAACCTGATGAGTTTAGCATTTGCAAAGCAGTCACAGAAAGCTAGCAACTTAATTTACATTTTTTTCTCGTATAATTGTCTAGAAACAGAAGAAATATGCACAAGTTGATGATAGTAATCATACAATACCAGACTACCAGGTGGTCCTCGTTTAATCAGGTCAGAGTCAGTGAGCAAACCTAGTATCCGGAGTTCAAAAGTGTACGGCTTTCAGCTAGCCTTTGACCACATGTGATGCACGTTATTGGATTAAGATTTTCAACTTGAAGAAAAGCAGCCATCTTTTTGACAGCCGAAAAGCGAAGAATTTTGGCAAAAATTCTCCATCTTTGCGGAAAATAAGGGAGTGTCAGGTATGAACAAGCATCAATAGATCTTACATTTTCCACAGCTATGGTAGTCTAAGACTGCAAGTAACATCGGTACAAGTCAGAAAGACATTAGGCAGGTATGTATCTGCATGAATTCCATTATGTCGTATGCATCAGCAGTGTTAATTATTAAGCGACAAAATTCGGAAATGAAGATGATAAGTTAGTTCCAAGGATGAAAGGCGGTGTATGATTGAGTAATCGAGTCCCTCACTACAGAGAAAAAAAATCATTTGTAAAAGATATATACCGCATGTTGTTTCTTCTGTTGCTCACTTTGTCAGCAACTAACATTCAGAACGATAACCAAATTTAGGAAGTTGGTTTTAGATAACGTTACCAACTAAAGTAGCCTTGACAATTTAGTACAGAGCACAGAAATGGTACCATCTTTATTCTGTTCGGTCTTGTCAAGATAAAAGCAATTCAGAATGAGACAAACAATACTATTAACTATAATCTAATGACTGACAGATGTTGTCAACAAGCTATAGCAATTGATGACAACAGCAGAAATTATTATTATGGTTTTTTTTCTTCAAAAGAAAGAACATACCAATGCTGACAGAAAATATTGTAGCCTCACTACAGAAGAAAGAAGGGAAAAAAATACTTACTCTGGAGTGTAGACTGAAGAATTTCAAGATCCTTCTGTTCAGCTTGTCAGCAAAAACAATCAATTAGAGATGAAGCTACAGGTGGTAAATGATTTTCATTTTTGCAGAGGAAGGACAAAATATGGTCAGTCCTTAAGCAAATTGATTGAAAGGTAAGCAACAATAGCACCCAATATGCAAACCAGAAAACGATGTCATAACATATGCAACGGGCAAAACCTGTATTTTGTTCCTTTCTCAGTAAGGAAGACAGCTGTACAAGCAAAGGGAACTCAGTTCCAAGATACAATCCCATCTCTTCAACTAAAGAGGCGTCCTTCTAAAAAAGAACCCTACAATCGTGTCTCTAATCATGTTTTTGACTTTTTGTGTATTATGTACAGTGACTTAAAACTACAAATTTGCCTACCAAAAGGAACTACTTTCTTTTCTGTATACCTAAGTTAAAATGATTTAACTAGTTTACTGACATTCCATCCAGAGAATCAAAATCTGCAGGAACCAGAAACATTTACACTGATTTCTCGGATGATTCCTCTATATTTGCTGAATCAATTGAGAAGCCATCAATGAAGTTGTTGTCTGAGTCAATCTGCAACTCTTTGAACATTGCCATGACCTGGATCATAGTAGGCCTGCGGTTAGGCTGATCGTCCAAGCACTGACAAGCTATTTTCAGATACTGGTAGTGCTCCAATTCACCGGACGTCGTAGCCGTCAGTGTAGGATCATATATTTCACTGCATCTGTCCTCCTTGACCATCTGCTTCACCCAGCCAACAAGGTTATTGTCACCAAAATCGGTTGGATCAATTGGTTTCTTCCCTGAGAGGAGCTCCAAAAGCACAACTCCATAGCTGTAGACGTCACCCTTGGTCGTGCACCTGAAGTCCTGGCAGTACTCAGGTGGCACATATCCAGGCGTTCCTGAGAGCATGCTCACAGTCAGATGTGAGTCGAGTGCATTCATGAGCCTTGCCATCCCAAAATCCGACACATAGGCATCAAAGTTGACATCAAGCAGCACGTTGCTCGATTTCATGTCCCGGTGTATGATGTGTGGGATGCAGCTATGGTGGAGGAAGGCGAGCCCCCTCGCTGAACCAATTGCAATCTTTTTCCTTGCTGCCCAATCAAGATTAACATTAGCCTCGTCCTTGTCATGGAGCACGAGATCCAAGCTACCATGCTTCATATACTCATACACAAGGAGTCGCTCATCGCTGATCTTGCAGTATCCTAGCAACGACACAAGGTTACGATGCTTGATCTTGCCGATGGTCTCCATCTCTGCAGTGAACTCCCGGTCACCCTGGCCTGTGAAATGCATCAGCTTCTTGACGGCCACGACATTACCATCCTTGAGTTTGGCCTTGTAAACCTCGCCAAATCCTCCTGATCCAATGAGTGCCTCTGCACTGAAGCCATTGGTGGCCTCATATAGGTGGGCAAAGGTGAGCTTCCTCAATGGATTCTCAAATATGGCCATATTGATGCTTAATGGCTCACGGACACCTGACAGCTTCCAGCTCGATTTGCTGGATGCTGGGAGGCTCTCACTGTACCCAACTTGCATTTCTTCAGTTTTACTTTTATGGGGCCTCCTGAGCTTGTAGAGAGTGATCAGCAGAGAGAACAGGATGAGCACTGAGAGTGTCACTGCAAGGAGCACACTTCCTTCAACGAACTTCCTTCGCCCATCAGGGGAAGCTTGGGGCAGACCTCCCACGCCAGCACTATGCACACAAGGAGTCAAGGGGACGCCACAGAGCCCAGAATTGTTTTCATATCGGGATGCTGGGAATGTGATGAGCTGCCCCGATGTCGGGATTTCGCCGGTCAGGTTATTGTTGGAGACGTCAAAGTCTGCAAGGAAATGCAGACACCCAAGCCCCGGGGGGATGCCACCGGTGAGATGATTGTGCGAGAGGTCAAGTGCACCAATCCCCTTGAGCCCCGTGAATGCATCTGGAATTGCACCACTAAGTTCATTATGCCCTACGTTAAGGACCTCGAGATATGTCATGTTCCCAAAGCTTGCCGGAATTGTGCCGGTCAGATTGTTGTATGAGAGATCAAGAAAGATCATGCTCCCATTGTTGCTGAAAGTGTAGACTGTCATGCCAGTGTATATCCTTGTGGCGGGGCAAAAGTGCACAGCCGGGAACTCGGCCAGCCGGTCTGGCCGGATGTCCAGGAACTCGAACAGAACACCGGCACCAGGGCAGATATTGCCAGCCTCATTCCGGAGGAACGCAAACTGTTTCCCCGAGACAATACCCCCAGTGATGAGACCCGCCTGCGCTGCTAACTGTGGAGGTATTGTACCAATGAAGTTATTGCTGTTGAGGTCAAGCCAGATGAGGTTGCTACAGCTGCCGAGCTCTGCTGGGACCTGACCAGAGAGTAAATTCTTATTGAACTCCAGAATGGCGAGATTCTGAAGGTTGCTGAAGCCTGAGGGCACGCTCCCAGTAAGGCTGTTGCCGGCAAGTGACACCCAGATGAGATTCACACATTTGGTAATGGAAGGAGGGATACTTCCAGTTAAGTTGTTGTAGCTTATCACCAATGTCTCCAGTGTCGTGCTGTTGGAGCAGAGTGTGTCTGGTATCTGGCCGGAGAAATTGTTTGCCCACATAACCAAATCAACAAGCCTCGGAAGCAACAATATTTCTGGTGGAATCTGACCAACCAATAGGTTGAAGCTAAGGTCAATAACCTCAAGATTGCCACAGTTGCCAAGTGACGGTGGCACTGTTCCATTGAGGTAATTGTTTGGGAGTAGTAGCTTCTGCAATGATGGCAATGACGAGCACAAATCTGGCATGATCTCTCCATTGAGCTCATTGGACCCAAGATCAATAACTTCAAGCAGTGGGCACCCTGCAGCGAGCGATGGCAACAGGTTTGCCCCTGTGATATTGTTGAATGGCAGCCGCAGCACACGGAGAGAATATATGTTGCTGACGACAGTAACCACAAAGTCCCCAGACAGCTGGTTGATGCCAAGATTGAGCACCTGAAGTGAACTGCATTTCGCAAAGCTTGCAGGCAAGCTGCCATTCAATTCGTTGCTTGACAAGTCTAGTTCAACCAGCGTTCTGCACAAGAGGCTAAGCTTATCCGGTATTGCCCCAGCGAACTGGTTCCCGGCTAGCGCAAGTCGCCTCAATGATTGGAAGTCTCCCAAGAACACTGGTATTGGACCAAGCAAAAGCTTGTTCCCGGACATGTCAAGTGTCTCCAGGCGGTGGCAATTGGTAAGACTTCGTGGCAACCCTGTGCCATTTAGTCTGTTGTACGACCAATCAAGCACCGTGATGTTCGCACAACCACCAAATTTATACCCCGAGATGTCCCCGGAGAAGTTGTTCCCAGCAATGCTCAAGTGCGTCAAATTGACTGGTGCCGTGGCCACAAGCCTGGCAGGCAGCGCACCAGACATCAGGTTCCATGACAGATCAAGAACGGCAACCTTGCTGCATGGTGCAAGCTCCGGGAGGCCTCCGGTGAACTGGTTGGCCGAGAGGTTGAGATACTGAATCCCATGGCAGCCGGTCAGGGAGTAATTTAGCAAGCTGGTATCTGACAACCGGTTCCGGGACATGTCCAGTGTGCGCAGAGACGGCGGGAACGGGAAGCCCCCGCCGGTGAGGGTGTTCCTGGACAAGTTTAGGAACTGCAGGCGGCCGCAGGACGCCAAGAACGCCCGGGGAAGCATCCCGTTGAAGGTGTTCGACGATAAGTCAATGTCCACGAGCGCGCACAGCGCTGTCCGCCGCGGCGAGGCGAGGTCACCGTGGAAGGCATTGCCGCGGAGGTTAAGGCTCTGGAGCGCGGGGAGCGCGAGCAGGGCGTCGAGGCGGAGCCGGCCGGCGAGCGACTTGCCGCTGAGATCCAGGGCGCGGACGCGACCGCCGGCGCACGATACGCCGGCCCACGCGCACGGAGAGTCCGAGGTGGAGTTGGCCCAGCTCGCGAGCGCGCCGGTCCGGTCGGCGGCCACGGACGCGTGCTTGAACGCGAGCAGCGCCGCGGCCTCGTCTTCTGGGCCGTCAATAGCGCGCGCCAGGTGAAGCAGCAGCAGCAGCAGCGCCAGGACGGGCACCACCATGCGAGCGGCGCCCATGGCTGCTCCTTGTGGCGAAAGAATTGGGGAAGAAGACAACCGAATGGTGTTCTTGGTGGCTTCACATCGCGTGGAGGCTCAGCAGGCGTGGACTCGAATACGGCTGCAAAATTTAGATAAAATTTCACATTATTTGGTAAAACAAATCGGATTATTTTACCACTTAAACTACGGTGCAAAACCTCATACACCAAAAAGAAGGAATCTTTGGGAGGGGAAGCATAAACACAATTTGAACACTTGGGTAAAATTGGAGATAGGAAAATACAATCGGAAATCATTAACTCCTATCTAAGTGAGAAAACACACTCCAATTTGTTCAAGAAATGTTCACAAAAATGCTAAGAACAACAAGGGAAATGGCCAGTATCTTGAACAAGAAACCCCTTCAAAAAAAAAAAAACCAAGAAACCGTATTACCACTGCAAGGAGAGAAAAAGAGAGACCAAGAAACCAACTTTGCTCGGATCAAGGACCTCCACGGAGCCCAAAACTGATGGTTGTAGTTGCAGGTGGAGAGAAGGGGGAAGAAACCGACTAACTACTCGTTGGAGAGTTGCAGACGGCGGAGGCGGAGTCGGAGGCGGAGAGGGAGAGAGAAGAAGCCCAAGTAGAACACTGGTCGTATCTAAGTAAGCGAGAGTGTGGGCAAGCAATTGAAGGTCGCTATTAATAGAAAATTTTAGTACAAAAACTTGTTTGCTGGCGACGGAAAATTAGCGGGTATTTTCAAGATTACGATGAGATTATCGGGGGCAAATTTAAAATGTTGGGTGGTGATGATCCTTTTTTTTTTTTTTAATTTGTTCGTCTACCTCAGTGTCCTGGTCCGGTCAAACTTAGGATCTCGCCGAACCCAACCTTTCTAGCCTGCCCCGCCGATTTACATTGAAGCCTAATCCCCATGTGTAATGCAAAGCTAAATCCTTTCCCATGGGAAGCAAATTCTTTGGGGCCCCGGTCCAGTGAGGCCCTTTCGATCTCACCGTTCATCTGCACTGTAGCAATATTATAGCAACACGAGGGAAGGAGATCCAACGGTTACGTTCGATTTGGAAGAGGCTACGCTCGCACAAGTAGAAGTTAGGCTCATCTTAAACACAAAAATATTTCCCGATTTCTGCAAGAATTGAACTGGTGTCTTGAACCGGATCATAAACTTTTTTTTTCTATCATTAGTTTATTCATGTTACCCGTTTAGTGTAATGTATTTTATAGATGAATAAAAAAAATAAAGAAATATCATGTCGTGACTAGTTGAATTCTACGTGGATTATCTAAGAAAAGGTGTTTGGATAGTTAACAGAAAAAATGTAGGAAATATAAAAGGATATGTCTTTTGGAGCAGAGCGAAGATGAAAGAGAAAACGAAATCTAAAACATGAGGCTTTAGCTAACGTTTGAAATCCTCAAAAAGTGAAGGAAAGAGGAAAAATTCCTGGAGGAATAATTTTTTTTATACGTTTCAATTTCTTTCAAAAATCCTGTATTCCAAACAAACACTCTAGTTGTTCGTAGATCTATTGACCTGAGACCATCTCCAGTGTTTCTGTCGACAACTCAATTTCTTTTTAGGGTGCATAAATGTGTATGCGTGCCTCAACCTTGTAATTGAAAAAAAAAACCCACCCATTTTCGTTTTGTTATCATGCTTCCACTCTAGCCACTGAGTGACCAATTCCAATAAGGACAAAAGAACTAGAACTAAACCTAGTAGGCTCAATGTTGAGTATGAGTGACTTAAATTCTAACCTACTAGAACTTTGAGATGTGTTCTACAAGAATTCTTATCCTAATTCTATTAAAATTTCTACTTCCTTTTTTAGGAGAATTAGGGGTACTATATAAAGCCATGAGGGGTGGACATAGAGAACACAAGCCACAAACCAATTCATCAAAAGTAAGAGGTGCACAAGAGGATTAGAGACTAGGTTATTCTTTAGCACTAGATTCTTATATAGAGCAATGATCTGATTGTCCTAAAAGGTTCAAAAGGGTTGTGAGAGAGCGACAACCCCTTGTATTATTTTGAGGTTGTGCTAAAGGAATTTGCGGTCGGCTTCGCCAAATCTTTCTCCCTCGTCGTGATTATTTCTTCACCGTTATTTGATTCTCTCTATGAGATTCATCTACTTCGTTCTTGATACATGTAACATCCTAAACTTTGGTTTGTGTTTCAAATATATAAAAGTATAAGAATTTCAAAAACTTTTGATGAAATTCATAAGTTTGCCCTTGGTTTTCTAAAGTTTGCTTGAAATTTCAAACTTTAAGCTTGAATTCAAATTTCTACTTGATTCCAGAAAAATGTGTGTATAAAAATCTATGGAAATAATTTTATAAAATACTAGATTATTTATCATGAATTAATATGAATTTTTATGAATTTTTAGAAGTTAACTTGACCTCATCAAAATCCAAACCAAATCACTAAGGCTGATTTGGAAAAGAATTTATTTCAGGCAAATGGAAGGTGATCAGTGCCAAAATTAAATTTTCCTAAGTCCTAACTGAACCTGGGAACACCCATAAAAATTTTTCATAATTTTTAGAATTTTATTTCTGTTTCAAACGACATAGTCAAACTAGCTTTGGTTCGGTCAACTCTAAATCCAATTCAAAACCCTAGCTCAAAGCCCCAACTCATGCGGACCGTCCGATTCAAACCAGAGCAGTTCGAACCGTCCGATTTCAACCGGAGCCGTTCGGATCGTCCGAGTTTGACCTGGTCCGACTGCACTGCCCTTGTCGACTTGACTCAATCGTGTCACCTAACTCGGACCTGAGTCCGACCCCGGCTCGAGCCACTCCACGCGCCACTCCTTTCAGTCGCTGGCAAGGCGGGCCTGCATGTCGGGCTCGTCATCGTCTTCTTTGCTGTTCAATTGAGCGGCATGGGCGTTCATGCATGCCTGCCATGACATCTCGCGATCGCCACCTCTTGCACGCGTGTTCGTCTTCGAAGCGTCGTCGTGACTCCATAAAGCTCCCGAGTGTATCCATTCTACCCCTTGCATTCTCTTTTGTTTTCTCCGCACCATTTTTCGTTTTGGCCGAGGTACAAGCCGAAGGCAGCGCCGCCGTTTTGAAGTTGCCCTCGAGCCCGCGACCCCGCCATTGAGTTCCTCTCTGGACGTCGCCTTCGTTTTGATTAGTCCTAGCGCTTGGTGTCCGCTGAAATGCCAGGCGCATCATCTTTGTCCTCGCGGCCGGTGACCTTGGTTGCGAAGCTCGCGGTCGTTCTGGTAGGTTATTCTCAACACCGTTTTGTTCTTTGAAATTGCATTCTTCTATTGAATCTTCTTGCGAGTTTAATTTTGGTTTGTTCCATCCCCAAGGGAGCTCGAGCCGTTCTTCTCCAAACACGTGGTCCGCTGCCGCTTCAATCCCGGCCGCTACTGCCTTCCTTCGCCATCAAGGCCTTGGGCGCCTCGTTCCTGGAGCCAAGGCGAACCCGAGGCACATCTTCCCGAGCTTCCTTGTCCTTCGAAGCGTCTTCTCTGTGAAGGCTGAGTCTTCGTCTCCGCCCCCGGTCGCCGCCAGCTCGCCGTCGGCCTCCTCGGGTCTCTACATCACCATCATCAAGTTCGCGAAGGTTGTGCACACCCGTGCGTGCCATTCCCGAGTCCGGAGACCCACCCATTAGCCAAATCCACTGCCTCGCCATCGTGCTCGCACTCGGTAAGCTCCGACGAGCTGCCGCCGCGTGTTAGGGTCAAGCTCCAATCATTAGCGTTTAATTAATCTAAACCTTGTGTCTGTGACGAGTAGGTCCCACTGTTGTTAATTAAGATTTCAAACTTAATCAAACCAATTTAAGAAATTGAATGTCTGACGTGTGGGCCTTCTCGGCTGGTTAAACATTTGTGCAAAATAGTGGAATATGTTTTTTTCTTAAGAAATATGTATTCCTTTCATGCTTTTGATGAGTTTGCGTTTCTTGAAAACCAAAGACGTATCCGTGGAGTACGCCTTCAACGTCATCGCAGCCGGGCTGGTCAAAGCTGACTCAGTCAACGCCCTCGCCTCGGTCCCACCGGTTAGCGACCATGGGTCGGCTGAGCGTCGGTAGAAAAAGAAATTAACACTTTTAGAATTCCCGAAATGAATTAGTTTTATAATAAAATTCAATTAACTTAGAAATTCATAACTAATTCATTTTGGCTTCAAATTGAGTGAAACGAGTTTTGTTAGTTTTCATTTTTAGTGTAGTTTTAAATGGAATAGATTTTAAGTATGTTTCTGTTTCAGAAAATATTGGTTAATTAAAAGAAATTGTTTTTACATTAGAAAATGGTTTAAAACTTCAAAAATTCATAAGTATTTCATCCTAACTCCAAATAGAGTGAAATTAATTTTGTTAATTATTATCTTTCCTATACTTTAACTTGGTATAAATTTTATGTATGACTCTGTTTCATAAAATTATGATAATTACACAATTATGCCTCTAACTTGTTAAGCCCTGAGAAAATCCAAATAAATTCATTTTTTTTTGAACTGAACCTTTCATCTAAAATCTTTTAAAATCAAACTCTACCTACTGTGTATGCATGTTTGATGAATTTGAATGTTGGTTATTTTCGGTGTTATTTATTTTTATTCGTTCTTATTCATTATTTTGATCGATCGATAGATTTCGATGATTCGGGTATATTCGAGAGTGATCCTCAGCGGCCAGACGACTATCTTCAACAAGGCAAGCAGTTTTCCTTTGATGCACATTGATCCTATTATATTCACATGCTAATATTTCAACTTTTTATCTATATGTATGCATGCTATGTTGACAAATATTTTCTCAATTCACGATAGTTTACCTGAATAGTTACTTGAACTATAGATAAATATCCATCCCTTACCATTGAGCTTAGGTTTATATCCGCTGTGATTTAGAGCTCACTTGATGGGCTTTAGTTACTTTATATGTAGTAAGCGAGTTGTTGTCGCTTAGCCATGCTTAGAACGGTAGTCTAGGGATCATTGCCTCGACGATGGTCATTATAATATCACTTTAAATATTTGAGTCAGGGTACTCATATTTGTATCATATTTGGAAAACTAAAAATGAGAAACAAAATGATTTATATTTGGGCACATGGATGATGGTGTGATTATTGGGTGTGTGTTATGCGCCCGAGTCAACAAGGACCGAACATCTTGTTACACTAAACCAATCATTATTGCGTGCAACCACATGAGGGTATTGGGAACCCCTCTTGACTTTAACACCCTGGCTATTCGGAAGCCAAGATGTCACCTAAATATTCTAACATACAACCATAAAGCGGAAGAATTTGAACACTATCTCATCTAATGACATAAAGAGATCAACATTCAGTAGAACCATGGTATGAAAATAGTATGAATCTAAGCAATTTATATTGAAGGAATAATCAAAGATCACAAGTACTACTGAATCAACCAAAACATAGCACTAGGTATCAATCACCATCTAAATTTATTTATTACAGTTCATCAATAACGAATCAAAGATAGAACTAATTTGTAATCTTGAACTTGAATAGGGTGAAGTGAATGAGTAGTGCGTGTCTACTCCCTCCTAATCGAGCCAACATCAATGATTACCTAAAATAAACAAACAACACAAGAATGAGTCCGAGACTCAGCAAGTACAGTGAATAAATGGAACATACTACAAACATGATCATGACAACAACATTGAAGAATATGAATAAATCACAGAACGAATATTTGAATGAATGGAATGAATGGATTGAATGAAATGAAGGGACCACACACATGCATATACCGGTATAGCTAGTGACACACCCGTCGGTGTTCACCTAAGCCCGCATTAACAAAATGCGGGGATCCAATCCCCGTATGAAGAACGTTTCATACGGTTGTCCCAAACTGCCCACATTGGAATGGTGGGTCTTACGTGCCTATACTGGAATTGATGGGTCTTTTTAATCCACTCCCGTGGATGAAACATGAATAATGGATGCATGGAATGGAATATGAATATTGAAAGACAACATCTCTAATCATAGAGATAACACATATAGAAAGAACATGAACAATAACTATTCTCATGGATCACAGAAAACACAATAAGAACATCAAGCATACAACATTTTCTAATCATAAAAACATCAAAGTACTTGCCTTCCGCGATGCGACGCGTTAGTAGGCAATGATGGTACTCCTAAACTTGAAGCCTCTCCGCCTACACAATATATACTCGAAATAAGAACAACATGGTACAAGACACTACCAATAATGTTCTACAATACCCTCCCGAACACCTAAGAAATAGCTATAATCCCTAATCTGAAAACTGGCAACACAACCACGGAATCGAATCTGGACAGCAGAACAAAAATAACCATAACTATTGACCTGGGACTCGAAACGAGGTGAGCCCAGTTCCTAAAGAAACTTAATGAACATATCTACAATATTTTAGTTGGCAAGATAACCCAATTCGGCCAAAATAAAATGCTAACAAGCAGTTGAACTCAGAAGACAGATTCTGCCCAAACGAAACGAACAACAGTAAAGAACATAGCATAACTTTTGATCTACAACTCCGATTAGGGCGTTCTTTGACGTTCTGTAAAGGTTATTGAATTTTATAAAACAATATAGTTGGGTGAAAACCCTGAATTTGCCTCTAACATGAACATAAATTAAAAGATAAATTAACATATCAATCTCGTCATAATTCTAGGCAGCAAGATTAAAACTATCATAACTTTTGATCCGTATGTCGGAATTAGGTGTTCTTGGTAGCCACGGAAAGCTAAAAACATTATCTAAAAATCTCTAGGAGATGGACATCTCGAATTCTGTCTCTAAGAACCCGAAATCGAGCACGCAATGTACTGGACAGAATTGAACGTCTACCGGCAGCAAAACGATCCAACCCAATTAATCGAAATCGCCTCTAATCATCAACAAATAGCGGGGAAAACACTTCGTTACCCTTGTAGACCCACGAGAAGACGATGATCAAGCCTCGAAGAAGATGATCCCTTCTCTTCTCCTCCTTTCTCCCCTTTTCTTCTTCCTCTCGATGGCCGGCAGCAAGGAGCAGCAAAGGGGGCGACATGGAGGGCGTGGCAGTAGGGAGGGGAGGATTTGCTACAGTGGTGCGCGTGCTACAGTAACCGCATGCTACAGTAAAAAGTGTCTAGGGTTTGGTTGCCCTCTTCTTAAACCAACTTCCCACTTGGGCCAAACAACGTGGGCCGAAAGCCCAAGATTATTTCTCCTCTAAAAATCTGATTTCTCTTTTTAATTCCTGTTAAATATCTTTCTCATTTCAATTAATTCTCTAATGTTAAACAGAATATTACATAACCGCTGTTGGATACTTTCTTTGTTAGGAAAAATTCGAAATTGAATAAATTCTCTCTCCCGAATAATATTATCTCTATTTGATATTCGGGGTATTACATTCTACCCCCCTTAAACAGGATTCGACCCCGAATCCTCACACAGCACTACGCGAAAGAACAACCATAACTGAGAACTATCAACTATAACCACGTACTTGAAGTGAACAAATCCGGATAACGCTCGCACATACGAAACTCCAACTCCCAAGTGGCCTCTCTCTCGGACTAGCGAGACCACAACACAAAGACGTAAAACGACGTCTGTCCTAACACTCAACCCGGCATTTTCAGGTACACTCATCAGAAGAGGATCGAAGATAAGACCCTACTCGATGGTCAACGTCTTTAACGAAACCCTAAGCTTAAATTGCTTGGCTACTCACTTAGCACCAGAACACACCAGACGTTGCGTACGTCGCGTATGGACCCGAGATGGTCAAAGCGATACGCCAAATTACTAATTTCCGCAACTGTCGAAAACGAACCAAAGTACCTGGACCAAACTCCCCTTTGGTACGAAAACACACAACAAATGCCCGAACCACCCCTCGGTACTATCGTCCGTGCGTCAGGTCGCGCACATATGCCATGCCGTATGTCCACTCCGAGACCACACACGCCATGAGCCATATGCCCACGCCCCTGTCCCGCACGCGATCGTGCAGCGAAGGTTGATGCTCAAAATCAACTCTTCATCTAACAAGGATCACCTCCTTTAAACAAGAATGCACAACAAAACTGGTTCTTAAACCACTGACTCACAAAGAGAATCCAACTGGAAATAGAGAGTTCTCATGTCATCCACGCAATAAAATCCCAAATTTGACAATTCATCACGAAAACAATTCCACTTCCTAAATAGGCAGTTTATGAATGAATATCACGAAAGCCAAAGGAGAAATCACTTGAATGCCCAAACCAAATACTTCTTTTGGTTTGTCTGAATTGGAAAGAATCAAACATGACAACAAAGCGCCAACTCAAAGTGCGGAAGACACTAGTCAATAACACAAAACTCAAATAAGAAACAAGAAAACGCTACACCACCCGAGGAAACATCCTTTTTCTCAGTTTCTCTTTTAGGAATAAAACTCTCTCGAACCTTGGAATTCGAATTTATCGCTTACCACACGAGCTTCAACCTCTTAATTAAACCTCCTCAAATTATGCTCAAACTGAAATACATCATCCACACTATTGTGGAGAGACTCTATTAAATCCACCGAATACTCTAGGCGACTCATCCCATCGATTTAAATTAATTTGATAGAAGGCACCCAAAACTTCACAAACTAGGTCCCACGCAATCACCTTACCTCCAATTTTCCAGAATAACAACTCAGAATCCTCAGTACACTCGCTCATGAACAACATCAGAAGGGTTCTATCAACAATTATTCCACTGCTCAGAATACTCCAGTTTTCTATCTTCTCTACACACAATCTTTGGGCGACCAAAAAATCTAGCATAAAAATGCAAAGCCCAAATTTAACCTCCAAGACCTCTACAACGAATTTCTCTTATAACCGATAGTGAAATCATCGGATTAAATCTCTAACATCCCCACAAATCTAACATACTCACTCATTGACATCATCAGGAATCACCCACACATTATCGCAATACTTTCCAATTGCGTTACTCAATAAAATTGATCAAGGTTTCCATACCTTCGATAATCCCCAACCTTTCAACATGAACTGAAGTTTTGGAATTTCGCTATACTATAGGTTCTACTCAGTCGTAACACTGTTCAGATTTACTTCGAAGCCAAACATTCCATTTGAATGAACTTTCCTCTAAGAGGTACAGGTCAAAACCAATTCATCTTCTACTAGTCCTCCAATAGCTTGGTAGCAAAATCTCACCATTATCATTACTTAATCACCACCAAACAGTTGCCCATTTATGCTTTGTAAACATTGCAACATAAAACTGTTGATCCTTTCTCAAAAGAAAGAGGCGAACAAGGACAAGTTTAAAAGACAGAAAACGTTGTTCTCACAATGAGCACGAAACCAAAAGAAATAATCTGGTAACGAGGATCTTGGAAAAACGAAAGTTGAGTTCACAGTTGAGGGCACACATCCCTAAAAAAAAGGAGTAGCAAATAACAGCCAATAAGAAAAAGACATTGCGATTGAAATTCGACATCTCTTGAGCGGAAAGAGCAGAAAGTCTAGGAACGGTTCAAATAACCACAAGTTGCAAAACTTGACTCAAATTCTCAAATACTCCTACTGCACTCTTTCCTTTAACAATGAAATTAATCCTTTGACTAACAACACTTTGCCACAATGAACAAGATAAGGTCTTTAGTCCAAACCACAAGAACTAATTAAGAACCAAAACAATTCTTCAACACGTCATATTTGCTCGGAACAGTTCAACTACTCATGAAACATGAGATCCAAATGATCCTAGCTACAAAACTCGAAACTTTTTCATTTACGGGATTTCACGGATAGCAAACGGATTAATTTCCTCTTGAAGAAATCAACAAAAAAGTTTTCTTTGATTGCAAGCTCACTTTGCGAACTCAAACCAAAGAACCTTTAAGACTAAATCACACGAAACTCTTAAGAAGCAATACGACAATCCAATACCTCAATTTATTCAGAATAATTTCAGCTACTAGATGATTCATGAGCTCCAAAATATCATAAAAGCTAAACTTGAAATATTCTCATTTAAACGATATCACCAATGGCGATCAAATTACTACAAGTATTAATCATCAATCTCACAACAACAATTAGAAAACACTTCGAAAGACCCATGTGAAAAGAATGGGTTGATTCTTTCTCAAAAGAAGAGGCAAATGGAAACGATTTTCACTAACTAGAAAATCATTTACCACTCGCAATGAACACAGGACCAAGAGAAATAATCAATTAGGCAAAGAGCTCAGAAAACATAAGAGGAGACCATACTTGAGGACATAGGTCTCACAGGAAGAGAATATCAAACCTTAACAGATAAGAACAGACGGACATTCAAGATCAAATCGCTTGAATAACTTAAGAACCAATAGAACTCGGCGACCCGTCGCTTTACTCGACGACTTCCAATTACCACATAAACCTTGAACACCAGAAGATCATGAAAGCAAAACTCGAAATACTCTCATTTAAGCAATATCACCATAGGTGATCACATTACTACGAGAATTAACATCAATCTCATATTCTGACGATTTAATAACAACAACAACATACACTAGTACCAAGAATCATCAAACTTTATTACTCCATACTAAAATTTCCCAAAGGAAACACAAACCACAAGGTTGAAACAAATTTATTATATCAAGATTATGCTAGGCAATAACAAAATCACAAGGCACGCTATCAAAGACTACTTACGAAATTCATCTACTCAACTGTTGGTGTTGCTCAACACCATCTTCAGTGCTCATTAACAATTGATGATTGTACTAATCATGTGTGTTCATACGGTACTAATTCCATTTGCAATCACATAACCATTTATAAACATAGATTCAACATTTCACCTTTGTTTAGAAATCAGTTCAAAACATGATTAACGATTCACTAACATAATTTTCTATAATCAAGGTTTCACGAATCGATACACCAGCATCCATCTAGTTCTTTATACAGGTTTCAACAATTTTAGCATATCCGGAAATAGGTAAATCTAGCACCTATGTAAGATCCATAGGTTCTGAACGGATATGGACAGTCTTTTATTTTACATACACCATGTATCAAATACAAGGACATCTCAAATTAATCAATTTCACTTTCATGGATGGTAGTTAAGAATAATTGATTTGCACCATGCTAAGAACCCAACTTGGTAACTCGTATCATAACAATTTATTCGTTTAGTTATAACTTCTCATTTTAAGCATGATAAGACATCACAAAAGGATTCTAACGCCTTCATTTAGCAAAAGAGAGACTTTAAACCTCAGCGCTCAAAGTAATTCAAAAGAAACACATAAAGCCAAAGCTTTCACATGTTAACGAACTGGCAACAGAAAACTTTCATTATCCAAACTATCAAACAAATAAATGAGTCATTCTTTTCCAATGAGAAAGAAGGAACAACCATAGAAACATCAATCTTGCCACTTGACAACAATCACAAGTAGTAAGAGCAACTCAACAATCGAAAAGCAATAAATGTTTCAGAGAACCATTAGAGATCTATTGAAAACCATCAACTATCATGAATCACGAACCCAGGAGAAATTCATCAACCACCACAGGAGAAGAATTGACAAATTCAGAAATCAAGGAAGAGAACAACTTTCTAAAGCAACTCACGCTTAACACCTGAAACCATGGTACTCGGGGTAACTACTCCCCTAACCACATACCATGAACGGTGGTGTAACCTGGTGAATCCCAGAGTAACAACCATGACCTCCACTTCTTATCATCCGATATTGACAATCATAGTATAAATACATAGATATAGAATATCATATCATATCATGGTTTAACAATAAGAACGATAGTACGGAAGCGATTCAATACAGTACAACATAATGAATCATACCACTAGAAATGCGCAGACAATGAATTACCCAATCCCCACATACTGTGCACAGTGTGTCATTTTAATACTTTATTTATCACGGACCTAAAGCCCGATCTGATACCAACTGTAACACCCTGGCTATTCGGAAGCCAAGATGTCACCTAAATAATCTAACATACAACCACAAAGTGAAAGAATTTGAACACTATCTCATCTAATGACATAAAGAGATCAACATTCAGTAGAACCATGGCATGAAAATAGTATGAATCTAAGCAATTTATATCGAAGGAATAATCAAAGATCACAAGTACTACTGAATCAACCAAAACATAGCACTAGGTATCAATCACCATCTAAATTTATTTATTATAGTTCATCAATAACAAATCAAAGATAGAACTAATTCGTAATCTTGAATTTGAATAGGGTGAAGTGAATGAGTAGTGCGTGTCTACTCCCTCCCAATCGAGCCAACATTAATGATCACCTAAAATAAACAAACAACGCAAGAATGAGTCCGAGACTCAGCAAGTACAGTGAATAAATGGAACATACTACAAACATGATCATGACAACAACATTGAAGAATATGAATAAATCACAGAACGAATATTTGAATGAATGGAATGAATGGATAGAATGAAAAGAAGGGACCACACACATGCATATACCGGTATAGCTAGTGACACACCTGTCGGTGTTCACCTAAGCCTGCATTTAACAAAATGCGGGGATCCAAGCCCCGTATGAAGAACGTTTCATACGGTTGTCCCAAACTGCCCACATTGGAATGGTGGGTCTTACGTGCCCATACTGGAATTGATGGGTCTTTTTAATCCACTCCCGTGGATGAAACATGAATAATGGATGCATGGAATGGAATATGAATTTTGAAAGACAACATCTCTAATCATGGAGATAACACATATAGAAAGAACATGAACAATAACTATTCTCATGGATCACAGAAAACACAATAAGAACATCAAGCATACAACATTTTCTAATCATAAAAACATCAAAGTACTTGCCTTCCGCGATGCGACGCGTTAGTAGGCAATGATGGTACTCCTAAACCTGAAGCTTCTCCGCCTACACAATATATACTCGAAATAAGAACAATATGGTACAAGACACTACCATTAACGTTCTACAATACCCTCCTGAACACCTAAGAAATAGCTATAATCCCTAATCTGAAAACAGGCAACATAACCACAGAATCGAATCTAGACAGCAGAACAAAAATAACCATAACTATTGACCTGGGACTCGAAACAAGGTGAGCCCAGTTCCTAAAGAAACTTAACGAACATATCTACAATATTCTAGTTGGCGAGATAACCCAATTCGGCCCAAATAAAATGCTAACAAGCAGTTGAACTCAGAATACAGATTCTGCCCAAACGAAACAAACAGCAGTAAAGAACATAGCATAACTTTTGATCTACAACTCCGATTAGGGCGTTCTTTGACATTCTGTAAAGGTTATAAAATTTTCTAAAATAATGTAGTTGGGTGGAAACCCTGAAATTTCCTATAACATGAACATAAATTAAAAGATAAATTAACATATCAATCTCGTCATAATTCTGGACAGCAAGATTGAAACTATCATAACTTTTGATCCGTATGTTGGAATTAGGTGTTCGTGGCGGCCACGGAAAGCTAACAACATTATCTAAAAATCTCTAGGAGATGGACATCTCGAATTCTGTCTCTAAGAATCCGAAATCGACCACGCAATGTACTGGACAGAATTGAACGTCTACTGGCAGCAAAACGATCCAACCCAATTAATCGAAATCGCCTCTAATCATCAACAAATAGCGGGGAAAACACTTCGTTACCCTTGTAGACCCACGGGAAGACGATGATCAAGCCTCGAAGAAGATGATCCCTTCTCTTCTCCTCCTTTCTCCCCTTTTCTTCTTCCTCCCGATGGCCGGCAGCAAGGAGCAGCAAAGGGGGCGACATGGAGGGCATGGCAGCAGGGAGGGGAGGATTTGCTACAGTGGTGTCGTGCTACAGTAGCCATGTGCTACAGTAAAAAGTGCCTAGGGTTTGGTTGCCCCCTTCTTAAACCAACTTCCCACTTGGGCCAAACAATATGGGCCGAAAGCCCAAGATTATTTCTCCTCTAAAAATCTGATTTCTCTTTTTAATTCCTGTTAAATATCTTTCTCATTTCAATTAATTCTCTAATGTTAAACAGAATATTACATAACCGCTGTTGGATACTTTCTTTGTTAGGAGAAATTTGAAATTGAATAAATTCTCTCTCCCGAATAATATTCTCTCTATTTGATATTCGGGGTATTACATTGACTTAGTACTCTGGGGAGTGTTAATTAATGAGTCGCTGGTGGTAGGTATAGGTGGATAAAAGAAACATGTTATATTGTGTCGGGTATGTGCGGGGTGGGTTCCGGGTAGGTTCCCTCGCCCGAGGAGCATTTGCAGTTGCTACGGCTGGGCCAATGTATCCGACACAACGTATGGGTTCTCTGTGGGAGCCCAGGATGGGCAGTTCACAGAGGGTTAACCCCCATACATGCAGCTCTTAATTAGCTCACTCCACTGGAAAACGTTTCGTAGGACTTAGCTCTGCCGGCATACCTTCAGAAGTGTGTTTTATCCGATGGCAAAAGGAGCGGTCTGACATATGGGTAAAGTTGTACACCCCTGTAGGGTCTAACCTATTCGAATAGCCAAGTCCTTAGTTATGGACACGCTTGAGGAGGTCTTTCGAGAGTTAGACTATAACATTTTGTAAAACTTGAATTTGGGTGGTACAAATGGGTAATTCATGCTATTGTTGTGGTGGCTGTGGGAAGTCATGTCTAGGATGTTATTTATGTTTATAATTATTGTCTCACTGTTATTTGATCAATTAAAAATTTGCTTTAACAAATTGCCTTCAAATCTACTATACTATTGCAAATAAAATGTGGCTTTACGCTAAAAATGAACCATATAGCCATCTCCATTGAATTAAGCTTGCATGTAGCTATGTATAGGTTTGTTAATCGTAAGTCTTGCTGAGTACGTTTTTGTACTCAACTGCATTGTCTATTTACTGCAGAGGAGGTTGACCCCCAAGGGGTTGACGAGTGTGAGATCGACTACACTCTCCACGACTAGCTTGGGCGTTTCCGGTCGGTTGCCTTGTGGGTAAAGGGCAGCCGGTTAGCTTTTGGTTTCAGCCATCTTATGGCAGGTGTTTTTGCTGTATACTTAACTCTTTTGTATGGACCTTGGTGTTTGTGTAATATGTTGTAAATTATGGAAACTTCGGTAATGTAAGAATTTGTGTATGGAGTTGATGCTTAATTTTTCTAAGGTGTATGTGTGTTGCAGTTCTGGGAAGTACATATACACCGAGAGCGGGGAAATTTGATTTATGATGCTAGGACCAATGGAAAGGTTAAGCATTACAAATTAAATCGCCTGGTGGCTCTCACAAAAGTTGGTATCGGAGCCATACTGACTATAGAAACCTCTAGTTTGGTTGTCATTAGAATCTTTGAAAAACTTAGTTTCAAAGTATCAAATCTTTGATAAAACTTAAGTATGTCCTTACAGTTTATTCCGTACCTATCTTAGTTTCTCCATCTTACCCTATTTTTATTTGAAAAGATTACTCCCCTCTCTTCTTCCTTCAAAGGACTAGTTGGATACCGTGTAAAGTTTGGAGTGGTGATTCAAGGGAAAGGTGTAGAATAGAAGTCTAGTGTTAAAAGTACACCTAATAGATCTACCACGTTAACGCGATAAAAGTAGGTTTTGTGATTACTTTTATGTCTTCTTGTTTATGTTTGGAGTTTTATTCTTATTAAATAATTGTATGTGCATATGGTAGGATAATATCGCATTATTCTTTAGTAGACTGTTTCTCCAGCTGCTGCCTTTCATAACTACTGTTGGGTATTGTTGCTAAGCCTATTTGCTGGAATAGGATGGCTGGATGAACCCGCAGTGGGCAAGATCAGCAAGCTGGCCATGATGAGGAACTTCTGCCTCCACCCACCATGGCTCAGGTTCTTGCTCAGATCGAGCAGAACTGATGGATCGGACTCGCATTCTCGAGGCTATCGCTTAGAACACTTCTAGTCTCTCAGGCTCCTCTGGATCAGGAGGAGGTGCACATCAGCCGCGGGGAGGACTCTCAAAGTTCCTTCGCACTCAGCCGCCGACTTTCTCGCGATCTGAGGATCCACTTGATGTAGATGACTGGATGTGTCTAGTTGAGTGGAAGCTCAGCATTGGCCAATGTCAGGATCATGAGAAGGCGCTCTTTGCCTCTCATCAGCTGGAGGGGCAGCACTTTCTTGGTGGGAGAATTTTCTTGCCATACAACCCGTAGACCGAGCCGTCACCTAGGAGGAGTTCCGTACTGCCTTTCGACGGGCTCATGTCCCCATCGGTCTGATGAAGCTAAAAAAGGAGTTTCTGTCACTTAAGCAGGGGCGTAAGGGGCGTAAGTTAGTGACGGAGTATTTACACGAGTTCAACCACTTGGCTCAGTACGCTCCAGAAGATGTACCCACTAACGCCGCTAAGCAAGAAAAGTTCATGGATAGTTTGTTCGAGGAGCTGCAGGACAAGCTATCTATCGTTGACTTCCCTAATTTCTAGACTTTGGTGGACAAAGCCATTGTCGCTGAATTCAAAAGGAAAGCACTTTGCGAATCCCACAAGCGCAAGTGGGAGGCACAGAGATCAGTAGGTGGCAGCACTCCTCGTCCTCGTTTTGGGCAAGCCTCAGTGCCCCGTCCTCAGGCTCCACCACCACCGAGACCACCGGCGTTTGCACCTTGCCCTCCACAGGCCGTGGTTCCACCACTTGCACCTGCGGGACAGCAAGGAGGCCTCCGCAATCCAGCTGTTGAAGTCGTTTGTTTCTATTGCCACAACAAGGGACACTACGCCAACAACTGTCCAGTGAAGCATGAAACGACCACTCGCCCTAAGCAGGGGCAAGTGCAAGAACAAGGACGTGGTCATCCTCCATCTCAGAAGGTGGCCCATCAAGTTCAGAAGGTTGCTCGTGGACGAGTCAACCACATCTCTGCCGAGGAAGCGCAGGAGGCACCTGACGTCGTGTTGGGTACGTTTCTTGTCAATTCTCGTCCTGCTACAGTTTTATTCGATTCCGGAGCTTCGTATTCCTTTATACCGCAATCTTTTGCAGCAAGTGGTGATATTCAAATTGCACCTATGTATGTTCCATTGATTATTCATTCCTCAGGATCGGAAATGAGAGCTGAACTCGAGTGTCGGGATGTATCTATTGAAATTGAAGGAGTGGGGTTTCTGGCAAATCTTATCCTCCTCAAATCAGCAAGTTTGTATGTGATACTTGGTATGGATTGGTTGTCTCAACACTTGGGACAAATTGATTGCGCCAAGAAATTCATTTCCCTCACAAGTTTGTCCAGCATGCAAGTTGGGATTGTGCCAAAATTGCAAGAGCCGCATCTCTTTGCACTTGAAGCGAAGCCAGCACCAAAAATTCATGACATACCAATGGTTTGTGACTTCTTCGATGTTTTCCCTGAAGAATTGCTTGGGATGCCGCCAACCCAAGATATTGAATTCGTCATCGAGTTGTTGCCTGATACCGCCCCGATCTCGAAGAGGCCATACCGGATGCCTCCAAATGAATTGGAGGAATTAAAGAAACAACTTGGTGAACTTCTAGCAAAGGGTTTCATTCGCCCTAGCTCATTTCCGTGGGGCTGTCCGGCAATCTTTGTGAAGAAGAAGAACAAGACCCTGTGAATGTGTGTTGATTATCGTTCGCTTAATGAAGTGACGGTGAAGAATAAGTACCCACTGCCCAGGATTGATAACCTTTTTGATCAATTGACCAGAGCACGGGTATTCTCTAAGATTGATATGAGATTGGGCTATCACCAAGTCAGAATCAGATTTGACGATATTTCAAAGACGGCTTTCTCTACTTGCTACGGATTGTACGAGTATACCGTCATGTTCTTCGGCTTGACAAATGCTTCTGCCCTTTTCATGAATCTTATGAATATGGTATTCATGGAGTATTTAGACAAATTTGTGGTGGTTTTCATAGATGGCATCCTCATCTATTCAAAGAATGATGAAGAGCATGCCCAACACCTGCAATTAGTGTTGGAGAAGCTACGTGAGCACCAGTTATACGCAAAATTTAGCAAATGTGAATTTTGGTTGAAAGAAGTGGCATTCTTAGGTCATGTTCTTTTAGCAGGAGGCGTAGCTGTGGATCCTAGCAAGGTCAGCGATGTGCTCGCTTGGGGGCAGCCCAAGTCGATAACCGACGTGAGGAGTTTTCTCGGTTTAGCGGCATATTATCATCGCTTTATCAAAAATTTCTCCAAGATCGCGAAGCCGATGACAGAATTGCTCAAGAAAGACAAGAAATTAGAGTGGTCCGCTGACTGCACAAAGAGTTTTCAAGAACTCAAGAAGATATTGACCACAGCTCTAGTTCTTGTTCTTTCAGATATTCACCAAAGTTTTGATATCTATTGCGATGCTTCTCATCAAGGACTTGGTTGTGTTCTTATGCAAGAAGGCAAGGTGGTAGCCTATGCATCAAGATAATTGAGAACTCATGAGCTTCATTATCCAACCCATGACTTGAAACTAGCTGTAGTGGTCCATGCACTGAAAATTTGGCGACATTACCTCATTGGTAATCGTTACTAGGTGTATTCGGACCACATGAGTTTGAAGTATTTGTTCACCCAATCAGATTTGAACCTTCGGCAAAGAAGATGGTTGGAGTTGATCAAAGATTATGACATGGGTATCCAATATCATCCGGGTAAGGCTAATGTTGTTGCTGATGCACTGAGTCGTATGGTTTATTGCAATACTTTGATGCTCAAAGAGCAGTAGCCTGTCCTTTAATGAAGAATTTTAGCGGCTCAACTTAGGAGTGGTTGAGCATGGTTATCTTGCTACATTAGCAGTGCATCCAACCCTGGAAGATCAGATCAAGGCTACTCAGCAGATGAACAATGGAGTGAACCGAATCAAGCAAAACATCAAGAATGGAACAGCTAGATGTTTCTCAGAAGATGACCATGGTGTTGTGTGGTTTGGACAGCGCCTTGTTGTCCCAAAGGACATGGATTTGCGGAATTTGATTATTTGCGAAGCCCATGATTCTCCTTTGTCCATTCATTTCGGATCCATAAAGATGTATCAAGATCTCTGTCAGAAATTTTGGTGGACTCGAATGAAGCGAGAGATTGCAAAATTTGTTGCCGAGTGCGACGTATGTCATCGTGTGAAGGTCGAGCATCAACGTCCAGTGGGTTTGTTGTAACCTTTGCAAGTGCCCGAGTGGAAATGTGACTCGATCGGTATGGATTTTATCACCGGTCTACCCTGAACCTCCAAAGGAAATGATGTCATTTGGGTTATCATTGATCGACTAACTAAAGTGGTACACTTCCTTCCCGTCAAGACTAATCTTCGTGTAAGCCAACTAGCGGGGCTCTATGTCTCAAGAATTGTGAGTTTACATGGAGTACCGAAGGCGATTATTTCAGATCGTGGCTCACTCTTTACCTCCCAGTTTTGGAAAAATTTGCAAGAGGCCATGGGAACTCGTCTTTCTTTCAGCACTGCTTTCTATCCTTAGACCGATGGCCAGGCAGAGATAGTCAATCAAATCCAAGAGGACATGCTTCGTGCTTGTGTTCTTTCCTATGTGAAGAATTGGGAGAAATGTTTGCCTTTTGCCGAATTCTCTTACAACAGCTTTCAAACTAGTCTCAGTATCGCACCATTTGAAGCTTTATATGGGAGAAGATGTAGAACCCCATTGAATTGTTCTAAAACTGGTGAAATACCACTCTTTGGCCTAGACACGATCAAAGAGGCGGAAGATCACGTTCAGTTGGTTCAAGACCGATTGTGCACGGCTCAATCTCGACAGAAGAGCTATGCAGATTGACGTCGACGCGAGTTGAGTTTTGAACCAAATGACTTTATTTATCTCAAAGTCTCTCCTATGAAGGGCACTCAACGATTCGGCGTCAAAGGCAAGTTAGCTCCTCGATATGTCGGATCTTTCCGTATTATTGAGAAGAAGGGAGCTGTGGCCTACAAGTTGGAATTGCCTGCTACACTATTAGGGGTGCATAATGTATTCCATGTGTCTCAGTTGAAGAAATGTCTCCCTATTCCAACTAAGCAAGCTCCTTTGGAAGGTCTTGAAGTACAAGAAGATTGGACTTACCGTGAGCATCCTTTTCGTATCCTCGAAGAAGCTGAATAGAGGACAAGAAATCATTCCATCAAATTCCTCAAGGTTCAATGGTCAAATCATGCCAAGGATGAGGCCACTTGGGAACGAGAGGATCGTCTTCGTGCAGACTTCCCGTCCTTCTTTTCCGAGTGAACTGAATCTCGGGACGAGATTCTTGTAGGGTGGGGTGTTGTAACATCCTAAACTTTGGTTTGTATTTCAAATGTATAAAAGTATGAGAGTTTCAAAATTTTTTGATGAAATTCATAAGTTTGCCCTTGGTTTTCTAAAGTTTGCTTGAAATTTCAAACTTTAAGCTTGAATTCAAATTTCTACTTGATTCCAGAAAAATGTGTGTATACAAATCTCTAAAAATAATTTTATAAAATACTAGATAATTTATCATGAATTAATATAAATTTTCACTAAATTTTTAGAAGTTAACTTGACCTCATCAAAATCCAAACCAAATCACTAATTTAGATTTGGAAAAGAATTTATTTTAGGCAAATGGAAGATGATCAGTGCCAAAATTAAATTTTACTAAGTCCTAACTAAACCTAGGAACACCCACAAAAATTTTCATAATTTTTAGAATTTTATTTCTATTTCAAATGGCATAGTCAAACTATCTTTGGTTCGGTCAACTCTAAATCCAATTCAAAACCCTAGCTCAAAACCCCAGCTTGTGTGGACCGTTCGATTCAAACTGGAGCAGTTCGGACCGCCTGATTTCAACTGGAGCCGTCCGGACCATCCGAGTTTGACCTGGTCCGACCGCACCGCCCTTGTCGACTTGTGTAACATCCCTAAGTTAATCAATGATAATTAGTATGCATCTCATTAACATGCATGCTGTTTTTGAATCATTTGCATCATTTATTGCACTTGAAAAATCTTAATAAAAATATTAAACATACAACTTAAAGTTAAGTTCCAAAAGAAAACAGGAACAAAATCCTATGAACATCATTTGAAAATAATTTATTCAAATACTATAATATTTATCATGAATTAATATATTTTTAATAGATTTTTGGGACTCAATTCTTGAACTCTTTTCAATAACCTATTCCAAGTTTGAATTTAAACTAAGCAAATAAATCTTGAACAGTGATGTTTAAGATTTTATTTGAGTACTAGGATGTCCCAGGAACCCCTCTGAAAATTTTCATAATTTTATTTCTATTTTTAGAGCCCCGATCAAACTTCTTGCTAGTTGGTCAAATCTGTTTTCAACTTCGGGCTCAATACTGTTCAACCAACTCGAGCCTTGCACTATTTCGACCGAGCCAACTGGCGCGACCCAACCACACCGCCCCGGTCGGTCCAAACGTCCACCCCTATGTGGACCATCCGATCTTGATCGAAGGGTTCAAACGCGGCACCTGTTTGGACCAGTCTGAACAACACTCACGCATGGACCGTCCGATCTTAATCGTGTGGTCCTAATGCACTGGTCCGAATGTTACCAAGCCAAGCCACGCCACTTGATTTCACCTCACCAACTCGCCACCATCCAATTTGGATCCAACCGCTGGAATCTAGTGGCCAATCGGACAAGTCCGCACTGCACCAGGATCAACCAGATCAGCTAGCGCGTGGACCATTGGATTTGGAACCAACCGTTGGATTTGAGTGGTCCGATCGGACCAGTCCGAACATCCCATGCAATCTTGACTGTCCGTTTTCAATCGTGTGGTTCTAACGTACTCGTTCGATCGGGCCGACCCAAGCTGCTTCGTTTGACTCGATCGAGTCACCTAATTGCCTGAGCCGCACCACCTTGTGTCTCTAACCGCCTGGGCCCGCATGTCAAGGCTGTCTTCCTTCTCTCGCTGGCTCGTGTTCAGGGCGCGAGCGCCACACGCCGCGCAAGGTCTGGTGCATGCTGTCAATGCCGTGGCCTCACCGCCCAAACCAACCTATCCTAGGGCATCCTCACTTAACGCCATTCCTTTCTCCATCTTTGGGCTCGCATAAAACTCCTTCTTCCCCCTCCTTTGCTCCCACTTCTCTTCCTGGCCGAGGAAGAGGAGGAAGCTCATGTGAGCATTCCTCTCGGGTAAGCTCGAAGCCATGGCATCCCCTAGATTTCTCCTTGCTTACCCTTTCCATTTTAGCTCATTTGAGCTTTTGATCTTGCTTGTAGGTTCTAAACCAAGATCGTGTCCTCATTGGCTTCGGAGCGCGCACAGAGCGACACCCCTTAGCCATTTTCGTCTCCGGTGAGATCCTCTCCTTTTCTTGCGCATCACAATATGTCTTAGAACATAATCAAGAGTTTCCCTCATCTAATTTTGATTTTTCTTCATAGGAGTGTTTGGATTTTGGGTTTGCCCCATTTTCGGCCAAAAGTATCCTCTTCCTTCCCATTGCCGTTCCAGTGAGTGGTTCTTCAATTCCTTGCTTGGTGACCATCTTTTGGCCTCACTCAAGCTTTCTAAACTAGTATTTTTCGGTTTCGTTAAGCAGGCTGCCTCCTCCTCGTTGGACTCTTCGCCGCCGCGACCATTATCGACGTCAAACCACCTCACAGCTCCTCCGGCCTCTCCTTCACGTTGGTGAGGTTTAGTGGACCTCACAATAGCTCGTCCATGCACTGATTTTCATTTTGTTTCATCGAAGTGGCACATGCGCAAGTGACCGTAGGTCACCGCCGCTCACCGTCGGCTAGCCGCCATTCTAGGCCGGCTCAGTCACTACCATCGCCTCCCTTAGGTGCGCAAGCTTATTGCGAACCCGGCCCTACCCTTGGCCGGTGCCATCGTGGCCGGGAACGCCGGCGAGGCTCTGGTCAACACCAAGCTCGTATTATCAGATTTCTGACCGTAATCATAGCTCATTAATTGACCAAATCTCAGATTAGTTAGCGCTAATGATTGCTTAGAGTAATAAGTGGTTGTCTTAAAGCAGTAATGTCTCTATTACATGTGGGACCGTGACCGGATTTTGAGGCAACAATTGAAACCAGATTTTGCTGCGAGTGGATGGCATGTGGGCCTAGTCCCCTTAGTGAGCTGTGCACATGGACCATGAACTAGGTTCACAAGACCGAGTTAATGACTTTAGGGGCCCACTTGTCAGTAGGAATTTAAGTTCGGATTTAATTTGAAAGTAACACTATGCTCTGGACCCCACCTGTCATAGGCTTTGTCTAGGGTAGACTTCGGTATAAAAAGTATTTAATACTTAAGAAAATATGGAAATCATTTATTTATTTATACACTGAAAATACAATTTAAGTTCAAAATTGCATAACTAATTCATTTTAACTCCAAAAACAGTGAAACCAATTTTGATAACTTTCCTTTTAAGTGAAATTTATTTTAAAATAGGTTTCAAACAACTCACTATCACAGAAAATATATTTTGTGGAGAGTGATCCAAAACTGAGTTATTTTTGAACTAGAAAAGACTATTAACTTTGAAAATTCATAACTAATTCATAAAAACTCCAAATGAGATAAACACAGTTATTTTGGTCTCATAAAATTATTATATATTTACCTATGTAATCCTTTTTCGACCACTACTCTACTAATTTGTGTCAAATATTTAAATTCGGATGAACAGTAACCAATTGGGTTTTTTTTTCTGGATTTTCCAAAAAATCTGATCTTCAAACCTCTATAACTCTCACATGCTAAATCCAAATGGAATAATTCTTTCACCTAAATTCATATAAAATCATGATCTACCCACTGTATAATGTTCATGCATTTTTGAGTATTTTGAATTTTTGGCTTATTTGGTGTTAATTGCAATATCGTTCTTTCGATGGATGTCTCGACGATACGAACGTATTCATGAGTGTAACCTGAGATTGAATAAGTGGTATAGCAAAGGTGCTAGCACCCTCCTCTTGATCATATTGCCCCTACTAATTTTAAAATATTTTATATGGTTTTTAATCTCGTTATTGCATGATATTTTGAAAAGTATGTTCATGGGTAGAAGTAGTTAATTTCCTACTTGCTGCATTGGCCCTCCTTTGAATGTTGAATACCCTTTTTTACCTTGAATGATTAAGGATATATTTTATATAGGAATGGTTGCTAATTTGTAGCACGTTGCTTAGCCATGCTAGTAGTTGTAGTCGAAAAACGGTTGATGGAGCTAGTCCATCGGGTGATGGATTGAATCGAATCTTGATGAAATTTGAGGATTATATGGATTGAATTAAGTTGTATTTGAGGGATATATCCAGATCTTTGCATCTGATTCTTGTGGACTCGTTGGGTAGTTGTTGTTGTGTGTCGGACTTGGACGGGTGATAGGTTGATGAAGGGAATGGTCCTGAATTCGTGTAGCCCCGTCTGGGTATTTGAGGACTGGTTTGTGGTGTGATGAACCAAGTCTTACGTACAACCACACACCGGATTTATGGGTGATGTCTTGGCTTAATAATTTGTTGTGTGTTAGCTATCAAAACACAATCAGATTGACAATTGTGTTGTTTAGGTTTAATAGCTCTCTTGTCAATCTAGTGGGAGCATGTTAAATTTTTCTTTCTTGCCCTTAAGGGTCTTTTGCGTATGCCGGATTGCTGCGCAAGGGACTTACTTACGCAACGAGGTTTACCTGTGGTGCTAGGCGACTTCAGTCTACTATGGGAATTCTGATCCTCGGGTGGGTTGATAGTTAGAACATGGCATTGTAATGGCCTCGTTATGCTATCTCAGTCACACTCCAAAGGAAGAGTGCATTGGCCGACATTGAGAGGTATGCATATCGTGTGGGTAAAGCTGTACAACTCTGTAGAAAAATAAATATATTCGAATAGTCGTGTCCCCAGTTATGGACATCGCTTGTGGGAAAGTATGCACAGTTAGCTTATGGAAACTTTGGTTTGGGTTATGGTTGGTAATGTTGTGTCATTATGTTAGTTTGTTCAGATCTGAAATGTTATCATGAACGCGAAGTTCGCGTGTTAATTTGTTATGGAATGATTTGTGTCAAGAATGGGATGTTCGAGTGATGATTTTATTTGGAGATTATACTGTTGTTGATCATTACTTACTGTTATACAATGTTTTCTAAATGTTTTAAAATGGTCATTTGAATCTATATTGTTTATCTAAACGCAAAACTTGCTTTATGCCGAAAATTGACTAGTGTAGTAGCCTTCCTTTGATACTTACATCCATCCTTATTTTTCTTGAAAAGTCTCACGAGTACAACTTTGTACTTTAACGGCTTGTCCATTTGTTCAGGTGAGAATGACGGGTGCATCGGCTTTAACTCCAGTTGGTTGCTTGTGGGTTGTGGGTATGTCAACTCGGTTATTCCCTTTTTATTCTAAGTTTGTCTTCCACTGCGATTTATTATTTGATAATTACTTTTGGCTGATTGGCCCTCTTATGCAAATTGGTACTTAAAGGTTCTATTTAATGATGTTGTATTTACAATTCCATTATTCTTGTATATTGTGTATGGATGTGAATGTAATGTTGTGTTAGGATATGTGCATGTTAGCCACTGATCCTTGGGAGCTAATAGGAGACACATATCCGAGCACTCGGAATCGTTTTTGTTTTTCGTTAAGTGTTGTGCTTCCAGTGCAATCACTTGGCTTGGAACGGATCTGATCCCGGGGTGACCTCATAGCGTTGGTATCAGAGCCATACTGACTGTAGGTTAAAGCCGTAGCAATGGACGTTATTAGGATTTTGATTTGCAAAAGAATATTTTCAAACTATCAAAAAATTGGCAAAAATGCAAGTAATACAATTCCTTTCTTTCTTACACATCTTAGTATCTAAATTCTTACCTCCCTATTCATTTGATTTGAGGAAAATCATTTTCTCTATTTCTCATCTCTAAATTGTCGCCGGTAAAGAGAATTGGTCCAATCATTAGTGTTTAATTAATCTAAATCTTGTAACGTTAAATAGTCGGCGATGGTCATTATAACATCACTTTAAATATTTGAGTTAGGGTACTTATGTTTGTATCATATTTGGAAAACTAAAAATGAGAACAAAAGGATTTAGATTTGGGCACATGGATGATGGTGTGATTATTGGGTGTGTGGTTGTATGCCCGAGTTAACAAGGACCGAATATCTTGTTACACTGAACCAAGCATTATTGTGTGCAACCACATGAGGGTATTGGGAACCCCTCTTGACTTAGTACTCTGGGGAGTGTAAATTAATGAGTCGCTGGTGGTAGGTATAGGTGGATAAAAGAAATATGTTATATCGTGTTGGGCATGTGCAGGGTGAGTTCTGGGTAGGTTCCCTCACCTGAGGAGCATTGACAGTTGCTATGGCTGGGCCAATGTCTCCAACACAACGTATGGGTCCTCTGTGGGAGCCCAGGATGGGCAGTTCACAGAGGGTTAACCCCCATACGTGCGACTCTTAATTAGCTAATTCCATTGGAAAACATCTCGTTGGACTTAGCTCTGCCAGCATACCTTCGGATGTGTGCTTTATCTGGTGGCAAAAGGAGCGGTCTGACATGTAGATAAAGTTGTACACCCCTGCAGGGTCTAACCTATTCAAATAGCCAAGTTCTTGGTTATAGACACGCTTGGGGAGGTCTTTCAAGAGTTAGACTATAATATTTTGTAAAACTTGAATTTGGGTGGTACGAATGGGTAATTCGTGCTATTGTTGTGGTGGCTGTGGGAAGTCACATCTAAGATGTTATTTATGTTTATAATTGTTGTCTCACTGTTACTTGATCAATTAAAAATTTTCTTTAACAAATTTCCTTGAAATCTACTATACTATTGCAAATAAAATGCGGCTTTATGCTGAAAATGAACCATATAGCCATCTCCATTGAATTAAGCTTGCATGTAACTATATATAGGTTTGTTAATCGTAAGTGTTGCTGAGTACGTTTTTGTACTCAACTACATTGTCTATTTACTGCAGAGGAGGTTGACCCCTAAGGGGTTGACGAGTGTGAGGCCGACTACACTCTTGACGACTAGCTTGGGCGTTTCCGGTCGGTTGCCTTGTGGGTAAAGGGTAGCCGGTTGGCTTTTGGTTTCAGCCATCTTATGGCAGGTGTTTCCGCTGTATACTTAACTCTTTTGTATGGACCTTGATGTTTGTGTAATATGTTGTAAATTATGGAAACTTTGGTAATGTAAGAATTTTTGTATGGAGTTGATGCTTAATTTTTGTAAGGTGTATGTGTACTACAGTTCTGGGAAGTACATATACACCGAGAGCGAAATTTTTTGATTTGTGATGCTAGGACCAATGGAAAGGTTAAGCATTACAAATTAAATTGCCTGGCAGCTCTCACAATACCGTACGTGCTTGTACCGTTTCTTACAAACTCTGATCCGATCTGGGGCTGCTACGCATAAGAAGGGGCATCATAGCCATTGCTAGATTAATCTGATTTGTGAGAAGGTCGACTAAGCCTCAAGTGGCACAAAATCAAGATCGATGTCGACAATGTTGAATCAAGTGGAGAAATTTGACGGTGGAGGAAATTTCAGCGTGTGACAATATGTGGTGAATGATGTCCTTGTCCAGCAAAGGTTAATCGGTGCTCTTGAAGGGAACAGACAAAAAAAGGCGTCCGATGAAGACTGGAAGGTGATGGAGAAGAAGGCTGTTAATATAATCCGTCTATGTAAAAATACACGTGATCAAGGAAAATTCACCGAAGAAATTATGGAGTTACTTAGAAGAATTGTACATGGCAAAGTCACTGACAAACCAATGGATGCTAAAGCGGCAACTGTACAAGTTGCGCATTGAGGAAGGTACACGGTTCGTTGACCATCTCAATGTCTTCAACAAATTTATCACACAGTTGACCAGTGTGGATGAGAAAATTGAGGAGAACGACAAAGTCGTCATACTGGTGTTATCTCTATCACCATCATGGGAGCAATTGGTGATGAATATTCTCATCAAGAAAATCATCTCAACTTTAATGAGGCAGTGACATATCTATTGGAGACGGAGTCCTTGAAGAAGTCATCGGATTATTCATCTTATGGTGATAAAGCATTGGCTGTTGTAGGTATTGCACGCAAAAGCAAAAGTCATAGGAAGAAGAAGGGCAAGAGAAAGGGCACATGTGTATGCTACCTATGTGACGAGGAAGTTCATATGATAAAGGACTATCCATGTTTGAAGCAAATGAGGGGAGCGTACTCAGTGGCGGTAGCGAAAGATGATTTAGACATACTAGTTGTTAGTCAATCAAGTACTTCTCATGGATGGATATTAGATTTAGATTGTTGCTTCCACATATATTTGGTAAGGGAGATGTTTGATGAAGGATCTCTGCGCCCGACACATGGAAATGTTCACTTAGCGGATTGAAAGGAGTATGCATTTACTAAGATGAGAATAATTACATTGGAGATGTATAATGGAGCACAACACACATTGACGGGAGTTTGGTATGTTCCCGGTTTAAAGAATAATTTAATTTCTATGAGGTCACTTGAACTCGAAGGTTGTGAGGTATCACTTCGAGGTGGAGTCATGCGAGTTATTTGCAAAGGGCGGGTAATCATGAAAAGTACAAAGAGCAATGGAGGATACCGATTGATGGGTAATCATCAAGAAGAGCAACCAATGGGTGGTTTGATAAAAATCTTGATCAGGAGAAGAAACCCGTATCGTCAACAGTAGGTATTCAGATCTCATCTGCGGTTATGTGCAGAACTACAAAAACGATTGCAAAATCTAGCAGGCGTAAAGCCAAAGGTGAGAGCTGTTGAAAGAAGCAAGACGTGGTGGGACCAATCACACGGTACCGATGAGCAGGTCGATTTTGGAGGCGGTACAAACCTATGACATCGAGGGATGTAGGAACAGGAGTTGTGGTTAACCAAACTACATAACAAAGGAGCTCTCGGGTGGAGTTTCCGGATGGACTAGTCCGGATACCGACCCACACATTGCGGTGATGTGCATGAGCCCCTTTGGTAGGGGCACTCCCAAAGGTGGGACGTGGGAGGAAATAAAAACATGAAAAAAAAGCGGAGCTGACTTGGAGCGGGTTCTTGGAGGAGCACGGTGACATCAACGGAAAGGAGTCAAAGTGAAGATTATTGAGTATAAATGACTCATATCTTAACCTACTAGGACTTGGAGATGTATCCTACAAGGAATCCTACTTCCTTTTTGAGAAGAACTAGGATGCACTATATAAAGCTATGTGGGGGTGGTCATATAGAAGACAAGCCACAACCAACTCATCCAAAGCAAGAGGTGCACGAGAGGATTAGAGACTAGGTTATTTTTTAGCAGTATATTCTTGTATAGGGCAAGAATCCGATGGTCCTAAAAGGTTTCAGAGGGTTGTGAGAGAGCGACAATCCCTTGTACTCTTTTGAGGTTGTGCTTAAGAAATTTGCGATCGGCTTAGCCAAATCTTTCTCTCTTGTCGTGATTATTTTGTAGCTATTATTTGGTTCTCTCTATGGAACAGGGCCCTGTCACCAATTCAGCTCACTGTCGCCAATTGAATTGACGACAGGAATTAAATCCCTGAATTGCTCTTGTCTAGAGGGGGCATATGACACTGGAGAAGTCCCTATCGCCAATTGAATTGATGATAGGTCTCTGTCACCAATTGAATTGGTGATAGGAAGCTGTTGCCAATTGAATCGACAACAGAGGGGCGACAGGTCTATTGTCGCCAATGGAAACGACAATAGCTTCCTGTCGCCAATTCAATTGGCGACAGAGGTCTAGTTGTGTAATTTTCTTTTTTGACTATTTATTTCTGTAATTATTTTTAAAAATGCATTATTTTTTAAAAAAACTCTCTCTTCTCCTCTCAACTCATTTTAACACCCTCTCGTGCCTTTCTTCCCATCCATGCCCCAATCCTGTTTGTCTATCTCCTCCTCTCCAGATCTTTCCCACATGTGGGCGGCAGGTGAGGTGCACGGCAATGGTGGTGGGAGCAGGCGACTGTCTTTGCGGCGATGGTAGGCACTTCACTAAACAGTGGATGTAGTGGCTGCAATATGCAGTAGCGGGGCCTAAGCTGTACCACAATAGTGTAGCGGTTCAAAATAGCGGATTGGAACATAGTGGCCGCTATAGTAAAGATAGCGGGCGTTATAGCGTTTTTAGCAATGTTTCAAGTTTTATATGCAAATTTATTGAAATATATATGCTCTTTATGCTCATAATTTGGTACATAGTATCGATTCCATGCTAGTTTGATACCACACATAATTTAAATATACAAGTAAAACTCAAAATTACCACTATTATTTAGAATATGTAATGGGAGCATAGCATTGACTGTAGTGCTCGCTATCCGATATTCACTGCACCGGAGCCAATCCGTTGTACATCTGATATCCACTATTTAGTACCTTGGCGGTAGGAGACGTGCATTCATGGCCAGGTTGCTGGGGTGCGTCGGGAGTAGGCGGCCACAAGAGGTGGATACAAAGTAGCCGGCAAGGCAAGGCTTCTCTCTCTTCTTTCCTCAGTCCTACGCGAAAAATTGAGCTTAGAGTGAATGTTTAAATTCATGAGAAATCATCGATTTGTGGAACTTTCCTTCGATTTACTCTTCATGCTTCGTTCATTCCAACGCTGCAACCGTGGGAAAAACTATATGAACTTAATTCCTCCATTTTTCTACATTTTCACCATGATCCAAACGGGCCCTTAGTGTGAACCATCAACTTGACAATTACTCCTCCTTTTGATTTTACAAGGCGCCCTACGTAGTTCGAGATTCAAACTTTTTAATGTTTGATCAATAATTAACTCAAAATTATATATGTTTAGTTGCACACAAGTATTACCACTTGATTCTTATTTGAAAGTACTTTCTATAAGCATGATTTTGTAGTTGTTATATTCTAAAAGAAATTAAATGTCAAAGCTTAATTTTGGAAACTGTGCCAAGTCAAATTGTGCTTTATAAGAAAATCAATGGAAGCAGTAATATATGACCATTCTAAACGACTTATCAAATGACCATCAAATGTCGTCAAAACAATATTTGCGTATCGTAGAATTAAGAGTAAATATCTCAAAACTATAAATTTAGTGGTCAAACTATCGGTTTGTGGCAGCATTTGTTTTTTGGTTTTAAATAGTCGCCCCTTTAGCAAGAAAAAATTTCACCAAACTTCCAACTCCATCACGAGCTAGCCGTGTTGACAAGATGGGCCCACCAGTCATACTCTCACACGTAGTCTAGGCCGTTACAGGGTGCTGACTGGGCAGGCCACATGAGCGCCACTTCAGCCCAATGCTGACCGACACGCCACGTCATTCCAACCTCCCGCTTCTCTCCCTCCCTGCTCCCTTGTAACATCCCAACTGTATATACAGGGTTTTTTCAAGTATAATTAAATGTGTAGAAATTAAAACTTTTTCTCACATGTAATTATTGTCCAAGATTTGTGTAATCCAAAAACACAAAGTCCTTGTTGACCAAAAGTCAAGTCCTTTTTTCCATTTGTCACCACTCTTGTGCCAAACATTTGGAAAATAATTTTTCTTGGTCCTAAAGTTGATGTGGGACCCCTCTGAAAAATATCACAAGTTGTAAAACTTGTTTGATAAATTTTGGAGGTAAAACAATTCCTTGAACAACCTTCATGAATTTCCTGAGAAAAATGCATAGCATAATAACCTCTGGAAATTTTATGTAAGTTTAATCATGATGTTAGCAAGCTCCAGTTAAAATTTTATAAATTTTGGAGTTGAATTGCTATCTCAAATGAATTCCTAAAGTCTCAGCTGTTAAAATTGAATTTAAACCTTTACACTGTTCCTTGGGCTGAGCCATTTTCCTATCTGGGTTGAACCCAACCCACTCCTCAGCTCATCGGACCTCCTTAAACCACTTGAGGTCGTAGCCGTTGGATTCATATCTAACAGCCACGACCTCCTCCTCCTCAACCAACGCAGCCAGATCCTCTCCCACCTACATGAGGTCACAGACGTTGGATCAAAGATCCAATGGCCATGACCTCCACTCGCTATCAAACCACTCGCACCTCCTCTCCACCTTGTTGAGGTCGTGAACTGCTTGATTTAGATCCAAAGGTCGCGACCTCCGCCGCAAATCATCGCAGCCAGACCTCCTCACCTCATCGAGTCATAGCCGTTGGATCAAAGATCCACGGTCATGACCTCCCCGTGTTAAATCTCAAAACCTCCACGGGTCATCAAACCACTAGACATCCCACCTTGTTGAGGTCGTAGCCCTTGGATCCAAGATCCATGGCCATGACCTCCCCTCACTGTTAAACTAAGCAAACCTCCCACCTAAACGAGGTCGTAGCCGTTGGATCAGATCCAACAGCCCACGACCTCTCCCCTCAAAATCTAGCGCACCAAACCTCCCCATCGTGAGGTCGTAGCCCTTAGATCTAAATCTAAAGGCCATGACCTCCCTTGTGTGTTGCGCAAGCTCAGGACCTCCCCTGTCTTGATCACCACCGTTGGATCAAAATCCAAAGGTCTTGACCTCCCTCGCGCTTCACGCAAAGCCTCAGACCGTCCTTTTTGGTTGTGTGCCCTTGGATTTGAATCCTAAGGCCATGACCTCCCCCTCATGTTCTTAAGGCCGTGTGCGGTTAAGTCCTCCTGGAGGTCCGCACCGTTGGATTGAAATCCAACGCCTTGGACCTCCTGTCCCCTTTTCCACGTGCGCCTTCGTATTATGGAAATCGGAGGGCCACGACCTCCCTTTCCAAATCGTGTGGCTGGGACCTCCTCCCAGTCCTTTAAGCGTAATGGTTCAAAAATAGGATCCGATGGCTAGGACCTCCCCGTGGTCTTATCCAACGGTCAAAATGACCTCCCCTGTTCTTCTCCTACCTTGGGCGTGCATGCACGCCATGGCAGTGGGCAATGTCAGAGCATGTCTTGTCCCAACGGCTCTGCCCTGCAAGCATTAAATGCGTGTCAGCCCTTTTCGCCCCTAGGCCACGCCCTGTCTCAACCTACCTTGTCCTTTCCATCTTGTCAACTCCATGGACCTCCCCATGGGCCAAGCTCACCGTGAGCCTAACCCGTGGTCCACGACCTCCTGTGCCCTAAGTATAAAACCTCCCCCACTGTTTCCTTGGCTTCCTTTGCACACCATTGTTCCCTTGCTTGCACCCCTGTGCTTGTGAGCTCTAAACCACCGAAGCTCTCCTTGGCCGCCATTGTTGAGAAGCTTGAAGCCCTCGGTGGTGAAGGCTTGCTCCAGTGGCTCCCTCTCAACCTCTAGCTCATTTTAAGCTTCCCCAAAATCTCCTGAAGTGAACCTAACTCTTTGTGAGGTGACATTTTCAGGAGTGGGCTAGTGGAGCTTGGAGCTTGGACTTGAAGCTGCGGAGCTTCCCATCTTCTCCAACTCAGGCCATCGCCATCCTCGACCTCCCCGGCATCGTTAGGACCTCCAGGTACTCCCTGATAGTCCTAGGCGCTGGGCACCCGCATGTATGATGTCGCGGAGCTTTTGTTTGGGCACCCGCTTGAATGGCAGCTGCGGAGCTCCTTTTTGCTTCTTGCTCTTACCGTGTGATCCCCTTCGCGTTCCTCTCCGGCTCGCCGCGGCGTTTAAGACCATTGCCGTTGAGAGAGGAGGTCCACTGGTGCGCAAAGTTATTGTGCACTCGGTGGTACCATTGATGTCGCCACGAGGCCTACATCGCCGGCGAGAACCATCTTTAAACTCGGATCTTGTCGGACAAGAATCTGCGGCGCTATTGCCGTTTTTAGGACCAAGACCACCGGGTTTAATCGCTAATCATTTGCTCAACCTTGCAATCATTGGCGTGTCTTAAATGTCTTTAATCCTCCGTCTTTGCGCATTTATTTCTGTCCGAGCACGCGCATAAGCTCTTTCTTGTTGGAGTGCAGGGCGTGCACTTCCTCCTCAGAAATCGCACGTCCAAGACCTCCCCTTGCGCAATCTGGGCCGTCCAGACCTCCCCTAGAGGTCTGTGACGTTAGGACCTCCCCTTAGGACCTCCCCTAGGTCATCTCCGCCGTTCATGACCTCCCCGGGTAGATCTTGACCGTCAAAGTCCTCCCTCAGACGATCTGAACCATCAAGGACCTCCCTTGGAACATCTGGACCGTCCAGGACCTCCCCCGTGAGGTCTTGACGATGTAGATCTTCCTTGGGGAGATCTTAGTAGTTTAGATCTTCCTTTGGAAGATCTCGGTGTTCAGACCTCCCTCGTTTGATCTGGACCGTCCCGGTCCTCCCCCCATTGTTGTGGTCTGTTGGATTCCCCATCTACGGCCATGACCTCCCCTCACCTCGCGCATGTGCGTTGCTAGGAGGTCCAGACCTCTGGACCTCGAGTCTTGTGCAAGTTGTTCTCTGGGAGGTCTTGAGCCGTTAGATCTGAGATCTGTGGCTCACGTCCTCCCATGTCCTTGTGGGTTTTAGAAATTCCAGTGAACTCTTAAGTATAAACCTGAAATAAGGTATAACTTTAGAATTTCATATCTTTTTCGTTTTAAATCCAAATGAGGTCATTCAAATTGTGTTAGCTCTGTCTTGAACTTGACTTTAATCCAAAAATGATTGTAAGTTGAGTTCAGCTCCAGAGCACAGTTTTGCCATTAGATTTTAAAACTCACTTTAAATATACACTCAAAATAATGTCTAACTTGTAAAATACATAACTAATGCTCTGTAGATTATTTTTGAGTGAATCCAACTTTGTTGGCTTCCTCTATTAGCGAACTCACTGTGAAAATTAGTTTTGAGCATGTTGTTGTTATAAAAATGAGGACTTGTGCATTATAATTTTGTTCAAGTTCTTGTTTTTGAAAAATTGTAGAAAGTGCATAATAGCTCCAAATGAGGTGAACTCAATTGTGTTATTCATCTCATGAGGTGCTGGTTTTACAGTAAAAATCTCAGTATCACCACCATTTTAGAAAATGTTGCCTCATAATTAAATTAGTGAATAGTGCAGTTTGATGTTTTTAGGGGCTGAGCAGAATTGTTTTGCTCATATCTTTTGCATTAAGAATCCAAATCCATTGGTTCTTGTTGCTAAATTCCCTAAAAATCACCCTCTTACTTCTGTAGAAAATTCAGAGTGTTTGGAGTTCGTTTTCTGTGCTGTCTTTGTCGTTTTCGTCGTTCTTATCGATTGTTTTCGTCTTTCCGATTAGGTGTCGACGAGTACTTTGAACCCGTGAGCGATCCTCAGCAACAATTTGGCCAGCGACAGCAAGGCAAGCAGTTTGATCATTTCCATCATTGTCCCATTACTTTAAAGCTTAATATAATGTTTTACTTGTATGTATGCATGCTACTTTGTGTTAAAATATCGCTAGCAAGCCTATAGTTGCATAATCTGTAGGAATTGTTTATCCTCTACTACCATGAGCCTAGGTTATTTGCTGTGGTGGGAGCTCGTTGGATGAGCTCTTATCACTTAGTAGTTTCGATTTAAATGGCTTAGACATGCTTAGTTTTCGGTAGTTATGGGCGATCATCAACTTAGTCGATGGTCTTGATCACTCAAAACTGATTATTACTCCTATATGTCCAGCACTTGTGCTTTGATTAATTTGTAAAATCAAAAACTGAAAATAAAAGATTGATTTAGACTTGGGCATATTGGATGGATGGTGTGGTTTTTGGATGTGGTGGTATGCCTGAGTCAACAAGGACCGAATTCTTGCGCCATTGATCCAAGCAATTATGCGTGCTAACCACACGAGGGGGATATGGGACCTCTCTTGACTAAGTACTTTGGGCGGTGCTAATTGGGGTCGCTTTCGGTGGGTGTGTTTAAAGATAAAATGTGTGTGTGTGGTGTGGGAATAGAGCGTTAGCGCACCGGTTAGGTCATCCATTGGGTCCTTATCCCCGTGGGTTGTGCGGGTCAAAATTAGCACTGTCCATTGGAAATGTCTCGTAGGACTTAGCCGTGCCGGCATACCAAAGGTAGTGTGCTTAAAGGAAAGGCGGTCTGACGTGTGGGTACATTGGTACACCCTTGAAGGGATAAAACTATTCGAATAGCCTCGTCCTAGGTTATGGACACGCTTGGTTATTTCCCGTAAGAATTAGACTACAACCTTTAATTAAAACTTGACATGGTTGGTATGAACGGGGAGTTCATGCTATTGTTGTGGTGACTATTGGGTTAGTCACTTCGAGTTGATCTTGTTGTTGTTACTATGTTATTATCTCGTTGTTATTTCAACAATTAAAATGCTTTGCCAAATTGCCTTCAATCTATTATGTTATTGCAAATGAAACTTGCTTTATGCTAAAATGAGTCCAAAGCCTCATCCACTTAAATAAAGCTTGCATGTAGCTATTTATAGTTCTGTTATCTCACACGTAAGTCTTGCGGAGTACTTTATGTACTCATCGCGCGTGGTTGTGGCATTTTGTGGCTTTTGTTGCGAGGAAGGAGGTGAGCTCCAAGAGCCTCTCTTTTGTGCTACGTGTTGCGACTTTTTTCGACGACTAGCTTGGCGGTCGGTCGAGATGCCTAGGGTTACTGACACCGATTGGCTTTGTGTTATAGCCATCTTTATGGCACTTTTGCTTCATTGTTATCTTAGTAGTACTTGTTGTTATTTGGCCAGAAGGCCTCTCTTTTGTAATAGCCTATTCCTTATTAATATTAACTTCTGGTTTGTTGCTTATGTACTATGTGTTGTATGGAATTGATACATTCTTTTGTTGTGAGGTATGTATACTGCATTCTAGGGAGTATACATCTCTCGAGACTGGTTTATTTGGTTGATAATACTAGGGTCAATTGGATGACTAAGTATTATGAGCTTAATAAATCCTACCGCTCTAAAAGTTGGTATCAGAGCCGTTCTGACCGTAGTAACGCAAGCTTGGTCGTCTTTAGGATATTTTGAAAACCTAATTTCAAAGTATCAAATGAGTTTTGAAAGCTTAAGAAAATTCTCGGATTTTACTCCTCATCTATCTTAGCTTTCTCTTCTCATCTCACTCTAATTTAAGTTTTAAAAGTTGTTTTCCTCTCTTCCCTTCTACAAAATAGTTGTTATCGATTAATGGGGTTTTGGGGAATCAATGAGTTTGGCAAATTGAAGTGTTAGCTGCCCATCTACAAGGTTTTGAAGCTTCTGGAATGGCCAATTTCGACTGGAAGCTTGGATGCAAAATCTGGACAGCAAGCGTCAATTTCCGGACAGCAAGCTCAAAGGTTCTAAATAGGGTAGAAAATGAGAGGTTAAATCAACTAAAATTTGTGGGAATAAAAGGGTAAGATGTGATACTAGTTAGCTAAGTATCTAACACTTATTTCGCTGCATTAACCTTGCCCTCTAATAGTTTTAGATCTCATCTCACAATCTGATTTTTATCTTCTCAACCAATTACTCGTTCATTCAATACAAGTTAGTTGTGTTGGGAAGTTGGCCTTTAATCTTATGTTTTCCTTGCTGTTTTGGAGACCTTTTGGAAGCTTTTAAAGTACATTTCCTTGCTGTTTTTGCTTCTCCTTTATTATGCTCCCTATAACTTCTTTTATTCTGCTTGTTTCATTAGTTTGCATTTATTATCATCTAATCTATTATTAACTAGGTAGGGGTCTGTACTATCTATTTCGTTGGCTTTCGGTTAGGGTGATGTTCCATTCCCCTAGTCGTTGGCGTTCCTTTTCACTCTCTTCAATTTCTAGTCCTTGGGTTTCGTGTTAACCCATCTCTTAAATGTGAGATGTGCGGGCACCCCAAAGAATGGACTAGGTCAAGAAATTGGGGGGGACGAAATCCTCCCTAGCTCCAACTGTCGGCGAGACTTGCAAGCGCCTCCGCTCTGGCAAGTGTTTCGGATTGTGGCCCCATTGCCCTGAAAAGCGGCAATCGCCTCCTTTTTGCCTTGGCTGTGGTGAAGAGGGGCATTTCGCCGAAGGTTGCGAACTAGGAAGAGTCAAGGTTTGTCGGCGTTGTGGTGAGGAAGGACACTACAGCAACCAGTGTACCACAGCTTGTCCAAACTGTGATGAAGACCACTTACCCGGAGATTGTCCGGCTGCCAAAGTTACTTGTTTCCTTTGCGAGGGAAGCGATCACTATCCCAAGGAGTGTAGCTTGAACCTGGTGATTGCCAAGTCATTGGGCTATGTGATCGTTTCTTCGGTCATCTGCAAGCATTGCAATCGCCAATGCCTCCAAATCAGAGAAGTTCTTGGGTGATTTGTCTGAGGAGTTGCGGGACAAATTACCAGTCCATGCCTTCCCCGACTTTCAGCTTGTGGCTGAAAATCCTGTTGTTGCTATGGGCAGAAAGAGAAAGTCAGAGGATCGTCGCAGGTGTCAAGAGAGGACTCAGGGTGACTCCAGCAAGGTCGCCGGTGTCACTTGTTTCTTCTGCAATCTCAAGGGCCATTATGCTAATAATTGTCCTAAGAAGCTTGCAGCAACCCCTCGTCGTTCGCAGTAGTGCCTCCGCCACGTGCACTGCGAGTCGACAAGGTGGTCCCCGCAAATCGATGCTTGGGATCACTTGTTTCTTTTGTAGCAAGAAGGGGCACTACGCCAACAATTGCCCTGTGAAGCATAGCAATCCATTTGTCGGGATCACTTGTTTCTTCGCAACTATAAGGGCATCACGCCAACAGCTTGCCCTTTGAAGCAGCAAAAGATCATTTGTAATCCAGTCGACTCCATCTCAGCTGAGAAAGCTCTGGAGGCACCTGACGTCGTGTTAGGTACGCTTCTCGCTAACTCTTGCCCGGATATTATTTTATTCGATTCAGGAGCGCCTCATTCCCTTGTATCTCCATCTTTTATCATTGTTGGTGATCCTGATTTCACTCTTTTATCCGGTGCTCGGCACCACCCCGGTTTCAAAAAGGTCTACTAGTCTACCCCGAACCCCTAAGAAAAATGATGCCGTTTGGATTGTCATCGATCGTTTGACTAAAGTGGCACATTTCCGTCCCTTTACATTTTAAAGGCATCACATACCTGTTGTTGCCTCGAACCTTCGTGGCCTAAACGGCCATAATCCTTTGTAAGAGACTAGCTGCGGAGGGATGACTCCGTATAGCTAGTTAACCGACCAAGGTCTCGTTTGTTAGTGGAGTAACCAGACAAATTGCTCCACCAACTAAGAACGACCTTAGTCCCTCTAAAATAGCTAGTTAGCAGGCTGAGATCCCGTTGTTAGTGGAATTAACCAAATAAATCGCTCCGGAATTAACCAGACAAGTTGTTCCGGAATTAACCAGACAAATCATTCCACCAACTAACAACGGCCATGCACCACCAACCATCGAATCAAGAACAAGCTCTCAGTCTGTCAAAAATAACCTTCTTGTAGGTTTTCCAAAGGATCTCTACATATTCCGCATCGTAATTTTGCACGGTACTGAAGACGATCGTTCTGATCGTGCTTCTCTGCTCACTTCTCAATTCTGGCATAGCCTGCAAAAGGCTATGGGAACCCGTCTTACCTTTAGCACGGCATTTCACCCCCAAACTGATGGTCAGACCGAGAGGGTCAACCAGGTTTTGGAAGATATGCTTCGTGCCTGTGTTCTTTCCTATGGGAAGCATTGGGAGAAATGCTTGCCATTCGCCGAGTTTTCTTATAACAACGACTTTTCAAAGGGTCTCGGCATGGCACCTTTCGAGGCCTTATGCGGGAGAAAGTGTAGAACCCGTTGAACCGGTCGAGACCGGTGAAAGACCTCTCTTTGGCCCGGACTCAATCAATGAGGCCGAGCGCCAAGTCCAAATTATTCGTGGCGTTTGCGCACAGCTCAATCCAGGCAAAAGAGCTATGCGGATCGCCGTCGACGTGAGTTGCGTTTTGAGCCTAATGACTTTGTTTATCTCAAAGTCTCTCCTTTGAAGGGCCATCAACGTTTCGGTGTCAAGGGCAAGTTGGCTCCTCGATATGTCGGTCCCTACCGCGTTATCGAGAAGAAGGGAGCTGTTGCCTATAAGTTGGAGTTGCCAGCTGCACTTGAGGGGGGGTACATAATGTTTTCATGTGTCCCAGTGAGGAGTGCCTCCGTGTTCCAACCGAGGAAGCTCCGTTGGAAATTCTTGTCGTGCAAGAAGGTTGGGTCAGAATCGTGACCTAACGAGAAACAATGCAATAAAACAAATCACATAAAATCCGGCTTGACAAGGAACGAGCTGGGAACAATATGTAACTAAATAAAGTGTTGGTTGGGCTAAACATAGTTCGAGAATTAGGTCCAAGTACAACAAAAATATTATAAATGGATAAGAATCTTAAGGAAGGTTCGCATCGTTGAAGGAGCTAAATGAAGATCAAGGAATCGTGTCCTCAAGATCCTAAAAGTTCTATGGCCAAATCATTCCGTGGATGGAGTTACTTGGAAACGGAAAGACTACCCATCTTCCTTCCCTGCCTGAGCCAAAATCTCGGGACGAGATTTTTGTAAGGGGGGGGGAGATTTTGTAACATCCCAACTGTATATACAGGGTTTGTTCAAGTATAATTAAATGTGTAGAAATTAAAACTTTTTCTCACATGTAATTATTGTCCAAGATTTGTGTAATTCAAAAACACAAAGTCCTTGTTGACCAAAAGTCAAGTCCTTTTTTCCATTTGTCACCACCCTTGTGCCAAACATTTGTAAAATAATTTTCCTTGGTCCTAAAGTTGATGTGGGACCCCTCTGAAAAATATCACAAGTTGTAAAACTTGTTTGATAAATTTTGGAGGTAAAACAATTCCTTGAACAACCTTCATGAATTTCCTGAGAAAATGCATAGCATAATAACCTCTGGAAATTTTATGTAAGTTTAATCATGATGTTAGCAAGCTCCAGTTAAAATTTTATAAATTTTGGAGTTGAATTGCTATCTCAAATGAATTCCTAAAGTCTCAGCTGTTAAAATTGAATTTAAACCTTTACACTGTTCCTTGGGCTGAGCCATTTTCCTATCTGGGTTGAACCCAACCCACTCCTCAGCTCATCGGACCTCCTTAAACCACTTGAGGTCGTAGCCGTTGGATTCATATCTAACAGCCACGACCTCCTCCTCCTCAACCAACGCAGCCAGATCCTCTCCCACCTACATGAGGTCACAGCCGTTGGATCAAAGATCCAATGGCCATGACCTCCACTCGCTATCAAACCACTCAGACCTCCTCTCCACCTTGTTGAGGTCGTAACCGTTGGATTTAGATCCAAAGGCCGCGACCTCCGCTGCAAATCATCGCAGCCAGGACCTCCTCACCTCATCAGGTCATAGCCGTTGGATCAAAGATCCACGGTCATGACCTCCCCTGTGTGTTAAATCTCAAAAACCTCCACGGGCTGTCAAACCACTAGACATCCCACCTTGTTGAGGTCGTAGCCCTTGGATCCAAGATCCATGGCCATGACCTCCCCTCACTGTTAAACTAAGCAAACCTCCCACCTAAACGAGGTCGTAGCCGTTGGATCAGATCCAACAGCCCACGACCTCTCCCCTCAAAATCTAGCGCACCAAACCTCCCCATCGTGAGGTCGTAGCCCTTAGATCTAAATCTAAAGGCCATGACCTCCCTTGTGCGTTGCGCAAGCTCAGGACCTCCCCCTGTCTTGATCACCACCGTTGGATCAAAATCCAAAGGTCTTGACCTCCTCGCTTCACGCAAAGCCTCGAGCCGTCCTTTTTGGTTGTGTGCCCTTGGATTTGAATCCTAAGGCCATGACCTCCCCCTCATGTTCTTAAGGCCGTGTGCGGTTAAGTCCTCCTGGAGGTCCGCACCGTTGGATTGAAATCCAACGCCTTGGACCTCCTGTCCCCTTTTCCACGTGCGCCTTCATATTATGGAAATCGGAGGGCCACGACCTCCCTTTCCAAATCGTGTGGCTGGGACCTCCTCCCAGTCCTTTAAGCGTACCTGTTCTTCTCCTACCTTGGGCGCGCATGCACGCCATGGCAGTGGGCAATGTCAGAGCATGTCTTGTCCCAACGGCTCTGCCCTGCAAGCATTAAATGCGTGTCAGCCCTTTTCGCCCCTAGGCCACGCCCTGTCTCAACCTACCTTGTCCTTTCCATCTTGTCAACTCCATGGACCTCCCCATGGGCCAAGCTCACCGTGAGCCTAACCCGTGGTCCACGACCTCCTGTGCCCTAAGTATAAAACCTCCCCCACTGTTTCCTTGGCTTCCTTTGCACACCATTGTTCCCTTGCTTGCACCCCTGTGCTTGTGAGCTCTAAACCACCGAAGCTCTCCTTGGCCGCCATTGTTGAGAAGCTTGAAGCCCTCGGTGGTGAAGGCTTGCTCCATGGCTCCTCTCAACCTCTAGCTCATTTTAAGCTTCCCAAAATCTCTGAAGTGAACCTAACTCTTTGTGAGGTGACATTTTCAGAGTGGGCTAGTGGAGCTTGGAGCTTGGACTTGAAGTCATGGAGCTTCCATCTTCTCCAACTCGGGCCATCGCCATCCTCGACCTCCCGGCATCGTTAGGACCTCCAGTACTCCTGATAGTCCTAGGCGCTGGGCACCATATATATGATGTCGCGGAGCTTTTGTTTGGGCACCCGCTTGAATGGCAGCTGCGGAGCTCCTTTTTGCTTCTTGCTCTTACCGTGTGATCCCCTTCGCGTTCCTCTCCGGCTCGCCAGCGTTTAAGACCGCCGCCGCCGTTGAGAGGAGGTCCACTGGGTGCGCAAAGTTATTGTGCACTCAGTGGTACCATTGGATGTCGCCGGCGAGGCCTACATCACCGGCGAGAACCATCTTTTAAACTCGGATCTTGTCGGACAAGAACTGCGGCGCTATTGCTGTTTTTCGGACCAAGACCCGCTGGGTTTAATGCGCTAATCATTTGCTCAACCTTGCAATCATTGGCGTGTCTTAAATGTCTTTAATCCTCCCGTGTTGCGCATTTATTTCCTGTCCGAGCGCGTGCGCAAGCTCTTTGCGCTGGGTCCGGGACGTCCCAGACCTCCTCCAAGGAAATCTGGCACGTCCAAGACCTCCCCTTGCGCAATCTGGGCCGTCCAGACCTCCCCTGGAGGTCTGTGACGTTAGGACCTCCCCTTAGGACCTCCCCTAGGTCATCTCAGCCGTTCATGACCTCCCCGGGTAGATCTTGACCGTCAAGGTCCTCCTCGACGATCCCGAACCATCAAGGACCTCCCTTAGAACATCTGGACCGTCCAGGACCTCCCCCGTGAGGTCTTGACGATGTAGATCTTCCTTGGGGAGATCTTGGTAGTTTAGATCTTCCTTTGGAAGATCTCAGCCGTTCAGGACCTCCCTCGTTTGATCTGGACCGTCCCGATCCTCCCCCCATTGTTGTGGTCCATTGGATTCCCCATCTACGGCCACGACCTCCCCTCACCTCGCGCATGTGCGTTGCTAGGAGGTCCAGGACCTCTGGACCTCGAGTGCGCGGGTGCGTTGTTCTCCTGGGAGGTCTTGAGCCGTTAGATCTAAGATCTGTGGCTCACGTCCTCCCATGTCCTTGTGGGTTTTAGAAATTCCAGTGAACTCTTAAGTATAAACTGAAATAAGGTATAACTTTAGAATTTCATATCTTTTTCGTTTTAAATCCAAATGAGGTCATTCAAATTGTGTTAGCTCTGTCTTGAACTTGACTTTAATCCAAAAATGATTGTAAGTTGAGTTCAGCTCCAGAGCACAGTTTTGCCATTAGATTTTAAAACTCACTTTAAATATACACTCAAAATAATGTCTAACTTGTAAAATACATAACTAATGCTCTGTAGATTATTTTTGAGTGAATCCAACTTTGTTGGCTTCCTCTATTAGCGAACTCACTGTGAAAATTAGTTTTGAGCATGTTGCTATTATAAAAATGAGGACTTGTGCATTATAATTTTGTTCAAGTTCTTGTTTTTGAAAAATTGTAGAAAGTGCATAATAGCTCCAAATGAGGTGAACTCAATTGTGTTATTCATCTCATGAGGTGCTGGTTTTACAGTAAAAATCTCAGTATCACCACCATTTTAGAAAATGTTGCCTCATAATTAAATTAGTGAATAGTGCAGTTTGGTGTTTTTAGGGGCTAAGCAGAATTGTTTTGCTCATATCTTTTGCATTAAGAATCCAAATCCATTGGTTCTTGTTGCTAAATTCCCTAAAAATCACCCTCTTGCTGCTGTAGAAAATTCAGAGTGTTTGGAGTTCGTTTGCTGTGCTGTCTTTGTCGTTTTCGTCGTTCTTATCGATTGTTTTCGTCTTTCCGATTAGGTGTCGACGAGTACTTTGAACCCGTGAGCGATCCTCAGCAACAATTTGGCCAGCAACAGCAAGGCAAGCAGTTTGATCATTTCCATCAGTGTCCCATTACTTTAAAGCTTAATATATTGTTTTACTTGTATGTATGCATGCTACTTTGTGTTAAAATATCGCTAGCAAGCCTATAGTTGCATAATCTGTAGGAATTGTTTATCCTCTACTACCATGAGCCTAGGTTATTTGCTATGGTGGGAGCTCGTTGGATGAGCTCTTATCACTTAGTAGTTTCGATTTAAATGGCTTAGACATGCTTAGTTTTCGGTAGTTATGGGCGATCATCGACTTAGTCGATGGTCTTGATCACTCAAAACTGATTATTACTCCTATATGTCCAGCACTTGTGCTTTGATTAATTTGTAAAATCAAAACTGAAAATAAAAGATTGATTTAGACTTGGGCATATTGGATGGATGGTGTGGTTTTTGGATGTGGTGGTATGCCTGAGTCAACAAGGACCGAATTCTTGCGCCATTGATCCAAGCAATTATGCGTGCTAACCACACGAGGGGGATATGGGACCTCTCTTGACTAAGTACTTTGGGCGGTGCTAATTGGGGTCGCTTTCGGTGGGTGTGTTTTAAAGATAAAATGTGTGTGTGTGTGGTGTGGGAATGGAGCGTTGGCGGCATCGGTTAGGTCTGTCCATTGGGTCCTTATCTCCGTGGGTTGTCTTGGTCAAAATTAGCATCGCCCATTGGAAATGTCTCGTGAGGACTTAGCCGTGCTTAAGACACCAAAGGTAGTGTGCTTAAAGGAAAGGCGGTCGGCGTGTGGGTACATTGGTACACCCTGCAGGATAAAACTATTCAATAGCCTCGTCCTAGGTTATGGACACGCTTGGTTATTTCCGTAAGAATTAGACTACAACCTTTAATTAAAACTTGACATGCATGGTTGGTATGAACGGGGAGTTCATGCTATTGTTGTGGTGACTATTGGGTTAGTCACTTCGAGTTGATCTTGTTGTTGTTACTATGTTATTATCTCGTTGTTTTTTCAACAATTAAAATGCTTTGCCAAATTGCCTTCAATCTATTATGTTATTGCAAATGAAACTTGCTTTATGCTAAAATGAGTCCAAAGCCTCATCCACTTAAATAAAGCTTGCATGTAGCTATTTATAGTTCTGTTATCTCACACATAAGTCTTATGGAGTACTTTATGTACTCATCTTGCCTGTGGTTGTGGCATTTTGTGGCTTTTGTTGCAGAGGAAGGAGGTGAGCTCCAAGAGCCTCTCTTTTGTGCTACGTGTTGCGCTTCTTCGACGACTAGCTTGGCGGTCGGTCGAGATGCCTAGGGGTTACTGACACACCGATTGGCTTTGTGTTATAGCCATCTTTATGGCACTTTTGCTTCATTGTTATCTTAGTAGTACTTGTTGTTATTTGGCCGAAGGCCCTCTTTTGTAATAGCCTATTCCTTATTAATATTAACTTCGGTTTGTTGCTTATGTACTATGTGTTGTATGGAATTGATACATTCTTTTGTTGTGAGGTATGTATCTTGCATTCGGGAGTATACATCTCTCGAGACTGGTTTATTTGGTTGATAATACTAGGGTCAATTGGATGACTAAGTATTATGAGCTTAATAAATCCGGGTGCTCACATCCCTAATGTCCACCTCTGTTTGAATCAAGGACTCTAGAATCTATGTGTTGAAGAACGTAGTGGTCGTAGGATGAAATCAACCAACCACCAATGAAAGACAATCAACAGAGAGACAATAGATAGAGACACAATATGGAGAAACCTCTTTATTGATTGATTGATCTCTTTCTGAGTGCAGGGAGGTCCTATTTAAAGACAAAAACCCACCAGGGGTAGTTTTGGTATTGTGCCCATCAACCCCTAATCCAGGGTTTCTCAACATTGCCCCTTGGGTGAATACTACGTCATGCACATGCCTCATTAAAAACTCATCCCAAAAACCCAGTGGGAAAAAAGGGACCGGAGAAAAGAGTACATTGCATCCGCAAGTTGTATTGCATCATTGCCTCGTTAAAAACCTTTACTGAGAAATCTTCAAAAAAAACTCACTAAGGGAAAAAGAGTGTAACCTCTCTACCTTCTGGGTTAATCTTCAAGACTAAGGTAAAACTTCAGGACCTTAAGTGGATTATGATTCAAGCATTCCCCCCTGATACCTGCAACTCTCTGAGCCGCTTCATTCCAATACCACGAACGCATCGTTGGAACCTGGACATAGGCGGAGACTTAGTGAATAGATCAGCTAGATTTTCACAAGACCTAGTTTACAGGATCTTCACCTCATCATTCTTCTAGAGTTCATGAGGATAGAAGAATCTGGGAGCAATATGCTTGATATTACTTTTAACATAACCCATTTGCATTTGTGCAACACAAGCCACTTTATCTTCATAGATAATTGTGGGGGTATCGATGGTAGTAATGCCACATGACTTCTGGATATGGCTAATCACATGTCTAAGCTAAACACATTCACGTGAGGCTTCATATCGTACAATAATTTCTAAGTGGTTGGTAGAAGTAGCTACCAAGGTTTGCTTAAATAACCTCAAAGAGATGGCTGTACCACCACATAGAAATGCAAACACAGTCTGAGATTTGGCACTGGAGATCAAATAGATAGCCAACATCCGTATATCCCACCATGGTCAAGTCTTGGTTCTTCTGAAAAAATAAGCTAAGATCTTGTGTACCTTGGAGGTATTTGAGAAGACTCTTAACGCCACCCCAATGCCTTCTGGTTGGAGCTGCACTGTGTCTAGCCAATAAGTTGACTGTGAATGCAATATCAGGCCTGGTGCAGTTCGCAAGGTACATCAGTGCTCCTATGGCACTTAAGTATGGAACTTCTGGTCCTAAAACTTCTTCGTTTTCCATCCCCAGTCCGAATGATTCTTTATCCACATCTAGGAATCGTACTACCATAGGGGGTCTTTAAAGGATGGGATTTATCCATGTTGAATTTATCTAATACCTTCTTGTTATAGGTAGACTGGTGTACTGGGATTCCTTCAGGCAAGTGCTCTAGCTGCAGGCCTAAGCAATACTTGGTTTTACCGAAGTCTTTCATCTCAAACTCCGTCACCAGGTAAGAACTTGCTTCCTTTATGTCCTCCGCAGTTCTGATGATATTCAGATCATCGGCATAAACTGAGATGATACAAAATCTATTCCGGGACTTCTTTATAAACACGCAGGGACAATCATCATTATTTGAGTAACCTTTCTTCAGGAGAAAGTCACTTAGTCGGTTGTACCGCATTCTTCTCGACTGTCTCAATCCGTACAACGACCTCTGCAGTTTGACGCTATACATGTTGCAATTAGTTTCATTAGGATTCGGAATTTGAATTTTGACTCCTTCGGGGACTTCATATAGATATTTGTATCCAATGACCCATATAAATATGCGGTCACTACATCCATCAATTGCATTATTAAATTAATGCATGCTGCCATTGATATTAAGTATCAAAATGTGGTTCCACTCATCACAGGTGAGTAGGTTTCATCATAATCAATGTCGTGTCTCAGCCGCTCCTCCCTCCTGCTCTTTTTCTTCCTCAACGCTCGAGTCTGTCCTCCATTGCCATTGACACAAGCTTTCGCAATCCCGGGATTCCCTCCCCTTTCTCCCATGCAATCATGCGCATTGAAACCCTTGATTCCCGCCGCACCCATTCCGACCGTTGCCCTCCGTGAATCCCACCCAATTTTGCCGGAACGCGCAAAAACCACCATGCATCTCGCTCCACATGTGATCTCTTCCCTCCGTCCACCTCTGGCCTGATAAAAAGAAGCCATGTGCGCCCCTCTCCTTCCACTTTTCTTCCCCCTGAATCACTCCCTCTCTCTCGCTCTCTCCGCACCGCAATTTGCGTTTGAAGCTCTGCGGTCGAAGCTCGCTCCGTCGCCGATTCTGCTACTGGCAAGGACTCCCTGACAACACCGTCAGCACCTCCAGCACCAGCTCGCCGTGTTCTTCACGATGCTCTCTCTGCTTTTGCCGGAGCCCTACCAGAGCGCCGTTGCCGCCCTCGACCGAACACCGCAGGCCACCTCTTTGCGCATCGCCGCCGGCAAGGTGCGCGTGAGACTCCCCAGCCTCCCTTTCTCTATTGCACACCTTGTCGCTCGCCGCCTTACCGCCGTTCACCGGCAACCATCGTCGTCGGCTTTTCGCTGACGTGGCCGCCCACGTCACCTCCACATCATCGCCACCTCACCTTTTTGACACACACGACTGCCTCCTCATGTCCATGTGTGCGCTTGTGTGGCAAGCCCACGTGGCAAAGCCACTATTCCCGTGCGCCCAGTCCACCATGGACCAGCGCATTCTTAAGGACCCGGTCCATGGATCGCGGGTCCACATGTTAGTGGCTCAAGCCACTTTTCCTTTGAAAAATAATTTCAGCCAAAATTCTTTATTCCCTCGCTGACATCAGCATGACTCAATAAATTGATTTTCCTTTAGAAAACCGATTCCATAAATTTGGAAATTCCCAATTTCATCTGATTTCAAACTTTTGAGAGCCCGTTCTCCTTCATTCGAGCTCCGATTCAAGTGATTCAAATTTATAAATTCATCTAAAATCAAGATCTAGCTATCTATATTGAAATTATTTAATTTAGAGTTGATTTGAATTTGACTCGTTTTTCTTGTATAGATTTCGATGACTCTAGGGAACTCGAATTATTTGAAGATTTAGATCCTAAAGCTTTTGAGCAAGGCAAGTTAGATCTTTGATCATTTTTTAATCCCAATATTTCAAATTATTTAAATTATATTTTAAATTATTACTGCATGCATATTTATATTCAAGTTATTTAAATCCCTGTTTTAAATTATAGTTATTCCCAATTTCTTTGTATAGCCAAATTTTGCTATTGAATTAGCCATTCCTTGATACCATAGTTAAAATCTAGTTGGTACATTAGTATGAACTAGAACTTATTGAAAAACTTTATGCTTAGATAAGGCTTAGACCAAAAATATTGAATTTGGGGAGTTTAGCCAAATGTTCGATTATGATTTAAAATGAGGCTATGGTATTGTCTTTACCATAGAAATTTTAGCAAATGATTTAACTTAGAAAATAAATAAAATTCGGTTTAGACTTGGGCGAAATGGATGTTTGGATGGTGCAAGTTGATACACGGGATCGATTCATTTCTATGCTCGAGACCAGGTTTTGCTAAGCAAAACCACTCAAAGTTAGACTTTGGTTTTGATTTCAAAAAGATTCTATCAAATGTTTTTGGATAGTTTATCCAATTAGGGAATTGGGTGGTTGGCCATGTGATAGGAATGTATCCTTCACTAATTTTTGTATTAAGGTTATCTTACTATAAAACTTGAGAATTTAGAAAATGAATTGTTGATATAGAATAATTTCTTTGAAACTTAGAATAGATAATTTAAAAAGAAAACATTGCTTTACGCAAATTCAACCACATAAGCCCTCCCTTCAATATATCCCTCCATGCATTATAATTCTGTTATTGGGTGTAACATGCGGAGTACATCTTTGTACTCACCCTTGCTAAATAAAATATTGTTCAGAGGATAAGGGCTTTTCAACTACTGAAGATCTCGACGACTAGGCCGCTACCCCAGTCGATTGCTTATAGCAGATTAGCTAGGCTCTACTACTTCTTTTTCATCTTTCGCTATTGTCGACGATCGAGTCGCCGGTCTTACGAAATAAATAGAAGAAAATAGATAAGAGTTCTTGGATGAGAATGAGATTGCTCTTTATTGCAATGAACTAGATCTTTATAGGGGTGCCTTGAGTAAAGCGCTAGACTAGCATTAATTACACTAAGTGTATTGCTTAAATCTAATTGCCTTCTGGTTGTCTTCGGATTGCCTTAGGCTTGATCGAATGTGATGCTCATCCTCCCTCCTGCCGTTTGTATTATCCTTTAAATAACTGAAGAATTGGTGGCAGTTACTCCTGGAAAAGGCGCCCTTTGAAAGTGTCGCGTCTGGTCGAAGGAATGGTGACAGTTGGTGAAACGCCAACTGACTATACGGTTGATGTCAATGAGAGACAAAACCATGTAGTGGTTATTGTTAGTGACTTAGGGCTGAAAACATCGTGTGGTTTGGAGAAATTAAGACATATGTTCTTGGAAGGGATGTACTTGGAATAGGATCCAAGTGCCAGTTCAAAGCTTCTACGAGCAATCATCTAGTCGTGCAATGGGTACATGACCCTGTTCAACCAATTACCCATCAGGGGACTCCTGAGATTCTAACGACCATAGGGGTCGTTATCTATGGGGTTTACGACCAAATAATCTATGTGGCATTTAATTAATATTTAGGAATTTAATCCTCGTTAGTTAGCCCCTGAACTTTTAAGTGAATCTATAATGTGAACCCCTTCCGACGAAAATCCATATCGGGGAAAACCCTTGTTTTAATGGTGACGTTAACGAGGTGGTTCGTATTCACTTTAAAGTTGAGAAACTTTCTTCGAAACCGAAGAGGTTTCTGTCTGTTGGACTTTGGGAATCTCCCTATTGCAGTTAAAGAGGTGTGGCTATAAAATCCCCGCAGTGCATTGCTTTAGGGTTTTTATGCTCTCGGATTTTCCTTTCCCTTTATCTTTTTGCCAAGAACTCTCTCTTCAACTCCCTTTCATCTTTTCGCCCGAAATCCAACAATGTCGGACTCAATCATCAACTAGTTGGTCTCCGATTTGAGCGAGAAGAAGCTCAAGGTATTGGAGAAAATTGGGATGCTCCCTGACAAGAATTTGATCTCTTGGAGATCTATAGTCGGAGAGCATTTCCTGAGCGAAAATGAGGGAGAAATCCTTGTCTTTCTCGCATATATCGAGTGTGGATTTAGATTACCGGCACACCCATTGCTTTCCAAAGTTCTTGAATATTATGGATTCGAATTAGTAAACCTTGCGCCCAACTCGATCACCAATCTTAGCATTTTTGTCTATCTTTGCAAAGTGTACCTGGGGATCCTGCCAGATCTGGAGGTCTTTAGGTACTTCTATAAGATGGTGAAATCGGGGAAGTCGACGGCGTCGACTGGGGAGTGTGCTTTGTGCCTCCACGACGGGAAGGCTGAGAAGTATATCCGTATGTACCCCAAGTCTTCGTGGTTGTCATAGAAGAAAAGCTGGTTCTACATGACGGTCACCAAGGACGATAGCCTCTGCTTCATCGGCAAGGTGGTGGTCAAAAACCCAAGGTGGCGTTCCTCCGTGAAGGAGGGAAGAGTGGGGAGATGGATAGAAGCAATCCAACTCCTCAATATCAGGGGTCTAACCTCCTGGCACGTGATGAGAGATTTCTCCATGCGCCGGATTAGTCTCTGAAGTCGCGAGCATATTCCATGCTCTGGTACATTGGTCAGGACGATGCGACCAAGGATTCTTCAGAACGTAAGTCTTAAAAAATTCCGACCAGTTTTGTTTATGTTGGCTAACTATTTCGTAACCTTAAAGTCTCTCATCATTCGTTTTACAGCCTTTCCCCTGATGAGATCAGGGACCAAATCAAAATGATCTGTGCTGGGGAGCCTGATGACAAGGTTGATTTTCCCCAGATTTTAGCTATTGTCTCTTCAAAAGAGAGAATAGAGAGGCTTAAGGTAAGAAACAACATCCTTTTTTTTCCATCATATATGTATTTTCTGATCGGTTGCTATAATACCCCTTTGATGCACAATCGATCGAATTGAAGATAAACGAGCTCACCGAGAGCTGCGAACCAATTGATTCCCCGACCACTCCTGCCCCAACAACCACAGGGGATGGTGGTCCTTCAGAGGTAATAAGAGCGTCCAAAAGAAATATACATTGTTTCATGAAAAAAAATTCATCGCCAAACTAATCTTGATTTTTAATCAGGTGGGAGAGAAAGCGAATCTCTAGACTAAAGCTGCAATTGTCGTAGACTCTGGAGTGGCCACGAACAACCAACCAGTTGCTCCTGAAGTAATTGTTCCGGAGGCCAATGAAGCCACAATATACGACCAGATGGTCAGGGAACTTCTCTCCGACCAAGTGGTCAGGGAAATTTCTTCCGATCTCCGGTCAAAAGATGTGAGGGGTCTAACCAGCCCTACCGGTTTAGAATCGATGGAATTGGTTGAAAAACAAAAAGAGGAAGGCGAGCGATCTGGATTTTGCTCTAGGGCGTTTCAAAATCAAGACCAAGAAGACCAGGTATGAGAAATAAAGAATATACATAAGTTTTTACCATTATTTTTTCTTGAATTCTGAAATCCTGAACTTCCTTTCTTCCATTTTCTTAGATCCTCTAGTGTTCTGGTCGCTTCCAATCAGGACATCACTCAGGTGAAAATTCCTAAGGGAAGGGTGGTCGAGCCAGCCCCCGAGCAGGTGGAAGCACCAATGCCTGCTCAGGAACCCTTAGCGGCTCCGACTCCACCTTTGGAGGTAGAGGTTCAAGAAAAGTCCCAGCAGGTTTTGCCTATTGCTGGGGTTGAAGTGGTTGATCTGGAGGAGAGGAGTTCTTCCTTAATTAGGAGGTCTTCTCAACTTGATAACATCTCCAACCGTCCTCAAATTTTTGATGATAAAAAGTTCGAGGCGGCTTGGAGGAAGATCTCAGACTGTCAGTGAAAAGCGGGGCCTGAGATCATTTACTCCGACTATGTAGAGAAGGCAATCCAAGTAAATACATATGACCACTTTTGTAGCATTTCTAAAAGTTTATTAAAAACTTAAAGAAGTTTACTATATATTTGTATAGCATATGGTGGAGAATGTCGCTGTGGTCGGAGAACTGACCCAGCGAATTACTTTCTTGGAAAAGAAAAACTCCGAGTTAAAAAGTAAGTACTTCTTCTTCCCTTTTTGGTTATTTCATTCCTTGCTATTTCTCAATTTCTCCTCTTATCATTTTTAACAGAGAAAAATTTGAGGAGGAGGTTATGTCTAAAGAAGCCATAATAACTAAGCTTGAAGAAAGGTGCCAAGCCAAGGACCGGTCGATCGAAGACTTGACGACCAGGCACAAGGAAGCCATCAAGGCTTTCGAGAAGAAAAATCAAGGTAACTGGTCATAAATTTAGCCAGTTTACCATCTATCTTAAATTTTCACCCTTTTGATTATATCCACTTTGCTTATTGTATTACCATGATCTTGTCACCCTAGTTAGGTTAATTATTAGTTGGTATTACCATAGCACCAACGTTGGTTGGTTAGATATGAATAGTCTGCTTAGCCATGCAATAGGTGATTGATATCATTTTGAGTTGCAAAACTAAACTTGACTACGTGAATAAGGAATACTTTGTAGAAAGCTGTGCGCAGCATGTTGTTACTCGTTGATGGCATGTGTTGCACTTAACCAACAGGGTGGGAAAAGATTTGGACCGAGGCAAGTAGATGGAATTGTGATATGGTGGAACTGTGTGCCGAAAAAATATGAATCTTGGTAATGTTGTTAGAAATTGGGTAGTCTCGCCTTGGTCAATTAAGGTCTTAACTTTGTACGCCACTGAACTGAACCATAACTATACGACCACAAGCCTGGTATAGGATAGGCCTAACTTGTAAGCTACGGAATCTTGGCATTGATTACTTAGGCATGTAGGTTAGACTATGTGCTGAGGTGGAGGTGTGCACTACTGTGTTAGGTCACACTTACAAGTGATTCTCCGTCTCCAGGTCCAACGATGTGCGTCAGACCAAAGCACTTTGTCAAGGTTGGTACGACGATAAAACACATCGAGAGAGTCAATTGTCAAGGTGAAGTTTCGGAAAGGTTTTGTTATAATTGCTGCTAGCTACACTGGTTATATCTTGTGGGTCAAGGTGTACAAACCTCCATAGAGTGTTAATAAATCTATTCGAATAGCCATGTCCGTAGTCATAGACATGCTTAGGGATTTCACACGAGGGGTAGATTTTTATAAAAAATAATTGGGAAGGGTCAGTTGTGTGAAAGAAATTGATTAGGCTTCGTGTTGTTTGTGAAAATAATTGTTAAATTACTATTGTTTATTTATTTTAAATTATGTTCTCAATCTATTATTTGTATTCAATTGAAAATGTTGCTTTTTTGCAAAATAACCACAGAAGCCATTTTTCCTTTGGAATAAGTTATCATCTATAATTGTATTCGGTGGTACAACTTGTTGAGTACTCAGAGTACCCATTCTTGTTGCAACCATTCAACTGAAGTGGAGGAGTGTCGGGACCCCGGATTTGCAACTCTGAGACCCTATATGTATTCCGAACTAGTCCCATGATCAGTAGCTAGTCCACACAGTGTGTAACATCGATGAAATCATATCCATACAACAAGGTAGCTAAGAAGCAGACAAATTAATATTACTTAGTAGCAAAAGGACCTTATGGTCAAGGTTTTATAGAATTTGCCACACAGGGCTAAAGTCACGACTAGGTCCATGACCAGATCTACGACCAAGTCCACGACCAGATCTACGATCAGGTCCATGACCAGAGTAAACTTGCAGCAGAATAAAACAAGCTTGTGGAAGCCATCCGACATGCCCATAGGCAATTGAGTGGAGAACGCATCCTAGTTCATATAGTCTTAGAAATACTCCTCTTCATAGAACTCGGTGCTCCCCGGGTCTTCTTCGGTGACTGATCAACAAATGACGCAAAGCTGTGAGTACTTAGAGTACTCAGCAAGTCACAAAGAAATGTATGATGTAATACCCCAAAAGTATTCGAAAGAATATTCGGGAGAGAATAATTAAATTAGGAGAAGGACTAAATAGAAAATAGTTATTTAAGCAGTTAAAGAGAGGGTTTACAGTGAAATTTGGACAACCTGGGCCGGGGCCTCAGGCCCATTGGTATTTGGCCTAGAGGTGGGAGGTGGTGGCCGGCCATAAGGGGGGAATTTAGCCAAAGTGGCCCATAGCCCATGAGGAAAGCAGCCACCAACAAAAGAAGGAGGGGGAAACCCTAGGTTTTGCTACAGTAATCCCGTGCAACAGTGCCGTCGATGTACTGTAGCACTCCTTCCCCATTGATGCCGCCTCCCCCTCCATGCCGTCCTCCTTGGCCAAGCCATGTCGCCCCTTGCTGCTGGCCAAGGAAGAAGGGAAGAGAAAGGAAGAGGAAGAAGGAGAGAAGGGAGAAGAGAGAAGAGAGAGAAGGGGAGAGATCGCGGGTTCATGATCTTCAGCGATTCTTCAAGGGTAAGATCCGATCTCCTTTCAATTATATGATTAATTGATTATTTAGCAATGTCGGTATTTAGATCTGTTAGAGCAGATAGGATTGGCCGACGTTTTTGAGTAGTTCAACGTCAGAATTTGTCCTGGACACCTCCTAGAGAATTATAGACGACATCGATACCTTTTCGTAAAGTACTAGATCTTGTTTTTTGCACAAACGGTTCAAAAGTTATGAATTGTTTAGCGCTGCTGTCCTGCAGTTCTACAGTAGTTCTGACAGTTATTAGTAATCAGGCTTAAGCGGGTAGTTAAAGGAATATTTGGAATGTATCACTATAACGAAAGATGTAGATAATTGTCTCAGATTTTCAGAAAGCTAAATAACACAAAATTTGGATAAATTTATTGAAAGATATGATAGTTTTAATATTGCTGTCCAAAAACCCGATGTGAATTAGATGTTCTGTTAATCAGCTTGGTAAGGGTAGTAGATAGCCAAATCTGGAAGGCTCACCAACTAGGTTTAGTTGGATAATTTGATGAGCTTTCCAGAAAGTCTAAGAAAACCCCAATTGGACCTATGTACTAAAAGATATGAATTTTTTATTATGACTGTCTACAGAGGGGACAGATCGATAATTAGGAGTTTGGATTGGGATTGCGCTAAAGAGTATAGCGAGTTCGTATTTACTTCTAGTCTTTTTGCTGGCCCAGGATTGTTATCTTAAAAAGTTTGCTAAACTAATTCAGGTGTGGGATTGGTCTCGGGGGCAGCGCCCTCTTCACGTCCTCCATTCTCGCACGGTTGAGGCAAGTACCTTGATTGATAGACTTAATATGAATGAATGATATTGTTTGCTAGTATTGTGAGTATGTGTGCTATTCATGGATGCTAAGATATTATGAATGTTAATACTCATGCTTACTAGTATTATGAATTATGTGCTATTCATGGATGTTTGAATATTATGAACGTCAATGATCATGAATGCTAGTAGTATGAATAAGTTTATTCATATGAGATGTTGTTGTGAATGCATGATTATGATGAATTAAGATTTTGCTCATATGCATCATGCTGACATATTGAAGATTTGGTCACATGGTGACCAAGCATTTGTTGAGGTCTCCGTCATGAATATGATGGGCTTATGGTCCCCACACTCATGGAGTGTGGGCTTAGGTCCCCATACTTGCGGAGTATGGGCAATGGTCCCTGTGCTAGATGGCACATGCATGGGTATGCATCGACGGATGCATGCTCTGCATTACCGGTAAAATGCAAAAGAGACAGAGAAAGGGAAAGTGCATTTGAGCATCTTGCATAGCATGATTATATAACATGTTTGATATGGAGATTTGTGGATGGTTCATGATGATTACAATTATTTATGTTGTTGTTATCATCTATTGTACTTACTGAGTCTTTGGGCTCACTTTCGCTGCTGTTGTGTTTTTAGGTACCCTTTACAAGAACGGCATGCATGGAGGAAAATAAAAATTAGAGTGGTTGCACAATGGCACAAACAACTCATAGTTGAATTGATAGAATAATAATTTAATAGTTGAGTAATTTGCTAGAGTATTCTTTATGATTACTCCCTTTGCTTGGAATAAATTGTAATAGGGTTGACTAGTTGATTATGGATGCCCTTTGGATTATATTTTAGTTGTTTATCTTGCTATAGTTGATATAGCAATGAGTAGCTCAATTTTGGATGTCTCTTGATTATGTTGAATGATGGATTATTTAGTTATGTTATAATTAACTATTGGAACCTCTGGTATAGTTAACTATACAAAGGAGGTTCTGCCGAAATTTATTAAGATGTTTTTGGTTTAATTAGATTGAATGTTAGTTTAGTAGCATTCCAGGCCTTTGTCAGGCTGGGGTGTTACAGTTGGTATCAGAGCGGGCTTTAGATCCGTAGTGAATAGATTAATTAAAATTTGCTAATATCTTATCAACTTAAAAATTTGACACACTGGTGCACAGTAGGATGGGAATAGGTAAAGCATTGCATTTACGTTTCTGCTATATCGTATTGATAATTGCTGATATGAATTGAGTATGATTGCTCATTAATTGATTATATGATTATTATGTGTGGGGATAACCCATCTTGTTGAGAGGTTGAGGTCGTGGTTGTGGCTCTGGGCTTTACCAGGTTACACCACCATTCGTGGTATGAGAATAGGGAAGTGGTTACCACGGATATCTTAGTACAGGTGTTGATAGTGAGTATCTTTAGAAGAGTTGTTCAACCTTCTCCTCTCTAGGGGGAGCCACAGTGGGGGAGGAGGCAGTGGGGTGGAGGAGGCGCTAGGGGCAGGAGGTCCAACCTTCTCCTCTCTAAGATGGCGCAACGGGGGAGGAGCCATAGGTTGAAGGAGCTAGGGCAGGGAAGTGGAGCATGGGGGAGTGGAGCCAGCGGCAGGGTTGCGACAGAGGCAGCGGCAGGGTTGCGGCAGAGGCAGGGCTGCTCTAGAGCGGCAGAGGCAGCGACAGTGCGGCAGAGGATGTGTCGGGCGTAATTTATATAATGCCAGGATATCACAGACGGTTTCTAATTAGAACCGTCTGTGATAACCGATTATCACAGACGGTTCTTATTAAGAACCGTTTGTGTAATTATCACAAACAGTTCCTAATAAGAATCGTCTATGATAATCCAGCTAATCACAGACAGTTCTAATTACAAACCGTCTGTGATAATTAACAGACGGTTTCTAATGAGAACTATCTGTGATAATCCAGCTAATCACAGACGGTTTGTGAATAGAACCGTCTGTGATATATCACAGATGGTTCTATTAATAAACCGTCTGTGATAGATGCCTATCACAGACGGTTCTTAACAAAACCGTCTGTGATAAACCGGCAGAGCCAATGCCTCATCCCGACAGACCCAACACAGACGGTTCCATAAAAACCGTCTTTGATGCGCCGTCTACTATAGCCTGTTTTGTAGTAGTGTCGAATGGTTATTTTTATTTTTGAAAATTTTCAAAAAGGCCTAAAATTTTTTGATGTTACAAGGAGTTCTTGCTTGTTTTCGAGGAGTTTTAAGCGAATGGTGATCGTTAGGTCTTGATCACAGTCAGTTGCCTGTAGCAAGTCGATGGCTTCTAGCTGGAGTTGCTTTCGTTCCGCTGCCATTTCTTTATTTAGTGTCAGCCCAGCGTGGCTTAATAAATGTAAACTTAACCATAAGGTCATAATCGTTATTTATTAATCAAATTAGTTATTTATTCTTATATTCGTCTTGTGTGGAATGATATTCATCTATGTTAACATTGTGAGTACTAGTGTGATCTGAGATTAGTGCATTATAAACAGATGTTCCAGATTTATATATTTAAGTCCCGACAGCTAGATACTAAAAATACATAGGTTTATATTTTGTAAATGGCTAATGGATAAATCCGCAAGTGCTCAAGTAGTAAGGATTTCACTTCAGAAAGGCACATCGATGAAGAAAATGGTTTCTAACAAGACAATAGTAGCTATCAGAAATAGCAGCGGTATATTTTTTTCTCGTACACTGATGCTTACATTTTTGCTCGACCAGAGATATGACATTAATTAGCTTAATTGATACAAATAATTTGCAAAATTGACCTGCCACTGTAGCATTTCTTTTCTTTTGTTCTACCCTGTTCTTCGAGCATCGTCAACCATTAGCTAGGTACCACAACTCAATTATTGGTGACAACCATAACAACATGTTGACATGGCACAGAGAGAGTTAATGCTGATATAGCATAAAACGAGAGTTAGTGCTGATATAGCATAAAACTTAAAAAATCATAAAGTTTGGATGATCAATTTAAATCTTGGAACGCATGTATACAATCAGCTAGATGGAAAACTCATTGAACCACAATTGGCCGCATGCACTGCTAGTCAACAAGAAAAGAGAGAAATCCTAAGGCATGTACAATAGTACAGATAGCTGCTGTCTATAACAACTATCCATATTATTTGTAAACAGTACTAAAGACAGCTCATATACTGGTGTAGACGGCTGCTGTCTTTTTAGTTGTCTTTATAGAACACACAATCTTTTAATCCTTTTTTTTGTTTCTTGTGCTATAGTCGACTACAGGATTATAGACAACATCTTTCTCTCTCTTCATTCTCTTTTATCCACGTCAGCAAAAATTCTATGTGACAATGGTTATAGATGGCTGACATAAACCCATTGTACATGCTTTAACAACATGTTGATGTGGCACTGCTAGCGCGCGATTGGAAATGGATTTCTACACAGTGGCGGTGCTAGGGTATAGGCATAGGGGGCCGAGCAGACAACCAAACAGTAAATATATGTTTGCTATACAAAAGAAAATTACATTTCTATTAACTAAAATTTAGCTCTACGACTGCTAAGCAAAATAGCAAATTATATTTTACAGGAACTCAAACTTTGCTGTAATTTTCCTCTCAATGCAAGTACATCGAGTCCTATTTGATCACCCCTTTGTCACAAACTGAACTTTTTTCGATTTTATTAGAACATGGCAGCATGGCAAGACATTTTTTTTTCTTTTGGTCATATACTAGCCAAGTTCAAGATAGATGAGGAATGCGCGAGTAGACGGAACTTTTTCACAAGTCCCCACTCTTTTTTCGCGAGTAGCCTGAACTTTGTGCTCCTGTTTAATTGGTCATTCTATCTCAAGATTAACATAAAATTTGATTTTTGGATGAAAATCTGAAAAGATTAAGTTGTCATAAGTACATGAGCTTGGACGTTTTTAAGTCATGATTAGAAATTTCATCGAGGAGAGCCTAATGCATGTGCAGGATGCTTAATATATCGGTTAACTACACTATTAAGTAATTAGTGTGTACTAGGTCCTGCAGGTTTGCTCGATTGACGGGGAATCACTACTACACAAAGGTTAATACTGAATGTCTCATCATAGACGGTTGGTCGAAACCATCAGTATTAAATACAATCACAGACGGTTTTTGTTTAGCGGCCGTCTGTGTTACTGGCTGCGCTAAGAATCGTCTATGAAGAGATAATATCATAGACAGTTCATATTGAAAACCGTCTATGAAGTATCATAGACGGTTCTGAACAGAACCGTCTATGATATTTAGTAAATATAAGCAACACGAACTTAGGTTTAATGACCATAACGACATACCTGTGTAGGTACCACTACATTCTAATTGTAATTATATCAAAAAGGAACAAACTAATATACCTAGATTCCTTACAGAGGGCCGCAAATGACTTCACAGTTGTCCGATGATTAATCGACGGGTAAACACATTTCCTCCATTGATAACTCTATTGAAGTCTTTCCTTCCTTTGCAATTGCTAAGACTAACTTTTAGAATCACGTAGGTCGTTCGCCGTGTACTTTGCTAAAGGAGGGCAATCCAAGGGGAAGGATCCTACGACACGTTCTAAATTTTTCGGTATTCGCTAGTACACATTAATCCTATATAACACTTCGTAGTAATACCTCTCGAACGAACCAACTCTATTTTTGCGATGCCACTAGCAGCCGCCAGGCAACATCTGTGGATATTATGTTTGCCACAACATTCAACTACTCCTCGATTCTGCGATAACCAATGATCCTCAGGTTTGTCGATCTTGCAATAATTATTTCATACTTATCAATTTATATATGTATGACTTTAATCTTTCTAGCGACATATTACGACCATCCCTACAATAGAGTTGCAACTGGGCGATCTCACAAGAATTCGAGGACAGATTGTGTCCTTCTTGTTGCGTAATGTCATAAACTCTGAAGGGTTGTTCCACAATGTAGATTGAACTTGATTGAGATAAGATTGAACTTAATGGTACATGTGTGTATTTTTTCATGAATGGTTAATTTTAGTTCATTTGAGTTAATTGATTTGTGAAATAGATATGATTGTTTCTAAAATGAATGTGAATTGAAACTTCTTGTGTTTTTTTTCTTGTTTCAGAGGGCATGGCTAGCATTTCCTGAGGCTAGCCAATAAACAGAAATAGATTTAGCAATATAAAAGAATATCATAGACGGTTCCTTAGGATAAACCGTCAGTGATACATAAGCTGTCACCGACTGTTTCATCTACAAACCGTCTACGATATATAAGCTATCACAGACGGTTCTGAGTTAATAACCGTCTGTGATAGGAAACTATCATAGACGGTTATAAGTTAATAGCCATCTGTGACATCACAGACGGTTCAAAAACCGTCTGTGATGATCTTATGTCATTACTAACCTATAAACTTAGACGGCTCACGAAACTATCTGTGATAACGTTTTTGAGTCGTCTGTGAAGACCTTCTCTGTAGTAGTGAGTCTTCTCTCCGCCCCTATCTAAGCACATAACAATCCATATATTTTTTTTTCCGAAGAAACGGCAAGAGTGCCGCTATTGCATTAAAGAGCGAAAAATGTAACAAAAAGGATCACAGAAACCAAAAAACAAAAAAGGACAAAGAACCAAAGAAGAAGAAGAAGACAAGCAAAATAAAAGCTCCTACGCCGGTCACCACCAGGTTTTAAAGCTCATGCAAAGGCTGGGTCGCCTCCCCCTCCGGCAAACAGGCTTGAAGCTTGATCGCCCCACTGACCGCCCATGCCCGGGCTTCCTCCTTAATAATGGCCAGTAAACCAATTGGAGGTATGCGAGATCTTTGAAAAATACGTCTATTTCTTTCTTTCCAAATATGCCACAACGTGAGAAGAATAAGAGAGGCTTGGCCTTTCCTGCCATTACTTACGCCCGAGTGAAAGATGTCAATCCACCAATCCACTATCCGCACATCGTTGTCCATTGTGATGGTAAAAGATTTTGTCGCCGATCCAAGTAGCCACTAGCGCCCAAACTTGTCTAGTATACGAGCAGGTCTAAAAAGGTGCATAGTTTGTCTCAAAGTTATTTGTGCAAAGAGGACACCAATGGTCATTTTGCATATGACGAAATGTTAGAACATCGGTGTCGGTGAGACGATCTTGGCGAGAATCCATGCAAAGATTTTACACTTTTGCGGTGCCGGATCGCCAAAAAGTTTTGGAAAGGGGCTCCATTGTTCAAGAATTGCATTTCATATCTTGATTTGGTTGAAAAGTTTCTGCCGTCCATTTCCAAACTATATCATCTGGTATGCCATGGGTTAGCGAGGCTTGATTAACCATGGTATAGATCTTTACAAAGTCATGAATAAGGTCTATGGTGATTTTCTTACGTAGATCCATTATCCATTTTCTGCTGAAGTTGCGCCTCGCACCGCGCGATTTTCTGCTACCGCAATCTGAAAAGCTCGGCGCCAACTCTTGCAGAGACCTCGGCCCAAGCCACCTATCCTTCCAGAAATTTGCCTTGTCGCCCTCTCCCATAATTATCGAAGTGGATGCATGGAAGAAATGGTGGTCTTTCTCAGTTGTCGGGAGCGGCATTCCATTCCATTGTTTTCTGGTGATTTCCATTGGTGCCATAGCCATCAAGGCGAGAGCACGATCAACCGCTCAAACACGTAACCCTAGACCGCCAAACTTTTTGGGACACACTGCTCGCCACCACCCAACACTTTCCACCGGGCGTATGTCGCCACCGACCCGAACTGTGCTCGGTGCCTTTTGTCTATTTGTTTTATTATCCGCACGGTATCTCAAGAGTGATTAGGTGGTATGTTGGTAAAGCCGTGATAACCGCATTTAGCACCACCAACCTTCCCGCCGGGATAACATGTTTCTCTTGTACCCACTCAGTCTAGCGTGAATTTTGTCTAGCGGAGGTCGAAATAAAGACTTTCCCCTTGCGGTGGGTGGCGGCACCAAGATAGGTACAAAGCGATTCTGCAGACGAGTCATCGAAATTTTCGAATCTCATCCAATTGCGAAGGATCGACATTGGATAGGTATGACAGCACTTTTTGAAATGTTTATGACCAGTCCTGTTACCTCTCCGAAGACCCGAAGGATCTCCTTAAGATTATCCACGTCCTCCTTATTTGGCGATAAGAAAATCTTTGCGTCATCAGCATAGACAGACAATCTTGCCTTCATGAATCTTCCACCTAAAGGCGTGAGCCACCCGTGTTGGTCTGCTAGGTCCAAGATACAATGTAAGGCATCAATTGCCAGGATGAAGAGGAAGGGTGAGAGGCAGTCACCCTGCCGTACCCCACACTGATGTCTTATGTGTGGTCCCTGCACACCATTCAGTATGATCCGAGAAGTTGACGTACTAAGCAGCATAGCAATCCAGGCTCTCCATCGGTCTCCAAAGCCCCTGTGACGCAGCATGTCTAAAATAAAAGGCCAAGCAATGGAGTCAAAAGCCTTGGCGATATCAAGTTTGAGTAGTAACATAGGGACTTTGGATCGGTGGAAACTTCTCGCAATGTTTTGCACATACAGAAAATTGTCCTCTATAGTCCGCTTTTTGATAAAAGCGCTCTGACTTTTAAGAATCAAAGCATCCATATATTTTGAAAGCCTAAGGGAGAGTAGCTTGGATAGAATCTTAACGATGCTGTGGAGCAAACTGATTGGACGGAAATCCGAGATTTTGGATGCTTGATCCTTTTTCGGCAATAGTATTATGTTTGCTGTATTAATTTTCTGTAAGTGCCGGTTATTCAAGGTATAAACTTTCTGGAAGACTGCTAGGATAGTCTCTTTAATCATCTCCCAACTTGCTTTGAAGAAGTTACCAGTGAATCCATCCGGCCCGGGAGCCTTGTCCACTGAAAGTTCATCAATGGCCAATTTAATTTCTGCTCAGGTGAAGAAATTTGTTCAAGGTCGATCATGCACTAGTCGGCAAGAGCTTTAGCCCAAGTGACTCCCAGCAAAAGATTTGGGCTGCCGGCTTAGCAGTCCCTAGAACTTCGGTATAAAATTTAGCTAGCGCTTCCTCTTTCTCAGCATGCAACGTGAAGATACCCCCCTGATGTGTCAAAGTGTGTATGAGCTTTCTCCTTCTTCTGGAATTAGCTTTTGAGTGAAAGAATTTCGTGTTAGCATCACCTAACCGTAACCAACCCAATGAGAACGCCGCTTCCATCTCATCTGTTGAATTGCCGCCATCCCAGAATTCTTAATTTTAGCGCTACACGAAGGTCGTGCTCAGCTTGAGAAAGGATGCGAAGTTCTTGCGCCTTATCAAGGCGAAGGACCACTTCTAGAGCCAGGTGCAATTGTAATTTGAGGTCCCCAATTTGCAGTCTGCTCCACGCCTTTAGTGCCCTTACTATTTTTTGCATTTTGGCAATCAATCTCTTAATTGGGTCAATTTCGTGGACTGGCTGAGACCACGCCTCTTGGACTATCGCGTTATAGCCGCTTAATGATGGCCAGTAATTTTCAAAAGTGAAACGTCTAGGTGGTTGCACTTGACCTTCCCCGGAGATTAACAGAGGGCAGTGGTCCGAGATTGAGGAAGAGAGCGAATGTAGGTGGTGGTCCGAAAAAGCTAGATCCCATTGTAGGTTACAAAATACCTTGTCAATCCCTTCCAGAGTTGGGTTACGCTGACCATTTGACCAAGTGAAGCGTCGGTCCTGAAGACAGATCTCCTTTAATTCACAATGGTTAATTGCAGCACGAAAGCGTCCCATCAAGCTTCGGTTCAAGTTTGAGTTGTTTTTATCTGAAGCTCTATAAATGAGATTGAAGTCCCCCAAAATGAGCCATGGTCCGTCAATACCTTCATGGATGTGCTTTAACTCTTCCAAGAAGGCTTGTTTATGCTGATCTTCATGGGGCCATAGACAATGTTAGCGACGACTAATAGCTCCATCGAGTGGTTTAACTTTCATAGTTATGGATTTATTTAAAAGGAAAGTGTCATCCATTTGAAATAGCGCTTTGTCCCAAAGATACCAATATTCCCCTCTGGTTTCAAGTAATGGGTTTGTAAGACATGCCTTGAAGCCTTCCTCCCGCAATTTCAACCGCAAGACTTGGTGAGATCGTATGAAGTTTTGTTTCTGCGCAGCAAAGGATAGAGCATCTCGTGTCCACCACCGCTTAATTTAACCACCGCCTTCTTCTTGCCGGAGCATTTAAGCCTCTCACATTCCAATTTAGAATTTTATAAGGAGACATTATAAATTTGTAGGACACCAAGGAGTTGGGGCAATATCATATATATTCCTCCATGCTTTTCTAAACATAGGACCTAGTGCTCCTGCAAAAGTGTGCCACTTCCTTGCCATACATACAATGTATACACCTACATTGGCAATGCACACACACAATTGCACTGTACAAACAGAGGAAAGGTGCAAAGCATTGACAGTGAAAAGTGTTATACCCCCAAGTGGAAGAGAGCTCCTAGATGCATACAACATAGAGGACTAAAGCTGCGATGCCTCTACTAAATTAGATGCTATATGGTAACCTTCAGGCCGCCGCGTCATTCGGACAAGAGCCGAAAGGTCTTTAGCAAGGAATCCCAATGCAAGGAGATCCACATGCCTTTGTTGTCAACACCCTAACGCTTTGATTGCTTGGATGGTCTGCGCATCCGTAAGTCTTGAAAAGAGCATCAAGCTTCTCCTTTGTCGCCGGTTGTCCCACGCTTCCTGTGTCACTTGCAAATTTTTCTTTGCGAGAGAATGGACGCCATTGCGCCCCACCCACCTCGGTTGGGTTGGCCTTTTTTTTCCGCTGCGATCATCTGCGACGACGAAGTCTGCAAGACCGCACAGGATGACAAAGAATAGGAGTCTCAGGCTGGCCTAAAACTGAAGGGGAACGTGGCCTAGAGAGGTCATGCATAGGGAGCAGAGGTACCATCACGTTCATCTCCTTAGACACTTCATTAACCTCCTAGTGCGGCTCTTCCCTGCAGATCTGTAGGAGAAGCCTTCCCTGCTTTGGAGCCCTCGCCGGAGAAAGCGGCGTTCCCTGTTGGAGCCCCCCGCCGAGAGAAAGCGGCGGCTGGAATGGGTCTTCCTGCTGATGATTCTGCTGAGAGGCTTGGATTGGTTCTACCTGATGAGAACTCTGTGGGTGGGCTTGTATCAACTGGCGTAGTCCTCCCTGATGGCAACCTTGTTGCGGCTGGTGCGGCTCCTTCTGTTGAAGACTCAGCTGGGAGGCTTGGATCGGTTCTGCCTGATGAAGACTTTGTTGATGGGCTTGGATCAGCTGGTGCGGCTCTTCCTGTTGGGAACCCTGCCGGCGAAGAAGACGTGGCTGTGGAGATGTAGGAGGGGCTGCCTTGTTGCTTTTCCCATCAAGAGAGAGCATCAGAAGTGCCTCAGACAACATCGGATCTACACGTAGCTTAGGGACGCAACGATCAGGAATCTGGGCTGCAACATCCAGCGACCGCACACAAGCATGAAAAGGTACCAACAGTCCGTCTCGGTTCTCCGGGTCTTCTTCCGCAACCACGCTGCGCGAGGAGCCTGCGCAGATGAGGAGGATGCGGACTTACTCAGCGCGCGCACTGGCTGTGCGTGGCGACTGCGCGCTACACCGGAGTGGCCTGGAGCGGCAACCCCCAAGCGATCTGGTGCGGCTCTGGCCTCGGATGTGGATGGGGGACCTGAAACGGTTGCGCCGCAGTGGCATGATGTGGCTTCGACCACGAGGGTCAGTGTCACCGTCACCCTTGTCGAGGTTGTGACCGCCTCCGTGATGACCAAAGGGGGAGCGGGACCTAGGGTATCCCCTATGTCCCTAGCGAGAGGGTGCTCCCCCCTGGGTCGCAAACCTGCCAAGCGCCCTGTCGCGTCTGGCCAAGTAGGACCGGGCACGTTCCGCCCTGTCATTGTAGTCGTCATCTTCATCATCCCGCCTTGGCCCCAGGCGCAAGTGAGTGTCAGCAGGAGGTCTCTTAGGGCGCCTCGACACCATCCGAGCACCCGCCGTCCGTAAGAAGTGCTCCGCCGATACCTCTTCAGGACCAGCGGAGGATCCGCCACGACCGCCGCTAGGAGTGCGGTACACGTGTGGCGAAAAGTCTTCGAGGATGCTGAGGTGCACCAGCACCTGGTAGCGCCTGCCTTCCTTGAGAGCACCTAGTGGCGGCGAGTTCTTTGAGCGGCCGCCCGCCCAAAGCAGTCTTCTTTGGGGGTCAAGCAACGTGAGGTGCGTGGTCTTGATATAAGGCCTCGATCGCTGCACCCATACCCGCATACCCAAATGGATGCATTACGCTCCCTCTCCCTGGAGAGCTCGTCCACCTGATCAAACTGACAGTTACCACCCGCTACGCGCTCTGCAATGGGAGAACGTCGCACAAAGAGTGGAATGCCCTCCAAACAAAGTAATGCTCGATACCTCCAGATGTTGCGGTGCGAGTCGGTAGTGTAGTCCCAGGCCCGGAACTCGAACTGAAAGCCGTCTATCGAGCATCCGCCTGCTTCCAATGCGGCATCATGCTGGCATCGGGACTCAAACTCAACAAGAAAGTCCTCAGGGATACAGCCGGAGACATGGATGTCTCTCGAATGCGGAGTCAGACTTATATGGCCCTTGCCACTGTGCTTGGTGGGGGTTGCGCCGTGCCCCACCACGCTGGCAAGGACCGCCGTGTCTCGGAGGCGAAGCAGCTCTGCCTCCATCTCCCGGGTGATGGTGTGAGCACAAAAGGCCTCACCTGGCCTGTTGATTGCCTGACCCGCTGAATAGTCTTCCATGGTGTAGGGCTGTGACCCACCAGTAGGCTTGAGGCCGATCGCTGGAGGAAAGGGACCGCAGGTGGAGGTGTTGGTTGAAGCTTTTAACCTTCAAAGGACAGCCTCAGAGCAATGTGTCCACTCACTCGACAGAGGAAGCAATGACGAGGAACTTACAAAGGGCAATTACGTGGTTTAAGGCCAAGCATCCGGCAACGACGAAGAGGAAGGGGATAGAACCTGTCGTCGCCCTCTGGTGTTAGTAACATTAAAGCTGGCAGGTGAGTGCCGAGACTTGTTATGAGCTTTGGCTCTCCACCAATAACGTGGCTTCACCAAATTCCAATCCTTGTCATTAATATCTCGCCCCGAGGTTGCGCCTTGATTACCGTGAGGTCATCATCCAACTACCACGAGGTGGACATCACAATTGAAAGCAAAGAAGCCTTGCCTTTTGCACCTGTGCAAAGGGTTGTATTGCCTTCTTGGAGAGCAAAGAATGAAGAAGGGGGTTCTGACTACCTAGAGTTGCGAGCATCTTTACTGCATTCACCCAACTCCATGGCCTTACCAGGACGAGACAACAGGCTGGTTTTCACCGGATTGCCTTGCAAGGACATCGAGCTGGGCTGCTCCACCAGTGTTACGCAGTCCTTCTTAAGAAAAACAAATGCCTTGCTCCTCCTCGACACAATTCGAGAGGCGAATCAAGCGTAAAACGGTCGGCCGGAGCCGACAGGTACTGCCGTCACAGATTTGCCGGTGCCAACCGAAGAGGATTTGCCACAACTAGTAAAATCCAAACAAGCCCTACCGACCGAATCCGAACAATCTTCTCGGATGACCCATAGTCGAGAAGTTCAAGGCCATGATTGGAAACGAGCGGCGTTTGGGGCTAAAGCCATGGGAGCGAAGGAAGGGTTAGGGCTTCTTTGGAGGTCGGGGGACAGACGCGAGGCGGGCGCGAGGCGAGGAGGTTAGGCGCGGAGGTGAGGAGGTTAGGGCGTCTTTGGAGGTGGAGGAGGGGAGGGTAGAGGAGGTGGAGGGTGGGATAGGGTTGGAGGGCTAACGGCGGAGAGGCGTCTTGTGAAAAGATGGAAGGAAGGAGGAGGCAAAGGCGGGTCAAGGAGAAGGACAGTCTTGTGAGCAGATGCACGGATGGGGGGGAGGCGGCCGCCGGTGTCGGAGTGGCACCAAGTGAGGCTTCAGGCGAGGAGCTATCTGTGTGGTCGCCAGAGCACTAGTTGGGGGCGGACTGCTACTTTGTGAAAAGAGTTTTTTTAGACTTTGTGAACAATCCATATATAGCCATATAAGCATATATAATACAAAAAAGAAGGACCAAATTAATCACCTCAATGTTGTATCCTCAAAGCGCATGAAGAATCATTAACCCCCAATATTCCAAAAAAGACGTAAAACTTATGTTTTTCAATTTGTGGACAGCGTCGACGCACCTTACTAAAAAAAAGAATCATTAACCCAAGAAATGTAACCACAAAACTACAATTAATTTATGGATGCTTACATGTCCCACAAAAATGGCAAAACTCCAAGACCAACCATTGTTTTCCCAAGTCCAAGTCATCTTTCGGCTCTAGAAAGAGTGCGACGTCACGGGTTGCAACAACCGGAGCGCAACGATGACAGCAACATCTCGATCCTTTTCATGGGCTAGGAACCAAGAACTGTTTGAATATCTTTCTACACCCCATAATTACACAAATAGTACCAGACAAACACGTCTAAATAAGTTAATCAAGCCTCAAGCACGGCTCCCCCATCCTAGTTTAAAGCCAAGTAGTTTTTGTTATGCCCATGAACGTTGTTAAATAATACACCCGAGAAGCCCCGCGCGAGCGGCACTCTCATGGAACTTGCAGATTTTGGTAGCGAATGCAAGACATTCGTTCTAGGGTAAATCCAATTTATTCCTCTCACTCCAAAGAATCGTCGTCGATCTTATAAACCCATTGTAAATCATGCATATGGATCATGTGCTATATATATATAGCCACTATACAAAAGAGTGGTCTAGGCTTCTACGGTTAATTTAATGATTCGTATACTCGGTAGGAATCAGGGAAAATAAAATTCTCACGTTCCAAACAGGACCAAAGAGTCCGAGGATCCCCGTAAGTTAGGATTCAACCAAGGATCTTAGTGTAAAGATTGAAATATACAAGTGAAAGTGAAGAGCATCCATTGCGAGGTTTTGATAGATACAAGCTATTGCCTATCTTGAATCATCATTGCTTTAAACCTTATAGACCTCTTGCCTAGCCCTCTCCATAACCTATTGCCCAAAATGTTCGTGCTTCCATGTGGACGTGACTTGCCATCTCTCTTTTAAGTGCCCGCGTCTATGCTCCTCTCTCTTTACTAAGTGCATACAAAGAATCGCTATAGATCACAGATGCAGTAATTTTTCAAAATATTGTCATAGAAGAGAACACTAGCACGCAATCACACATACGAGAGAGAGAACACCCTTTTCCGGCTTCCTGCCCTCTCAACCACCGTCTCCTACCACAGAAATTTTATTATTAATTAACCATTTTTTAAAATTTTATTTTAAAGTTAACCCCGCGAACTTTATTTCTAATTCTGACCCCTTTAGTCACGCTATCACACGTAGTGTGGCAAAACAATACTGTCACGTTAGCTCAGATTCAAGGCGAGCTTTGTCACACCATCACCCGCGACGCGACAAATGTTGTTTTAATCACGCCCACCTGCTAGCGTGATAAAAATCTATTTTAATGACTTATCCTATGACGTGACAACGTTGTTTTATCACGCTACAGGTGGTGACGTAATCAAAGAGGTTAAAATTAGAAATAAAGTTCGCTGGGATTAACTTTAAAATAAAATTATTAAAAAGATCAATTAATAAATAAAAAAGGTTCCCTACCACACACGTCCATAAAGAGAGACAAAGCAGGTGAATGCTTAGCAATGAGGAATCACTTTTGCAAAGCGTCTTACTTCGTTGGTGGTTGGGCCCTTGTTGACCAGTCGATCGAGAAGGCCCATCAAAGCGTTGCCTTTTTGTCTCACCTAAAGTACCTAAAGTAAATGCCGTCGAGGCTCATCTCCGTGTAGTTTCCAACTTTCCATACACGCAGCTAGCGGTGTCAACGACTGGAATACGAATTGAATAATCTGCAACGGATGTCCGATAAAACGGATAATTAAGATTTGATTGGCACTCTTTGAGTCTCAACATGTTGAATATACGGGTGCCCAGATAAAAGGGATAATCCATATATGATGGACACCCCTACACTTAGCGAGTAATTTTTTTACAGGACCGGCTAATTCTAATTGTGCACAACGCAAGGCCTCTGAGCCGTATATAACGAAAGGAGGCACCTCACATGTACGCTAAACACATCTTTATCTCTAATAAAGATGAGTGCAAAACGAAGCGCAAGAGAGTGCCACGCCATCATATTTGTCTGCTGTCGTCCATTTTCAATCTAACAAACACTAATGCCACAAAAAAGACACTCAATGGAGCATACATCTAGAACCATCAACATATTAATTCTATGGAATAATAAAGCTTGATAACATAAAATTTTCCCACGCTAAATTGCAAACAGAGAATAGGATTATCGCAACAACATGGGGGGCACAATCCTAGTATCTACTCCAGCCGGTGGGAAATTCATGACGTTTTTTAAGAAAAAAGTTCACGGTCGGTCGGTCTCCGAATTGCAACTTTCATAACCGATTTCTTTCTTAATATACTTTAGGAAAATGGCAAAGTTTAATTCTACAAAATATTATTGATCAAAGAATAAACTTTGAAGGCACGCTCGCCACGGCGATAGAAAGTTCTTAGAGCATGTACAATGGTATGGCGTCAGCTGTCTGTAAACCTTGCCACGTAGGACACAAGATGATGTGGAGGAGAGAGGGAGTGCATAGAGAATTGGGCCGTCTCTCATGCAGTAGTCAACTGTAACACGAAAAACATGACGTATTGTACATAGATGAGTTGTCTATAGAGACATGTAAAGAGACAATCCATTGTAAAAACTGTCTTTAGTGCTGTCTATAGATGATATAGATGAATACTATAGATAATAATTATTTATACCATTGTACATGGCCTTACTAGATACAATACAAAATATCATACATTTTTGTTTAACAACATTGTAAAAAAAGAACTATCCTAAGCTTGTTCAGACATTCAACGGGCCGGGCGATCACCTGTTGACAAACGCTTGATTCAAGAGATCGCGAAGCCCACCTCGGCTCCAGGCTAGCTAGCCCATCGTCAAGTGCGTTGCCGGCGCAGCCCACAGCCCATCGCGCAGAGCTACTGACAGGCGCGAAGCCTTGTGGCGAAGCTCTTCGCGCGTCGCGCGCAAGGTCCCGCCGACCCACGTTGCCGCCAGCCATCGAGAACATATCAGTGCATGCATCCCCATCCATCATTTTGAAAAACACATCCATCATTTTGAAACACACGAAGTAAATGATCATGAATTTTTTTTAAAAAAACGTTGACACAAAATTAATCTATCATTCTACAAAATTTCAAATCTAAAGTTGATATACACATGGATAAACAAAAAAGATAAATCCTACTGAAAATGAAATCCAAAAAAAAAAAAAAAGCTACTATTCACTGATTTTTTTTGTTTCTGTTAATATACATCGTATTTTTAGTTGTGTTTTTTTCAGGACGCTGGATTGCATCATAACTTAGCTAACCAAATTGTTTCGAATATTTGCATGACTATTTGTTTGGTGTTTTAAAGAGGATATACGGGGATGCCACTAGACGATGCTACCCTAGTGCGTCCCGCTACGCGTGGATGTCGCCAACCGTCACGTGGTTTCAGAACATTTTTTCCTTTGACGGAGGTTTCATAACAAATTTTATTGAAGTATTTCCAACAATTACAATCCAACGTTAAATTAAGGAAAATGCTACACACACGACAATGAATTTTATTATTAAATAATTCTATTTTTGAAAATATTTTAATAATAACCCTCACTAACTTTATTTTCAAATCTAACCCTTTTGGTCACGCCAAAACCTATGGTGTGGCAAATGCATACTGCTAAGCCATGTCAGATGGTGTGACCAAAACCGCCACACTAGGCTAATTAGCTAATGTCACTACAAGAAAACTCCCTCATATAGACGCTTTTCTAAAGACACTTTTCAATTTGCTTCTAAAATAAGGAATTATATAGTCTAGATACGCTTTTTAGAGACACTTTAAAAATCGGCCCAAAATTTTTTTATGCTAAAAACATTTTCGAGACACATACAAAATTTTATCTTTTAGAGACGTTTTTTTAGACACTCTTTAATTCGCCTAAAGGTTATGTTGTGTAAAGACATTATTTTGAGACGTTTTTCAACTCTCTATGGGCGTTTTTTAAGTGGTTGATATGTGTTAAAAGAACTACATATAAATATTGCAACACACAACAAAACACGTGAGGTTGTGAGGTTGAGGTGGCTAATGTGATAAGTCTAAGAGAAGTATTTCCAATGAGGTCTAAAGTTCGAGTACCAACCTTTGCAAGAGTTCACACATTTTTTAGTTGTTGAGGCGCAGCGCAATGTCTCTACATAACACCACATATCCTGTAGAGACGTTTTAAAAAATGTCACTACTGTCATAGCGACAAAACATGAGAGGGCGTTTATGAGGCATTTTCGTAAACGCCTCTAAAACTGCCTAAGGACGGAAAAAAAGTCTCTACTATACAAAGAAGTCACCTCTATGAGTCAATTCTTTTGTAGTGTGTGGAGGCTCCTGTGGACACTAGCGTGGTCATGGTCACCATTTGTCATGCCGAGTGTTTGGCGTTGTAGCTGCTAACTTGCCACGCCAGTGGGAATGGCATGGAAAATGTGTATTGCCAAGCCAAGATTTGTTATCAAACAGGAGGGGTGCAATCTTGGGGTACTCTGGCTAGTGCTAAGGGTTGGCACGCTAGCACCACTGGTGTGGCAATTGTACTTTGCCACACTGGGACCAACGGTGTGGCCCTGCTCCCATTCCTTTTGTGAATCATCCCTTTTTATTTGCTTGCCTATTCTATTAATCTTTTGCACGATTGCCATGTTCGTTTGAGATATGTTTTAGACTAATAGAAACACATGTTGAAAGCATGATCATATGCTTTAGAAGACAGAAAATTAGAACCACCGAAATTAGATAGATTTTTTTAATTATGTGATCAATTGGAAAAATATTTATTAACGTTAGTTTCGAGCGAGGTTGCCCAGCCAGTTTCTTATGCTTTGCTTTCGTGCGCCCAACCTAGTGACACTCCGAACACCAGTTCTTGATGGTAGTGTCGTCGAAGTCCCCTAAAATGTACATGTACTTACCGAAGCCATGTGCACGGTCCATCTCATTTCATAGCCTCTTCCTCTTTCTCCTACCATGTTGTTGGAAATATGCCCTACAGGGCAATCATAGAAATGATTATATTTCATTATGTTTATAACATTGGATAATATGTTATCTTGTTCCTAGAATAATATTGTTAATATTTATTATCAAGTATGTGACTTGATTGTAAAACTCTATATTTCTGCGATGATTATTCTTAAACATTCCCTGGTCAAAAACATATGAGAACACATATAAATAGACTAGCATATGTATTGGTTGATGACTATGTTTCACAGAACATGGATATGGAGATATCAAACCAATAATATGGACACATGTTAGAGAACATGATGTTGGATAAGACCCACCCTGAAACACTATTGAGATTGTTATGATTCTATGTGTCGTTAGTTGGTCTCAAGCAATAATGATGTATAATCCTTAGACCTGAGATCAGCATGGTTTCCTACATGTGTAATAGTACTCTTAGGGGTTGCCAATCGCTACTTGTAACTGGGTAGTTATAAAGGTAGCTTTTGGGTATGCTATGAAACATGAAGAGGAATGTAACTGGTCGGATATAAGATTTGGCCCTCCTAACATAACAGGAGAGATGTCTCTGGGACCCTCGTTGTGGTCGAATAAAGAAAGTGCATGGCCATGCCACTAGTGGTCGAAGTGTCGACCACATGAAGTTATTCGACAGTCGATCGAGAAAGTATTGAACAGTCCATGGATGACACTACATCTCACCTGGAGTTCAACCAGATATTGTGAGGCAAGGGGAGAATACACGAGAAGGTCTTTCAGTTCGATCATATATGGACTAGTCGTATGGAGATACGAGCTGGTCGTAGACTGGTCGAACATGGTCATTAATTGGTCGAAACCTAGTCGTAAGGAGTTACGAATTGGTCGAGACCAAATATGAACTGATCGTATAGAGATACGAGTTGGTCATTAGTGATATGGACCTGGTCATAGATTATATTGCATTAAGGTTCGTCCGATATAATTTTTGTGTATTCGGGAATCGTTATGTCCTGCTAGGAACCGCTAACGACTCGTGGTCGGAAAGGGTTTCTGAGTCACAACCGATTACGCATGAACCTATAGGGTCACACACTTAACGGATCGGAACAAAACATGTTCGGATAGGATCTGTCATGGGCACTATATAAGGAGATGCATGAGGTTGTTGGGAAAGGTACGAGTTGACGTGAGTTGCTCTACCGAAACCCTAACCACCATCTTCCTGATAGCTCTACCGTGCGACTTGGTGCTAGCACACCGGCATACGGTGTTCCTTCCCTGGACGTGTGGATACTGTAGAGGCACTACTGCGGTTGCTGTTGCGCTTAAGGATGATCCGCGATCTTCACAAGGAATTGCAGAGGTTACTAGAGGAGACGATCGACTTGCTCGACGTTGGACAATCGACTACGACCACTTCATCGACGTGCTCGACGTTGGACAATCGACTATGACTACTTCATCGACGTGCTCTACATTGAATTAGACTTCTCCAACTCTTCTTCTGCTGCACTGCGCGTCTAGTGGTAACGATCTGTGATCTTCTACTTGCATGGCTTCCTGGTTTACGTGGTAGAATTTTTGAATTGTTAGCTAGAGTAGCCTACCTGTATCCCAACAGAGATATCAGAACCATCCTGCATTGTTTTTTATTAGGATCAGTCGCATATACTTAATATGTGGTAGTAGTAGATTGGATCTATTACTGGTCGGGTCTGGTAACCTAGATCGATTCATATAGATGAAACGATCTAGACCATGGTCGATAAGATCGATCGGTTTTTGGTGGTAGTAGATGGGTTTACGAGGAGGTATGAGCTAAAAGAACCAGATGGTTTATTACGCTTGTTCATGACCACACTGCATAACACTCCTACCGGTTGGAATTCCGCCATCGGAGTATGCCACAATGTATGATCGTATCAAGGCAATGATCAAATTGGTTCAGAATAGGGTTAATATGATTATCCGATGATTTCCATGGCTCGGTTACGTGAATAAGATTCATGTTCCAGAAAAATTTTCCGAGTGCGCTGCCCCTTCGAACCCCGCCCGCTAACCGGCTAGCGGGAACGTCGTGATGGGTAATCGTACCGCGCGTTATAGGTAGTATGTGTTCATGTCACCCAATAGAATTGGATTCTATGCATAACTTGTTTTGCAGGGATTGATGTGAATAGTATTTCCCATGATGTATGAGATGCATGTATGTGTGTAATGTTCATGACCTGCGTGTCATGCTTATTGCAGCCCAAGGCTGTCTATATTTGTATAACAGCCTGTGTATCGACTTGGCATGCTTCTTCACTCCTTGTAATTTATTACTAGTGCTATTAGGAGTAATGGCTTAGTGGGAGTACTTGGAAGAATTGGCCACTTGGAAACATGGTGAATAGGAAGCACAATGATGGAGATCACCATGTGGAAGGGTCATACTATATCACAATACAATTTGATTGTATGTGAATGCCTTTATATTTCTGCTTATTTATTTCTATGCATGTTATTTAATTGCTTTAAGTTCTTTTAACATGGTAGAAGTAAAATTCCCTCACATAATATTAAGTTAAATTGATTCCCTCCCAATTAGCTGCACCATCCAAAGTCATATATTTTAATGTTAGGTCTTACTAAAGCAGAGTGCCATTAATATTCCTTGACTAGATGGGTTTGTGTCAGACACTTACACACATAGCATTGGTTTAACTTGACAAGGTCATCATAACAGTTATGGACCTTGGGGCATAGGGTTGGGTGCCAAAGCATAGAGATGTTGCTCAACAACAAGAGTCATATAGAGATATGATTAGCAAAAGGTTGCTTACCAAATTCACTAATATTCTAGTAGTGATGCCAAAGCTCACTAGTAGATTATCTGATTGTGGGTCTTGAATCACTAAATGTCATAAGAGGGATATGGTATTTAGTGGGAGTATTATTATTAAATTGTTTAATAGAAGTTATTTTTCTTGAACATATGTCTTAGTTTTGCATATTTTATATTGTAGATCATGGCACCAACTGCTGTACCTACATCCAGTTTTGCTTTACGTTCGATACTTGATAAGAAAAAACTGAATGGAACAAATTTTGCGGATTAGTCCCGCAACCTAATAATTGTTCTTAGGCGAGATAAAAAGGAACATGTTCTAGAGGAACCAATTCCAGATGTGCCTGCTAAAAATGTTGTTGCTACTCTTAAAACCGCCTATAAAAAGGCATGTGATGAGTCCCTTGATGTTAGCTGTCTCATGCTTGCTGCGATGAACTCAGACCTTCAGAAGTAGTTTGAGAACATCGAGGCCTACGATATGATCGTGGCGCTCAAATGCATGTTTGAAACACAAGCAAGAACTGAGAGATATGAGATCTCAAAGAAGTTATTTAGGAGTAAGCTAGCTGAGATTAGTCCGATGAGCCTACATGTGATCAAGATGGTTGGTTACACACAGAGCTTGGAAAAACTTGGTTTTTCACTTAGTCAAGAGTTGGCTACAGATTTGATTCTTGCTTCGTTTCCTACAAGCTATGGGCAGTTCATTATGAACTTCCATATGAATGGCTTAGATAAGAATCTCACCGAACTATATATGATGCTCAAGATTGTAGAGGACAGTATTAAGAAAAACAACAGTCATGTGATGATGGTGCAAAAGAGTACAAGCTTCAAAAAGAATGCTAAGACTTGGGTCAAAGATAAGGGCAAGGCTAAAGTTTCGGATGGGATCCAAACTAACAAGCATAAACCCAAGTCCGGCCCGACTCAAGAGAATGAATGATTTTACTGCAAGGAGCCAGACCATTGGAAGAGGAACTGCAAAAAATACCTGGCTGATCTGAAAAAGAATGGTGGTACTAAACCTTTCACTTCAGGTATTAATGTTATAGATGTTTTTCTTGCTGATTCTTCTGTTAACTCTTGGGTATTTAATACCGGATCGGTTGCTCATTTTTGCAATTCGATGCAGAGTCTAACAAGGATTAGGAGAGTTGCAAGAGGCGAGATGGATCTTCGCGTCGGGAATAAAGCAAGAGTTGCTGCATTAGCAGTCGGGACTTTGCCATTACTTTTGCCATCAGGATTTATTATGGATTTAAATAATTATTATTATGTTCCAACCATAAGTAGAAACATCATCTCTGCCTCATGTTTGATGGCAGAGGATTATAAATTCATTATAGAGGACAATAGTTGTTCTATATTTTTGAATGAGATGTTTTATGGCTATGCTCCTATTTCGAATGGGTTGTTTATTTTAAATCTTGATGATGCACTAGTCTATAATATTAATGCGAAGTGGCTACGGCCTAATGATATGAAATCCACTTTTATTTGGCATTGTCGTTTGGGTCACATAAGTAAGAAACGTATGAAGAAGCTTCATGATGATGGAATTCCAAACTCATTTGATTTGGAATCATTTGAAACGTGCGAATTTTGCCTACTCGGAAAGATGACCAACACACCTTTCACTGGTCGGAATGAGAGGGCGTCTGACTTGCTAGCACTCATACATACTAATGTATGTGGACCAATGAGCACGCCAGCTAGAGGTGGTTTTCAGTACTTCATTACTTTTACTGATAACTTTAGTAGATATGGATATATCTATTTAATGAGGCACAAGTCGGAATCCTTTGAAAAGTTTAAAGAGATCCAGAGTGAAGTACAGAATCAACTTGGTAAGACAATCAAATCTTTACAACCTGATCGTGGAGGTGAATTTTTGAGTCATGATTTTGGTGATCATTTGAAGCAATGTGGAATTGTTCCACAACTTACATCACCAGGCACTCCACAATGGAATGGGGTGTCTGAGTGGCGTAATCAGACCTTGTTAGACATGGTTCGGTCGATGATGAGCCAATCGGATCTGCCATTGTCTTTTTTGGGTTATGCTCTAGAAACTGTCGCTTTCACTTTAAATAGGGTACCATCTAAATCAAGAGATAAGACATCATATGAGATATGGACCAAAGGGTCCTAGCTTGTCTTTTCTAAAGATTTGGGAATGTGATATCTATGTTACACGCTTGACGCCCGATAAACTCACACCCAAGTTAGATAAATGCTTCTTTATAGGATATCCTAAGGAAACCAAAGGATATTACTTCTACAACCGAGAAGAGGGCAAAGTTTTTGTTGTCCATAATGGTGTCTTTTTGGAAAAAGAGTTTCTTTCAAAAGGAGTCAGTGGGAGAAAGGTGCAACTCAAGAAATTCGGAAACGAAATATTGGTGAACTCAGAGATGAGGCATCATTACGTAGATCTAAAAGGCCACATCAATTGCTTATAAGGTATGGGCATGACGTATTATTGTTGAATAATGATGAGCCTAAGACTTTTAAGGAAGCAATGATGGACCTAGACTCTGAGAAATAGCTTGGAGCCATGAAATCCAATATAGACTCCATGAGAGACAATTAGGTTTGGAACCTGGTCGATCCACTTGATGGTGTTAAAACCATTGAGTGCAAATGGATCTATAAGAAAAAAAATTCACATGGATGGAAATGTTCACATTCATAAAGCTCGACTAGTCGTAAAAGGGTTTCGACAAGTTCAAGGAGTTCACTATGATGAGACTTTCTCACTGGTAGCGATGCTTAAATCTGTATGGATCATTCTAGCTATTGCTGCATATTTTGACTATGAGATATGGCAAATGGATGTAAAAATGGCTTTCCTTAATGAAAACCTAAGTGAGGATGTGTACATGACACAAACTGAAGGTTTTGTCGATCCAAAGAATACTAGTAAAGTGTGCAAACTTTAGAAATCCATTTATGGGTTGAAGCAAGCATCTCAGAGTTAGAATTTACATTTTGATGAGGAGATCAAAAGGTTTGGTTTCGTCAAGAACAAAGAAAAACCTTGTGTTTACATGAAGGTTAGTGGGAGCGCACTTGTAATTCTAATCTTATATGTAGATGATATATTATTGATTGGAAATGATATTTCTATGCTGGAATCCGTTAATGCATCATTGAAATATAGTTTTTCTATGAAGGACCTAGGAGAGGCAACATATATCTTAGGGATAAAGATCTATAGAGATAGATCAAGAAAGCTAATTGGATTAAGCCAAAGTACTTATATTGACAAGGTGTTGATTCGGTTCAACATGTAGGATGCCAAGAAAGGGTTCTTACCTATGTCTAAGTCTTAACAAGAGTTAGTGTCCTTCGATAACTGATGAGCGAGACCGTATGAATGGTATTCCATATGCTTCAGCTATTGGATCTATCATGTATGCCATGATATGTACTCAACCAGATGTATCATATGCTCTAAGTGTTACAAGCAGAGACCAAGCTGATCCCGATGAAGGTCACTAGACAGCTGTGAAAAACATTCTTAAGTACTTGAGAATGACTAAGGATGCGTTCCTAGTTTATGGCGGTGATGAAGAGCTCGTTGTAAATTATTACACCGATGCAAGCTTCCAAACCGACAAAGATGATTATTGTTTGCAATCTGGTTTTGTATTCATTTTGAATAGAGGAGCAGTGAGCTGGAAAAGTTCCAAGCAAGTAGAGACGGTTGCTGATTCTACGACGGAGGTCGAGTACATTGCTACCTGAGGGCAAGACGAAAACCTCCCGTTGATAATCTCCACTTGCGCTAGAGGCCTCCTCGCTTGAGGAGTCATTGAATGACACCATCTGGCGACTTGGAGTAAACCCCTCGAGGAAGGGGAATTCCGGGTTATAATCGTCTCTGTCGGCAAGCGAGTCCTGCGATGGGATGGTCGAACTCGCAGGAAGAGCATGTTCGATCGCATTCTTGGCTGGGCTAACCGGAGAGAGAGAGAATCACCAGATGTTGATGAAGATCCGGAATTACGACTTCCAAGAGTTGTCGCGCCAGGTCGGACTGTCTTAGGCGGACTTGGACATTTGGAGAGGGAACCCTCACCGTGTCGCAAGTCCGCCTTTGGGACAACCCTCATTGTGGTCGGATTGACCCTTGTCCTCTCGAGGAAGCCGTTCCCCATCCGGACGAGATAGTTGTGGGGATAAGGATCTCTCCTCAACTCCATCGATGGTAAGGTCTCTGAAGAAAGATCTCTCAAGACGACATCACCATCGATGATGCATCGCTTCGGCTCATAGTCGAAACCGGCATCCATGTCGATATCTATATAATCGCCAAGTCGAACCAGTTCTCCTCGTTCCACTCTCCTGCCATGAGAGCATGAGAATTGGAAAGACAAAGGAAAGCTGATGACTCAAGGATCCCCACGGTCGGCGCCAACTGTCGGTGTTTTAGAACCGAACTTACGTAAAGATTATTTGATTCAGGGGGTTCCTCTAGGCTCAAAATCATACAGAGATGGAGACACGGGGATTTTTATACAGGTTCGGGCCTTCTCCTGGGAGAATAACAACCCTACTCCTGTGTGTATGTATTGAGTATACTGGATTACAAGATGGAATCAGAGACTAGAGTATTGTCCTTCTAATCTTCCTTTTTTTTTTGCCTCTCCCCCTCTCTTTCTGATGATCCTTGCCTTTTATACAGTCTCCGGAGTGTGCTGTTGGATCTTCAGTATAAAGGTCATATTGACGCATCAGATCGTGGAGCCGTTACCGGAGGTCATTACGGGAATTGTAACGTTCCCACGTTGCTATGCAATTATCACCATAACAGGAAGTTAAGTTGTGTTGTTATTCCAGGGAATAACAGCGTAATTGATTGCTCATATCCTTGGATACGGTACATGAGATTCCCTGACTGACTAGGCCCACATGTCTGTGAGTCTTGTCGACCGAGGACTGGTCGTAGAAGAGCTTACGACCAGGTGGTGGTCGTAGGAGAGCCTACAACCACAGATCGATCGTAGTAGAGTTTACGATCACGGATAGTCGAGAAAGGCTTACGACTATGGGGTAGTCGAGAAAGACCCACGACTACAGGGAGGTCGTAGCAGAACTTATGACTCTCAGCTTCTCCCTTATGAATATTAAGGGGTATACTCAAGAGTTATTTGACGTCATTATTATCCATAATATGAATTATAGATATATAATAAAATAAGGATTGTTATATCCTCATCACAACCAATTACGCATGAACCTACTAGGTCACACACTTAACAGGTTGGAATAAAACATGTTTAGATAGGATCCATCATGGGCACTATATAAGAAGATGCATGAGGCTGTTGGAACAGGTACGAGTTGACGTGAGTTGCTCTACCGAAACTCTAGCCGTCATCTTCCCAAGAGCTCTACCGTGCGACTTGGTGCTAGCACACCGGCGTACGGTGTTCCTTCCCTGGACGTGTGGATACCATAGAGGCACTACTGCGGTTGCTGTTGCGCTTAAGGATGATCCGCGATCTTCACAAGGAATTGCAGAGGTTGCTGGAGGAGACAATCGACTTCATCGATGTGCTCGACATTGGACAATCATCTATGACCACTTCATCGATGTGCTCGACGTTGAACGATCGACTACGACCACTTCATCGACGTGCTCTACATTGGATTAGGCTTCTCCAACTCTTCTTCCGCTACACTGCGCGTCTAGTGGTAACGATCTGTGATCTTCTACTTGCATGGCTTCCTGGTTTAGGTGGTAGAATTTTTGAATTGTTAGCTAGCGTAGCCTACCCGTATCCCAACACAGGTTGCTTGTTAAGGAGGTCTATGTCCATAATATACTCCTCACCATCGTACCGTGGCCAATAGGAGGGATCAAGGTATGGCTCGAACCTTTTCTCCCAAGTCTTAAGCATGGCTTGCTTCCAGAACAAGTCACTAATGAAAGTGGGTGATAGGTGGTTCACCCCATGAGCGCGTCATGCCATTATGATGTGCGAGCATGGGACATGCATCAAAGTCGGTACCATACAAGTGCAATTCCTCGTAGTTAGGTTCACTCTGCTGTTTCGACCTCCGTGTCGCTCACCACTGATGGAGCTCCTGCCAGCAGCCTGTTGGAAATATGCCTTAGAGGCAATCATAGAGATGATTATATTTCCTTATGTTCATAATATTTGATAAAATGTTATCTTGTTCCAAGAATAATATTGTTAATATTGATTATCAAGTATGTGACTTGATTGTGAAACTCTATATTTCTGCGATAATTATTCTTATATCGCCTCGGCTCGGAAACATATGAGGACACATATGAATAGACTAGCATATGTATTGGTTGATGACTATGTTTCATAGGTCATGGATATAGAGATATCAAACCAATAATATGGACACATGTTAGAGAACATGATGTTGGATTAGACCCACCTTGAGACACTATTGAGATTGTTATGATTCTATGTGTCGTTAGTCGTCTCAAGCAATGATGATGTATAATCCTTAGACCGAGATCAAGATGGTTTCCTAAATGTGTAATAGCACTCTTAGGGGTTGCCAAACACTACTCCGTAACTAGGTAGTTAAAAGGTAGCTTTTGAGTATGCTACGAAACATGCAGAGGAATGTGACTGGTCGGATATGGGATTTTCCTCCTAACATAACAGAGAGATGTCTCTGCCCCTCGTAGTGATCGGATAAAGAAAGTGCATGGCCATGCCACTAGTAGTCGAAGTGTTCGACCACGTGAAGTAATCCTACACTTGATCGAGAAAGTATTGAACAGTCCATGGATGACACAACATCTCACGTGGAGTTCAACCAGACATCGTGAGGCAAAGAGAGTATACACGAGTAGGTCGCTTAGTTTGAATAGTTACGGACTGGTCGTATGGAGATACGAGCTGGTCGTAGACTAGTCGAACGTAGTCACAGGGTGGTCATAACCTGGTCGTAAGGAAGTATGAACTGGTCGTGACCAAATACGAACTGGTCGTATAGAGATAGGACCTGGTCGTAAGTGATGAAGACCTGGTCGTAGATCATATTGCATTAAGGTCCGTCCGATATAATTTGTGTGTATTCGGGAATCGTTATGTTCTGCTAGGAGCCGTTACGACTCGTGATCGAAAGGGTTTCCGAGTCACAATCGATTACACATGAACCTACAAAGTCACACACTTAACGGGTTGGAACAAACCAGTACGAATACGATTCGACAAACGTGTTCGGATAGGATCCGTCATGAGCACTACATAAGGAGATGCATGAGGCTGTTGGGAGGTACGCGTGAATCACCACCGAAACCCTAGCCGCCATCTTCCTGAGAGCTCTGCCGTGCGACTTGGTGCTAGTACACCGACGTACGGTTGTTCCTTCCCTGGACGTGTGGATACCGTAGAGGCGCTACTACGACTGTTGCGCTTGAGGACGATCCACGATCTTCACAAGGAACTGCAGACGTTGCTGGAGGAGACGATCGACTTGGTCGACGCTGGACGGTCGACTACAACCACTACATCGACGCGCTCTACATTGGACTAGGCTGCTCCAACCCTTTTTCCGTTGCTCTACGCGTCTGGTAGTAACGATCTGTGATCATCTACTTGCTTGGCTTCCTGGTTTGTGTGGTAGAAATTTTTGTTTGTAGCTATCGTAGCCTACCCCGTGACCCAACACAGCCCTCACAGCGTAGATATGCAAAGTCTGGTAGTACCCATTGGCTTCCTAGCTACACGGTTCGGCCTCCACCTTAACAATGTGTTTTGCCACGTCCGCACCCCACAACTCGTTGGATTGCAGAGCATCCCTCACCCGAGTCCATCATTCCACAAAGTATGCATTACACTTCCTAAATGAGTACTCCACAATGGCCGACATTGGCATGACATGAGTACCTTTAAGAACATTGTTGAACACATCGGAGATGTTTGTCGTCATCATACCGTACCAAGAACCTTCTTCATCATATGCATGTGCCCACTTCCTCTTGTATTTCATGATCCTATCCAACAACCTATTACCTCATGCATTGGTTAGTGCCCTCAACTCCATCAACTTAGCCTGGAAGTCTCTCTTCTCCATGGCCTCGCACGTTATCTTGAACTTATTTTTGAGATCTTCACTTTTGCATTGCTTGAAGAAGTTGGCAGCTAGGTGTCGCATGCACCACCTATGCTTCACATGAAGGTGCCTAGCAAGTTTTACGTTCACCACATTCAAAATGCCATGGTGCTTGTTTGAGATGATGCAAACCTGTCTTCCAGGGACAACCAAGTAGAGATGGACAATATCAAGGAACCATTCCCAACTACCATTGTTCTCACCGTCCATGAGTGCGAAAGCAAGAGGAATCAACTGGTCCTCCGCAGCAATATCGACAACGACCATTAATGCACCATAGTACTTCCCAGCCAGGAATGTAGCATCAATTGACAAGATATGCCTGCAATGCTTGAAGGCCTCAATGCATTGGCCAAAGGACCAATAAATGTGCTGCATGCCATGTTTCATCACCCCCTCATCGGGATCCATGCGGTCACTGTGCCAAGAATTGAACTCCATCTCGGGGTTCTTAGCCTGCATAGCATTCATGATCCTAGGGAGCATCCCATAAGCCTCCTTCCAATCGTCTCATAGTAGTTGCATGGCTCTCTGCCTTTCTCTCCATGCCTTCCATACTTGGTACTTGATGAACCCGAATATAGTCTCAGTAAGGGTAGAGACCGTCACGTCGAGGTCAACAGCCACTACACCAGTGATGTGCCTTGCGATGAAGTCTGCAATAGCCTGAAGGTGCTCTACTGACACCCGTGATGTCCCACAAGTGTGAATCTGCTTGACATTACTGATTTTCCAATCCTTCTTCTTCGTGAGTTGTGCCTATACCTTCCATGGGAAATTCCGTTGACACCTCACCGTATACCTTCTATTTACATCGGAGTGTTATGAAGGGATGATGGTGCCTAACGGAATAATTTTGCAACCAAAGCTTCAATTCGTCCATAGTTGCGAACACCATGTTCTTCCTTATTATGTCCTTCTCGGTCTCATTGCCTCAACCCCTTCGCACAAACCACACCCGCGATAGTTCTCACATCATCAAATGCATGAACTAAGGGAACCTTGCCAGCACTCTATGAAGAACTCTTGCCTCCTGGACGTGAATAGTGGAGAAGAGCCTTCATCTTCGCTAGAGCTCCAACTCCCAAAGAATCACCCTCGCCATCTCGTCCTTCAAGAAACACCTCTTTGTCAAGCTCATTGTTCATTGCCGCACAATCAAAGTTACTCACATGTCACAAACACGGCGGACCCTGTCATCCAGCATCAAACATGACTCCACTGGGAGGACGGCAGGAGATGTGCCAGACCATTGCAGGGGCCTTACTATCAATGTGTATCTCTTGTGATGGTTGCCTACTCTTGCACCAAACTTCTACCAACAAGTCCAACTTGATTGCATTTCGCCAACTCGGTTCACCCATCACCCTATTTATGACCACCACCGCACTTCTCCTCTCAACCCAAACCTCTAATGACCGCATGTGTGATCCAAGCACAATCTCTTTGTACGTGTCACAATCTAGGTCGAACACAATTGGTATCATCAAAGTGTGCACCTTCAAACCAAGCCCGGCATCATATCGCCCCTCCATTGCCACATCAACACTAGGCTCATTCCATCCAAGTGTGCACTGTCACAAGGGTAGAAAAGGATGGCAATTCTCCAAACACAAGGACTTTCACTTCCATGCCAACCAATTGTACACCACTTCCCATTTGGTTAATCTTACCACCGATGAAAACACACACAAGTATATCCATCTACATACAATAATGACAACAAAACAACATTTGAGTCTCACAAAACAATTCATGCTATGTCGAAACTGGGAGTAACACCCCCATATTCTCTGTGTATTCTATACTAGTCCCTGCAATAGTAGCTAGTGAACACAGTAAACAAATATGGTAACATCCACATCTTGTACAATTCTATTAATAATTATTAGAGTTTATTACAAGAATGGCTTACAAGCCAACAAGAAAAGAACACAAATGAAGACGAAGAAGTAGTAAAGCCCGCAAATCTATCATAGGCAATTGACTAGGTAGTAGCCTAGTAGTCGAGATCCTTAGCGCTTGCAAAGTCATCATCCCCGAACAACATTTTATTAAGCAAGGGCGAGTACAAAATGCACTCGCAAGTTACACCCATAATGTTGTTAATGCATGCATAGATATTATCAAAGGAAAGCTTATAGGATATTTGTGCAAAAGCAATGTTTGATTTAAATACAATAACTAAATTCAAAAGCTCAAATTTTACAATATCTAAAATTGAGTTTTAATGAATTACTAAAGCTTAGTGTAGAACACTAACTTAAACACGAGCACCAACCTGTGGCTTTAACCCATAATTTTTTCATTGACACTCATCCATGTTATAAACTGCTCTATAAAACATTTTGAAAATTAAATTAAAGTCTAATGTGTGAAAGGCTTTGCTCAAGATTCCATGACCGTGGACACGACTACTCGAGTAGTTTTACACTTTGCAAAGGTTGTATAACTTTACCCACAAGAGATAAAATGTCCGTCGACACACTTCCATAGGTGTGCGGCTAAGGATTATCACGAGGCCTTTACAATGCGCCATCCCAAAGTAGTCATGCCCGCTAAGGTTTCGCTTCCTTTGACTAAACCATCTGCAAAAGCTCCCTCTTGTGCCATGTGAGAATAAATAAAAAGTAGGTCATTCTAACAACCACACATCAACATGGCACAACTAACGGTGGAACATTGCAAATTAATTAGCCCAACTTGCTCCATACCGCACTTGTGATAGTATGGAAGGGCTTTACAATCCATAGCTCATGCACTCAGTCCTTAATTAACTTGGGTGACTTCTAAAATAACCTCTGGGCCTTAACCATTCACTGCATTGAGCCCGTGCATAAACCTGCACCCACCAACTATCCATTTCGCCCAAGTCCAAACTAGTTTTTTCATTTTATTTCATTTTTTAAATTATTTGCAAACTTCCATGGCACACCAATGCTATGGATACAATTTAAACCACATTTGATTTTTGGCTATAAATTCCCCAAATCAAATATTTGTGTCTCAAGATGACACCAATCTCTATGATTGCCTCTAGGACATATCACCAAAAATTTTGTCCAAAAGTTCTAGTTCATACTATTTTACCAACTATATTTTATCTAACATGACAAGGTATTGATATTTCAATATCAAAATTGGCTATACAATGTATTGGGATTAACTACCATTTCAAAACAGTATTTAAATTACGTTGAATAGAAATAAGCATGCAATAATAATTTAAAATAGAATTTAAATAATCTAAAATATCGATTAAATATGATCAAAGGATATTACTTGCCTTGACCAAATAATTGGAAACAAAGGTTTAAATCGCTCTCGATGTCGTTTTAAATCTAAATGTGAAAATAAGCAAATCAACTAAAATTCAAATTAACTCCAAATTCAATATTTTTGTATATTTAGCTAGATTAGCAATTTATATGAATTTAGAAACATGAATAATCGAATCGGAGCTCGAACGGGGATCGGGCTCTCTAAAGATTCAAATTCACATTAAATGATAGAAATGGAATTTTCTGAATTTGTGAAATTATTTTTATGAAGGAAAATCCATTTTTTCGTCATGATGACGTCAGCGAGAGGATTTTCATTTTTTGGTTGAATTATTTTTCTTAAGAAAAAAGAATTGAGCCACTAACGGGTGGGCCTTGGTCTATGGATCCGGTGGTGCCACGCAAAGCGCGACACGGGTCGCCATGCGACGCCAGACCGAGGTGGCGCACACGTGGCCCTACATGGCGACCACGTGGCTTGACAGCAATAGCGGCGCTCGGGACGCATGGTCGCCAGCGTTATGTGCCACGGCAACCAGCGGCGAGGGGTGCGTTAGAGGGAGGAGAGACTGGGGAGTGTGATGCTCACCTTCGTAGCGGCTAAACGTGCAAAGATAGCCAGCGGCGAGGACGAAGGTGACAGTGTGATTCAGCTCATGGCGGTGAGGTTGCTTCAGCGACACTCCAGCGGTGATGAGGTAAGCACGAGGAAGAATGCGATAGTGCGATGCCGATAGTGAGGAAGGTGGCGACGGACCTCCACGAACGGAGTCAGGAACGGCGGCGGAAACACTCGAATGCCGGCGGTAGAGAAGATGAAATACAATGAGGAGAAGAGGGGAGGAGAGCTGAGATTTTTAGGGATGGATGAGGGAGAGGAGAGGCGTGTGGTGCTCCCTTTTATAGGGCAAGGGGAGGAGCGGGGAAGGAGTTCAAACGGCGAGAATCACGGTAGTCGTTGCACAATTCGGTGAAACCACACGCGAAAAAGGGGGAAATGAGCCAGACTGGGGGCGGTGGGATGCGAGGGAATTATTGTGCATGTTTTCGCGAGAAAAGGGGGAGAAAATCACGAGGTTAAGGAGCTCGAGCCGGGCAACAATGGCGGCTGGCGTGGGCGGTTGTAGGAAGAAGAAAGGGGGCAGGAAGAAGGGGTGACAAGTGGGCCTGGTGAGGGGAAAGAGAAAGAGAGGGGGAGGCTGTCAGGTGGGGCTCGAGCAGAAGTGAGACGAAGAGAGAAAAGGGCAGGGGTTGGCAAGCGGGCCTCGCTTGGCGGTGGGAGAGAGAGGGAATTGGGCCAGGCGCGGGAAATGGGCTAGAAAGAAAGGAACTAGCCTGGGAGATGGATTTCGACCCAAAGGAGATTTGGAGGATTTTAATTCATTTTTTATTTTCAGAAATAGCAATAAATCAAAATGGTTTTTAGAAAATAGCAAGTAGAGCTAAAAAATTCTAGAAACATTCATAGAAATTCCTTGAATTATTTTGAACTTAATAAAATTATTTCCAACTTAAAGTTGTCTTTTTATTTTTGCACATAAATTATTTTTAATTTATGGAAATTAGGAAAATCTTTTAAAAATCCGAAAAATCTAGAAAATTAATGAAAAAATAACTTTAAAATTCTAGAAAAACCAAGAAAAATCTTTTAAATTTCATAAAATCCAATAAAATAATAACTTTTAAATTTTATTTTTGGTAATAGAACTTTAGGATGTTACATGCTATTACCACGTTGATGTACATCTAAGTGATCATACCAAGAGTTATTAAACAATACCCATGCAAAATCCACTTGATGTGAGTGCAATAGTCCACAATAATTCTGCACAAACTATTATACATCATCAATAATATATAACACAACTTCCAACACCCTACACCTACTACCAACACATACATAGCAATTGTAAAAATCATGCAAATGTAGTAAATCAATGCAAACAAGTATTACTAAATGTACCAGACACCACTAATGGTCTCCAGTTTGCATGGACTAAACAAGTACTACTAAACATTGCATATTTCAATTGTCAAGTGCATGTAATACATGGCAAAATATGTGATCGACTAACTCGATTATGTTTAGCAAATAACAACATTACCATTTACTCCTCACATAACCTTCACCAAACCATCCACATCCATTTTGGGTTCATCCCAACAAACCCTATTCTCCATACCCAAATCCAACACAAAATTCATATAAATGTTGTTAATACCTGCAAACAAACACAAATACAACTTCCATGACCTAGCAATGCTATCCTATTCACTCCCAAGTGCAACAGTTTCAACCGATTCGCATCCCACATCCTACTCATGCCAAACCCTAAATCCCCAAAAATATATGAAAATAATGCAAAATGAGGGGAGGGAATGGGTGAGATTACCTTGTAGTACAATCCACACGTGCTTATGGGTTTGAATCGGTGTAAAATAAATGGATTTGGAGAGCTAAGGTGCGGGGAGGAGAGAGGTGATAGGGGATGAAGAAGAGGGAGGAGGTGGGAAGAGAAAAGAATGGGGGTGGGGCAACTTGAACGCAGGTGTTAACCCACCCTGCCACACTAAAAATCTCAATGTGGCAAGTGCAGAGCCCTGACACGGCAGTGTCCACACTGGCTGCCCTGCCTCGCGTGGCAGCTTTGGCTACGTGAGCTGACATGGTGTGGTAGTGTGCTTTAGCCACGCCACGGGATTTGGCGTGGACAAAAGGGTCATATTTGGAAATAAAGTTGGGGAGATGTTATTATTAAAATATTTTCAAAAAAGAATTATTTAACAAAATAATTCCACGATGGTTAGTGTTGCAATTTCCATACGACCATGTTGTTTCCGTGAGCGAGCGATGATGCGTGCCTCCTAGCGATTAGAGCTAGAGATGTAATCAGAGAGGATACGGACGGATATCGCTCATCTCAAATCCTATTCCATATTTTATTCTCAGAATCAGACACAAACAGTGCCAGATACGAATACGAATGCAGATAATCTCAATCACGAATACAGATCGAATACATGCCAAATCGAATACGGATTGTCTCGGTCATGAATTTTTTGTCGCATATTGTGTGAAAACAAAAACCATATATGTCACACATATAAAGATCAATCAACTGTACTACATGCACAAAATGCATCTACATTAGCAATTCAACAAGCAAATATAGCTATATCACACAATCACAGCGGCTAGTTAAAGAAATAGTAACTAGCAAGTAGCAAGTAATAGTTATAGCAAGACAAAAGATGTCCAAAATGAAACTAGCCAAGTACATATAACAGACACATACAACATATACAAAACCTACAAACCAAAGAGTAATAACTAGTTAGCAATACATAGAACGCTGGTCGGTAGAAAGTCCAGAAGGCCCCAATTTTTGAGTTTTTCCAAATATTTTATTTAAAATAAGTTTTCATAAAATTTTCATGATTTCCTAGGATTTAACAAAGCTTAAATAGAATTTTCAATAATGAAAGTGATTTAATATGAATATATCAAACATCCATTAAATTCAAAAGTATTTTATTTAAGTTCCCTATGTTCAAAAGTATTTTTCTAGAATTTTTTCGAGTTCATTTTCTATTTTTCTTGGCTTATTTGGATTTCCTCTATTTTCTAAAAATAAAAAACTAATTTAAATCCTAGAAAAGCCTTATGGGTCGATTTCTCTCTCCGGCCCACTTGGCCTAGAGTTTACCAGATATCCGGGATAATATTTACCAGATATTACCAGATAAATTTTCCAAATAGCTCTGAATCCGACAAATACCTCCTTCCCGAATCCGGCAAAAATATCCGACTCTGAATCTGAAATGCGAGAAAAATCCCAAATATCCGGTTTCACCCTCCAAGTAAAATCCAAATTTATTTGGACTGACTGATGATCGGGAACTATCCGCTTCGTTTGCAGCCCTACTTCGAGCCCTCCAAGCCCAAATCCAATCCCATATACTGGTGGTACCCCACTAGGGATGGCAATTGTGCCCGATTACCCGCGTACCCGCGGGCGAATACCCTAATGGAGGTGGGTATGGGCGTCTTGTTTTGCCCACGGGTATAAAAACGGGCACAATTTCTTACCCATCTGAAAACGGGCGCGGCATGGGTAAGCTCCACCTGCACTGCTTCTGCTTACTCCGCCTATATACACCGACAGTGGACCTCCCGAGCAAAAAACTAAAACCCTAACCCAAGAACCCTTGGTCGGTTTTCATTCCCACTTCCACCGCCAGAGTGCAGACGCCCAGAACTCCTCGGCTCCTCCCATCCCACTCTGGCCTCCCACCAGATCTCACGCGCCTCCTCCCGGCCGCCCCCCCGCCGCCGCCTCCTCCCCAGTCCACTGGCCGCCTCCTCCCGTCCGTTCGCCTCCCGACCGCCGCCCTCCTCCTGGTCCTCCCTGTCCGCCGCCTCCTCCCGGCCGCCGCCCTCCTCTCAGTCCATCGCGCCTCCTCCCGTCCCACCGCCACGCCTCCTCCCGGTCCACCGCCTCCTCCCGGTCCGCCACGCTCCTCTCGCCCGCCACCCTCCTCTCGGTCCGCCGCCTCCTCCCGGTCCGTCGTGCCTCCCGCCACGCCCTTCTCTACCATCGCATAGTAAAGGAAGTAGAAGTGCATTTGGCGGTGACTAAGATGCACGAATCACCATCATTCTCAGATCCGATGGAGCACTTTCTTACTTTGGTAGTCCTCCGACGACCTTTTCAGCTCCACACGACACCCTCTCTTCAAAGATTTGATCTTGGCGAGTTCTCTACACCCGCAGGAGGTACATACTTCTTCCCGATTACATATGGTGGATTTTGACATGAATTGAATAGCCTGCTTTGTATTTGTTTAATATGCTTATATCTTCATAATATTTTGACATGTAATGAATGTAGACACATTGAAAAAATGACATATTACTAATCTGAACTACATCAGAAAACATTTGAAGCCTTACGTTACGGATTATGTCAGAACATAGTGTTGTCATGGTAGTATGAAAGAACAAGATCGGATAGGCCCGACCCGCTTGCAAATAGTTTGTGTGAAAGGTGACTTCAAGTCATTTGTGTCGATATTGTTTATGTGTGATGCACCGCATGTTCTTATGGTCATGAGCATGCCCATGAGCGATGGGTACCACACGGCGGTGGTATTGTTCATGGTAACGGCATGCTCATGGCGACGGTACCATGAGCGATGGGTATGGGCGAGATTCTTCGCCGTCGTCCTTCATGGGTATGCCCGTAGGGAAATTAGGTCGCGGGCATGGGTATGGGTGAGCACTACCGTGCACTTGGCCGACCCGATGCCATCCTTATACCCCATCGATTTCTTTAGTCCTGAACCTCTTTATCGCCTCCAAAGAACCGATGGGCTTGGCGACATTGAGCGAGCACTTGCATCCAGGGAAACAAATTTAGCCGAAATTTCAAAAATTTTGGTGATTGGCCCTCCAGAAATATTTGTAATTGCTCAAAAATTTCAAAAATATTTGAATTTGGACAAATTGCATCCTAAATTTGATTTTGGAAAAGAAATCAGTCAAATTTTGTCCAAATTTAGGTCAAATTTCTTCCAAATTTCAAATCCAAAATTTGTCCAGATTGAAAACCCACCAAAATTCGAACCAAAATTCCTAAATTTTGGTTATTTTGGCCCCCAACGAATTTTTTTCAAAAACGAAATTTGTTTCCCTGCTTGCATCCGAGGCTGTCGCTGAATAGCCCCACATCATGCTTCCTGTCCATGGCGCTGCCCACCTTCTTGAATCTTGCACTCCTGCCATTCCCGCCTCTCGTCGCAGCAGCGTTCTTGGGCATTGGGGGGAGGGGGTGGTAGACGTCAGGAGCAGACCTAGTGCTCTGGCTCGAGCGAGACTAACACTAACCCCAATTCCACACTATTTACCCCTCGCCCAAGTGTTAATGCTAACTACGAGCAATCAAATGAACCACAAGCAAACGAGTCAATTATAGTTTTTCAACTGGAGAATTCCAGGGTAATTGAACCCACAGAGAACCATCCACTATTTAACTTAGGGTCTTCTAATGGCACATCTAAGTGTTCATGAAATCATAGCATAAAATGTTGATCCTTTCCAAAAACCCATAGGCAAAAAGTTGACGATAAATGTTCTAGGTCCACATGACAATTGTTCATATATAAAGAAGCTAATTTAATCTAACTACTACTATTCTCTAGTCGATGTGATAGATCTCTCACCATGGACCGTAGTGCCCTTCGCCGACCATGCGCACCTTGATCAAAGTTCGCATCCAACTACATGGTACATCATCACAACCGTCACCCCTATCTTACCACAAAAACAAACTAAGAGAGAGACACCAAACAAAAGTTAGCCGTGGTGATACATCGTTCTCTATGCCCTAGTGCTGCCACCACTATGCACGGCTTCAACCCCCAAATGTACGGAACTTTCTAACTTATGTGATAACTATAAAAAAGCGCGTAAACCAATATGCAAGGATCCACTAGATCGATCTAATCACCATGATTATAACAACTAGCTAAAATGATCTACCGACCAAAATAGATCGAAAGTAAAACATTGCATAAACGAACAACATTAAAATAGAAGCAAAAAAAGCGACTAAGATAGATTGAACCAACTAGAACATGAAAGATTACAACAACTACTTGAGATTACATCGTTACCTCTTACAGAAGTTGAACAAGAGCTCCAAAACCTGTGGCAGGGCTTCGCCGCTAAAGAACTATTCTAATCTGGCCTATCAACTAGAAGAACGTATTTCTATGATCAAAATCCGCCAAAATTACGCTGGTGCATTAGAAGAGGGGCATCCAGATTGAAGGATGGGGTCACCTTTTATAGGCGGCCGAGGACCCCTATGCGCTGCATGGCTCAAGGGTTGAGCCAGTCAGCACACGGACTCAAACTCTTGAGTCATTGTGTCGTCCGCTCCTCGGAAGCTTCTATGCGTGTATGACATGTGGGACCTCTCTGAGTCCTTCCGTTTTCTAAATCAGAGACCGTGCCAATTTCCAAAAATTAGAGGGTCAGGTGTCTTGGCACCCATGTTGGCAATCTTTCACGCAAAACCGGACAAGAGGCTTCTAGAGAATTATTCGGAGGGGGTCGGTGCCTTGGTTGGCCCATGCGCCGGACGACTCTATGCTTGCGCCAACCGGCTCAAAGCAGGTCTGTGTCCCAGTGACTCCGGTGCATGGCCCATAATGGCCCATTAATATCCTTATGTATTTCCACTAATTTTTATGATTTCGCAAAGAATATTCCAAAAATACAATCTCCGATTCTAGGTAGAGTTAGCGATAATAATCCATAATTTTGGTAATTTATTACCAATTTACCAATAATTTAAGATATGAAAACACACATAAATTGCACCAACAACTCCTCTATGCTCGCACCTTTGCTCGTCCCTAAGGAAATATATAAACAAAGTCATTCTCGGTGAGATCAGAGTTGCAATAATGAAATCGTACCTACAAGCATTAGCAGCACCAATTTCCAATAACAAGAGAGAGTAATCATAAGCTTGGCACAAATGTACACCTGAGTTAGACAACCGAAACACTAATGGGGTGCTATCAACAAATTGCTACTCTTTTAAACTCCATTAACTGAACTGGTAATTCCGTTGTGCTAATCTTCCTGTTAAGGATACCTCATCTCAATATAGATCCCAAGTGTTTTTTTTCTTTATGCTTTGAAAGCTTCCCCAAATGTTCAGATCTCAATCAATAGTCTCCCCTTTTTATGACCCAAAACCACTCTCAGTCGCTCAAATGATCCTCACAAGCCAAAGACTGGCAACCTATATCTACAAAAGGCTTATATGAGTAGTTTGGTAGGAATTTGTTGTGGGTTGCTCAACTGAAAACCTAAATATTGCAAGGTCAAACAAGGGCTCAAACTAGATTTTCGAAGTCTTCTAAAAAGACCATTAGAATCGCAATGATGACAATCAAGATGGAGGAGAAACAAATATATATTTACAATGTGGACTTGTGCAAGTGGAAAAGAGTGACCCAGTAAGAGATGATGTCCTCATTATCGGATTGCCCAAGGGGAAGATAAAATTTCAAGCCAAGACGATTGCACTTTCAAATAGGTGAGCACATCGCTCACTAGTCGAAGAACTTGATTCCTTTGCACTTCCTTTAATTTCACAAGGGTACTTAGTCTACATGTCTCCTCAATGTATCCTCTTTTTTTAGAGGATAATAGCTTGGAAGCAATCCACTATTTTCTCCTTTTTATTCGCAACAAGACTGGTGCAAAACTTTGGTGAAGATATCTAGGCTGAACGCTCAATTTGTGCAATGGCAATTGAAATTTGTCGAAAGGTAGGTATGATAATGTGGAAGAAATAGGTTTCAGGGGATATTCATCAAAGTTTATGTGGATCCTGTGGTAGAATCGACAATGCTAAATATGAAAGGACAACTTCTAAGACTTCTTACTTCCGCATCAGACCAAGCTTGACAAAGCTCACCAAATTAATGAAGGATTTGAGTGGAAGGCTACAAATGACCTACTACTACTATTTGGTTGGCGGATCTAAGGATCAACAAAAGGGATTCTACTATCATGATCACCGAATAAGAAGTTTTTACCTTATTTCTATAAATAGCAAGGTTTCGAGCTATTCTGAGTTTACCAATCAGGGATCAATAGCTATAATAAATCAACCAAGTACAGTCATGGGTGAAAGTTTCATATATCAATAGACATACTACCCACTAGTGGCCTAGTAACAGTGTTATGGCATACCAAGATATGGAACACTTTCTTGTGAAGTAAAAGGGTAATGCATAATACTTACAATACTAACAACAATAGCAACACGTCATCATATCTCAAGAAAATAAACCAAATCATATATTACTACAACAGATAGAGATAATGATAATACTCAAGTATAGATAGGCTAACTGCTGCCCTAGATAGATTAACAACGCATATAACTCTAAGGTAGCTATTAGAGGCACATCATTGTTCCTTCTAAGTTCTAAATGGCCAATTACAAATAACCTTTCCCAAGAACAATAGGAAAGAATGCCATACTTCAAAATATGAGAGAAATAGAAAAGAACACTCCCTAAACAAGGTACTCGCACTCAAAAAACATGAACAAAAATAAAAGAAACAGAAAAATACCAACACAACGTGACACATCTTCGACGTGGAACAATGAAGTCTCCTCCAGGCTCAAACTTTTGCTCATCCCTAAGCAAAACAAAAGTCACTACGGCGGTGGTAGATGATACTGATACCCCTAGAAGTGTAAGGCATGGAAAGGATGAGCTAGTGAGAGATTCTACAACTATTGTCTGAGATTATGATGTTGTAAAAGAGGTTCATGATGCTTGTGGTGGGTAGAAAAACAAAACTTTCGTCAGAGGTGACAAATGAACGCGACACGACAAAAGAGTGCAAGTAGTACATAAAATTATTGGAACTAAACACCAGAAATCCCTAATTAAACTAGTGTATGTGTGTGCAAAGTGTGGTAAAGGGGTGAGGGAGAAAGGAATAGGGAGGGGTTGGCCTACTCTCTTTCTCGACTTTTTTTTTCAACACCAAGTTGCCCTCTCGGCTAGCGATTAAATGGAAATGCAACTAAGAACCAGGTTTCCCTCCTAGTAAGGTCCACACTAAAATAAAATTAAAAATGTTAGGTTGCCCTCCCAACAAGACTATGTGACCTAAATGCAAGAATGAACGGGTTGCCTCCCGAAAGTGCTCTATTTATAGTCTAAGAGCTTGACTTTCCTCGCGTACCTTTATGTAGACTTGTCAGGACCCTTGGCCAGAGGTGCCGAGGGTGTCTCTACAGCTTGCTTCTTCTCCATTGCATCATGTTGTTCGAGCTAGAACCCTTATACAGAAGCGGTACTGGTCCTGCAACCTTTTCTTTCTTTTCCCCGACAAGTTGTGCATTATCAAAAACTTTGGGTGGGGATGTTGTAGAGGTCTCTACAACTAGTTCACTCTTCTTGCGCCATACTCCTTATATTGTTTGATGATTGGGAGCACTAAGTGAGTGAAACCATTGTTTTGCTTTACCCGCAAGTTAGAATGGGAAAAGCCTAATGCAGATATTGCTTTCAATGATGTCCTTCACTTGGATGTACTGCATATCTCTAGAATTGCTGCAAATGAAGGTTGGTGTCTTCCTTCCCATCGAACTAATTGTGCTAAAGCATATTGAAGATGGCCGCCTTGATCTCAAACTCCTTTTGTTCTACTCACGGGAAGCGATGGCGGATCTTGGTGGCGAGAGGTTGAGAATACTCGAGCAACTTCTTTTCCGCCATTGTACCTGATCCACTAGTGCTTTCTTTATCCAGTAAGGGACATAGGATTAGTGTTGGGACCCATATTTCCGAATGAAGAACCCTCTATGTATATCTGTACTAGTCCCTGGATCATTAGCTAGTATACACAGTTACATCATTAAATATGAACACATATCTTGCAAACGTAATACTTGTATAATATTGAACAAAAGAGTAATGACCTTATAGTCGAAGCTTACAATTACCGCCCTTTCAGGCTAAACAACTCGAATAAACTATAGCAAAAGAAGATAACTCCAAGTAATGACACATCCATATGCTCACAGGTAATCGACTAGGACTCATGACCTTGTACTCTAGTGTCTTTCATTGTAGCCACACGCATAGAAGTTGTAATCCTCCTTGGCATCTTTGAAGGCTTCTGAGATTTATTTTGAGTGTAGCATGTGAGTACATAAAGTACTCCGCAAGTCTTGGAAAAATGCATTATGCAAGGCTTAACAACAGGGCTTATATGGTTCTTTTGCACAAAGCAATATTTTAAGTTTCAATAATTTTCATAAAGCAACATTTGACAAAAGTAGTTTCAATAATTAAACTAATTATATCACTAGTGAAGGTTCTAGATACTAACAACTACTATCAACGCTCTATCTATCAAGATTCAAAGGAAAGGGTTGTAGTTGCCCAACTAGCTCTAGCTGCCAGAATATCTACCCAAGAGTCCCAACTGCTCCCAGATTCCTAAAGTTTATTTCTTTGAAAGCAAAACCAAAATCTACCATGTGAAAATTCACCTTGCCCGCCCATAACTGTGGGCACGGCTATTCAAATAGTTTTACACTCTGCAGAGGTTGTATAGATTGAGCCACACGAGATAATTGACCTAAAAAATCGGCCATGACACGCTTCCTTGGGCGTGTGACTGCTGATTATCATAAGACCTTTACAATACCTCATCCTTACACCAAATACCCTATGAGCTATAATCTCAAGATATGGAAGTGCATTTATCATTATCAAGTGAACTCACAGTTGTGGGGACAACCTACCGAACGTGGAGGTTCATTTACCATCATCTGGTAAGAAGCTCCAACAAACATGGAAGTACATTTACCATAGTATGCACAACCTAGGTAACACCTACAAACTATAGTATGGGCTTTGTGCTTGGACTTGGTAAATTAGTTGGCCAGTCCTCCCATTTTGGACATCTGGTTATACGGTAGTGCTCGCCGATAGACACAAGCCTCGGTCCTTAATATGACTTGGCGGAACTTAACACAATACAAGTTCTCGTGCTCAGTTGCACCTCGCATGAACTTACCATCCATCCAAGTCTAAATAGATTTTCACCATTTTATTCTATTTTAAAACCAACGCCAAGATTCTATTTCCATACATTTCTTAAACTAATTTGCATAAAAGGGTAATAATAATTTCCCACCCAAAGGATGATCATTCCAATAAAGCGTGTCTAAGAAATTCTACCATTTTAACTAATCCAACGATATTGTAATAATTATCATGGATTTGCTTTACTAGGGTGACAATGGTCCATTGATATCGACATCAAATGAAGGTATAATCACTACTACAGAAAAGGTCTTCATAGACGGTTCAAAACGCCATTACGTTTTCGGTTTCAAGCCGCTCGAGTTTATGGGTCATGATGACATGATGTCATCACAGACGGTTTTGGAACCGCTCGCGGATGCATGCTATCACTGACGGTTATTAACTCGTAACCGCTCGTGATATATGACTATCATCGACGGTTTGTACCTAGAACCGTATGTGATAAATTCCTATCACAGGCGGTTCCGTGGTTAGAACCGTCTATGATAATCTATTCATCACGTATAGTTCTAAAACGAACCATCTGTGATAATCGTCATCATCATGCACGGTTTGTGTTTAGAACCGCTTGTGATATATAAATAAAACCTCCAAGCAATAGTCGCTGTACCTTTAAAACCAGCTTCATATTTTATATATATATATATATATATATATATATATATATATATATATATATATATATATATATATATATATATATATATATATATATATATATATATATATATATATATCGTTTATGATCCTTAGCCACTTTCGAGTGCGTGAGGGAGGATCGTTACTTCGCAACCTTCATCGAGCTCGATTCGCCGATAGGTAATTGACTGACATCAAGGAATGGTTGGTCGATACATGAAGCCACTTTTATCTCGATCGAAGTGGCTTCATGTATCAGAACCAACCATTCCTTGATGTTAAGTCCAATTACCTATCGATTTACATCCGTAATTGTATGTCCACGCACTTTCTCTTGCAGCCATACTTCTTGAACTTGCGTGCTCGATGAGAGGTTGCTCGCGGGTACCTGCCTCATCCTCCTCACGCACCCACCGAAAAGGGTCAGACTACAAACGATAATATATATATATATAAACTGGTTTTAAAGGCACAAGCACCACCGCTGGATGTTTTTAGAGAAGAGATCAGAATAGAATGATAGGACATATACGCATTCCTAGGACGCAAGGGAGGAGAACTTGACCGGGACACAAATCTGAAAAGTTAATTGCGACCAAGCCCTATCCAAACCACATCGATCCCATGTAAGCTAACCAAGCACAAAGAACGGCATCAATAACCCTCAAGACTCCATCGAGAGCATTAACCAAACCGACTATTTTGCCCCATTCATTTTTGTCAACTGAACCCACAACATGAACTAAGCAAGATGCACATAATGCACATACACCAATAGCCCTCGCCTTACATCACGAGCAAGGGGACTATTAATATGAACTAATTATCAATTCAATTTCAGCATAAGACTATTAACATCATTACATCACAGAGCAAGGAGACTATTAATATGAACTTGTCGGTGTTTTAGAACCGAACTTACGTAAAGATTGTTTGATTCGGGGTCTCCTAGAATAGAATCATGCGAGAGATTGACACGGAATTTTTATATGAGTTCGGCCTTCTCCGGAGAGAATAACAACCCTACTCCTGTGTGTGTATGGTATTGAGTGTATACTGAACAATCAGAGGAAAAACTAAGACTATTACAGATAGTGCTTGTATTCCTGATGGCTCGATCCTCTCTCCCTTTCTCTAGTTGCCGCTTTTTATAGTACGTGAAGGAGCGGCAGTTACTCCAGGTAAAGCGGCGCCTCATCACCTCTGTTCAGCGCATGTTGGTAGTAATTACGGTGTATTAATTCCTCCACGCCGCTCAACAAATATATACGAGAGATAATGGGGTATTACGTGCCATTATTCTCGTAGAATAACAACAGATGATGATCGTTTGAATCCCTTAATCAATAAGACCCACTTGTCTCGCAGTTCATTTGATTATAAGGTGGTCGTGGTGACCTAGTCGAGAGGAATCTCGATTATGAGGTAGTCGTAGCAAGACTTACGACTATGGGATAGTCGTAGCATAACTTACGACTATGGGGGTGGTCGTAGAAGAACTTACGACCATCCATTTGGTTCTTCCTTCATAACATTAAGGGGTACACTCAGGGTTCACATGACGTCATATTTACCTATAATAAAAATTATAGATAAAAGGTAAAATGAGGATTATTATATCCTCGCCATCTAGCCCCGACTTCAAGTGAAAGCAACTTACTTGGTAAAGGGTTCTAGATGGTCTTACGATCATGAGAGGATCAGAGAAAATAATCGAAGGAAAAACTCTTCGATTGTGTACTACTTTGACCGAAATGTGCTTGGTCAAAAATTGCTTACGACTATCAAGTGGTCGTAAAAGCATTTCTACGATCACAAGGTGGTCGTAGTATAGTGACCAGAAGAAGGAACTTTCCGATTATCATTTCCTTTGGTTGAAAAGATCTAACCAAGGAAGTAATTTTGCTTGAGATGTAAACGCAAACCTGAATTTCTCGAACGGACACACTGGGAATCTCAAACGGCAGCTAGCTTTGTCTGTTGAAGCGGTTCCGAGGCGGTGGCGACCCTTGGAATATCACGCCTCGGCTCAAGGTGCAGTGTTTATATATACTCACCGGAGGGTAAAACCTAAGATCTTACTTTTCCCCAAATTTCTCTCTTTGTTCTTCAAGCTCTTGCCTTCTCGCTTGTAGTCGTTCTTGCCTTCTCATGCCACTCCAATTGTGCCCTCTTTTTACCCAAAATTTCTGTTTAGAGAAATGGCGGGAAAGTTTCGATTGGGAAGAGTCGGAGATGGATCTTGAAGATTCAAGCCCTAGTTGTCACGGGAAGATTCGAGAGAAGACTCTTGTGAAATGGCTTCCAGGCATTTGGGCGACATTGGCCGTCGAGGAGAATGGGCAAATTCCGTCTTCGGGCTTATTGTGAGTGTGGCCTTCATTGCTGCTCACCCCTTTCTCACTTGTGCTCGAAAGCATTTTGGGGTGGAGTTAGTGAACCTTGGTCCTAACTCTATCACCATCTTGGCGTTTTAGATATTTGTGCGGCGTGCACAGGAATTCCCATGACCTTGAGCTTTTCCAATATTTCTATGGAATGTCTCGGCAAGCGGATTGCTGAAGTTGTGGTCTAAAACTCCATGACGGAAGTCGAGGGTATATTCAGAGTTTCACCCGGTCTTCGTGGGTCGATGGAGGAAGAGGTGGTTTCTTTGGAAAGTCACCTCGAAGATGACCTCTCTTCGTGGGAAAATTTCTTTGAAAAGCAATCTTCATGGGATTCAACTCGAAGATATCGGTAGGATTGCCCTTATGTTCAAGCTATCAAGGACTTGAAGAAGGAAGGGTGGCCGGATGGCATGTGGTGAAAGATTTCATCACCGCGCCCGAATTAGTCCTTTGAAGAAACGAGCATCCCCTATGTGGAGATACTCGGGGCTAACAGACCCAACCAGGGACTACAACGAGGGTAAGTGAATTTTTGACTTAGCTCTCAGTTTGGTCTTTCTGCAAAGTTGTTTAAAAGATGCCTTTATCTGTTTGAACAGATCTTTCACCAGCGGAGATTGACGTTAGAGTCAAACTTCGTTTGTGAAAGTCTCCGCCACTTAGTGTGGCGGTTCCTAAAATCCTTGCGGATCGTATCCATGAGAGGAAAGGATGGTTACCTAAAGGTGTCGATAGTTGATTTTATCTTTAAGACTTTATAGTCGTAGAAAGAACTTACGACTAGAGAAATGTTGTAGAAAAAACTTACAACTTAGTAAATTGGTAGTAGGAAATCTTACGATCGAGGAAAAGTCGTAGAAAAACTTACGACTTGATCTTGGTCGTGAAAATCTTACGACCGATTAGTAATTCTTCTCTTTACTTTTTTGCTTTACGTAAAGTAGGCATGGAAAATCGTCGGGATGATGAAGAAGGCATCTTGATAACCATCGGTGCGGGGTTGACAAAGGACAAAGGCTCGGCTCCTTCGTCCAAGAGGCGTCGACTTTTAAGGGGTGACGACAAAGGAGGCGAGCTCGAGTTCTAGTCCTTGACCGGATCCTCTGCAAAGCTTGTGGCGGAACATAGCATGGCCGAAGCCGAGGCTAAAATAGGCCAAGTGGAGGAGGTCGAAGTAGGTGAACCTCTAAAGCGCAAACCTCGCAAGGCCAAGGTACCCTTCTATTATGACAAAAAATCTTTGCGATTTACGCCACTCTGGTTTTGTTAAGCACTTGGAAAAGGAGGCTGGAAGGATTTTATGTCTTTAATGAAGGATAATACCGCTCGATGAGAGCCTATGGTGATGGCAATCTTTGCTCTTGGAGTGGTCGAGGCTGATCTCGGCCATCGGAAAGTCGAGACCGAGAGATGGTCCTGTTCAAAATCCACGACCGGGCGTGGTCGTGGCTAAGCCATTCTTCAACTCGAACTTGACCAAAAGTGGTCGTAGAGAAGAAGAAATCTTCAGTTGGGAAAGTGACTCCCAAATTCTGTTTAGGTCCAAGGTGCGGAGGTATGTGAAATATACTAAAGTGTAAACGAAATTTACCTTTTTCCTTTTCACAACTTTGAATTGCTTTCCTTTTGCTTTTTTTTAGCCCGACTCCTTGACCCCGAGAATGCTTAGTTGAGAAGCCTATTGCTACCTCTCCAATGCTTTGGAGAGACAACAAGGAAGTGGTCGAGGATCATCCTCGGCCAGTGGTAGAGGAAGTCGTGGCGCTGAAGTGGTTACGACAACCAATGAGGTACTGTTGTACCCGATGAGTGCGGCTACAACCTCTGAAATGCGATGGTGACCACGAGAGATGGTCGTGGAGACTCGGCGGCAGTGCGACCCTTCGAGATGGTCGTGGAAGCTCCGACAACAAATGCGACTCTTGAGGCGATCGCTTCGACCCTTGAGATGGTCGTGGATAGAACAGAGGCATTGCGAAGCCTCTGGTCAAGATGGTGGCGGTTACGTCCACCGTGTTGGGAAGGAGATCGTTCGAGCGTTCCTCCGGTACCCAAAGCTGAGTTCTGAGAATCGGAAGAAGAAGAGTATTTCAACTTCTACCGACTTCTTTGGGCTGCTTCCATCGTAGGGTCTTCGCTTTCGGATCTCGCGACCGAGTCCCCCATCCCAACGATATTCCCAATAGAGGATACCTTTGATAATGAGCGTCTTGAGAAGGTTTGGTGGGACCAAGTCACGAGGGTAGACAAGTGAAGATCCGAGGCTGGTTTACTCGATGTTTGCTCGATCAACCATGAATGTAAGTACTTAATCGTACTTATATATCTGGTATAATCTTCTCTTGTTTCTCCTTGTCTTTTCATCTTGCGAGAAAGCCATAGAGCAAATTCTTGTTGTCGGTGAATATCATCGACAACTTCTAAAACTCTGACAGGAAAAGAGAACTCTGCAAGCAGTGAGAGGTGGTAAGTCATCGCTATTCATAGTCACCTTGGATTTGACTACTTATATAGTGCTTACAGGATTTGTCATGGAAAAACTCACGACTAGGTAATGGTCGTAAAGACTTATGACCGATGGCTTTGTCGTAGAAGAACTTCGACTAGGTCAATGGTTGTAGAAGAACTTACAATCGATTGACCCATGCTCATATCCTTTGTTATCCTTTGCGAGGTTAAGCGGTGGCCTTAAGACATAGCCGACTAAACTCGATTATGAAAAAGAGAAGTCGAAAAAGTTTAGGAAGAGGTATTAGACCTCGGGAAAAAGCTTAAAAAGCTAACTCTGCAACCATGAAGTCGCGGGAAAAATTAAGCGATGAAGTCTTGAACTTAAGGCGCTTATATCTTTGATCTTTACCTAACTCTTGCTTCTTTTGAGAAAAAAGAAGGCGAGGCGAAAAAGCTCGAGAATGAAGTTAGAGAAAACTTGAGTTATTCACGAGCTTACTCGTATGTCCAAAAATAAAGATCAAAACCTTGAGGCGCCGAGAACTTCGAATATCAAGTAAGTAATTCTTTACTGCGCAATCCTTCTGAGTTATTTCCTTTTCTCACTTCCACTTCCTTTCTAGCAATGGGCGTTAAATTGAGAGAACTTGAGGCTGAAATCGCGGATAAAGCCGTGATTTATAACGAGACAATCCTTATTGCAAAGAAGAATGTAGAGGATATTGTATCATGGGAGAAAAAAGTATCTTTGAGACCGATTGCTTCCCATAATGAAGAGGTCAAGAAGTTGGATTCTCAACTAGTGGGTAAGAAATTCTTTTACCAGTGATTATTTTTGTTTTCTTTTTCCTCTAGGAGTTTATTTTTGTTTGACCAATCTTATTTCTTGAGCAAGTGGTGAAAACAAAAAGCTCATGAGCTTGACTTGTACCCAACGAGAGATGGAAGCAATGAAGATTAAACTTCAAGGAAACATCACGCTCTGAACAATGTGCTTGGTGAGCTACATAGTGAGGAAAGACTCCTCAAGATGATACAATAGCTGCTCACACAAGTACCATTGGGGATCAAGTCGGGATTTTGCAAGATCTGGTGACCACTCTGAAGGCCAACCAAAATTTGAATCGATAAAGGAAGGTCGAGCTGCGTATAAGTTATGCATTAGCAAAACTTAAAGCTCATGACCCCAACCTTAATGTGCAACCACTCGAAGCCGACTTCAAGCGCTCTGAAGCGAAGGAAGGCGTCGATGGAGGAGATGCAACGGTTAGTCGGAAAGTTTGAGAGGAGATCACGGTTGGGCTCTCCCTCTTGAGTAGTCTGTAATGAACTTGTGAAAAAGCAGTCTTTTGTTGATGTAATCCATCTTGTTCCTGCAAATCATCTTGTCGAGTAGTTAGTAACTCAAAAGATAATTAGCAATTTAAAGACTAAGAAATGAAGTCAAATGTAATGACTTTATCCTAGCCCCGACTATTTGCTTAGTTTGTGAAAACTAAGTAAATAGTTTTGTCTCGCAAATCATCTTGTCGAGTAGTTAGTAACTCAAAAGATAATTAACTAATTTAAAGACTAAGAAATGAAGTCAAATGTAATGACTTTATCCTAGCTCCGACTATTTGCTTAGTTTATGAAAACTAAGTAAATAGTTTTGTCTCTACAAATCATCTTGTCGAGTAGTTAGTAACTCAAAAGATAATTAACGAAATAAAGACTAAGAATTGAAATCAAATTATCCTAGCCCCAGAGCTATTTCTTTGAGTTTGTTTAGACAAACTAAGTAAATAGTCTGTAAAAGGTTTAAAGCGAGAGGTTTGTTTAACTTGTAGTTTTGGGTCTCAATTGTCATGCAATGGTCGAAAGGGTGGTAACGAGTTGACACTAGGAAGTTCCTTCTAGTGGGCGGGACCACGTCGTTGCGAGAGGAGAGGCTTCGACTAGGTAATGTTAACATCTCAGACTAGTTTAATCAAATCGAAACGGCAACTTGAGTTAAGCAAGCGTCTAGAGGACTTTAAAATATTTACTCGTCCTTCTCGATTGGACTCGATAAGTCATCTGGTAGCAAGTAGGAAGCGAACAAAGCTAGGAAGCTCCTTCGATTAGGCGAGGACCACGTGCGAGAGGAGAGACTTGACTAGATGTGTCTCTTCCTCCCACGCAGTTGAGATGAAGCAGAGTACACCCAAGACGGTTAAGCAAATCGAGAAAGTGCGCTCTTCTTAGAGTATTTTTCAAATTAAGCGAAGAAATAAACTAAGGTGAAAAGAGTTGGCCTTCAAAAATATTTCGACTAAATAAAACCCGAGTTCTTTGTGTTGGCCATAAGCGAAATAACAGTCGACACTAGGAAACTCCTTCTAGTGGGCGGGACCACATGCGAGAGAGAGAGGCTTCGACTAGGTGATGTTATCGCCTTGACCGGTGTAAAAAAATTGGGTGTTTAAAACATAGTCAAAAATAATGAAAGCACTACTCAAAAGTAAGACAATAGAGATAGAAAAAACACGATTCTTTATTGTCAGAATGGTTTAGTTACACATAGAACTTGCGTGGCGGTCAATGTTCCAAGAATTGAGAGAACACAGGTAGTCTTCCATTGCCAATCGTCTGGGCAGGGACGAGTAACCGACCACGTGTAAGGACCTTCCCATTTGGGAGAAAGTTTGTTCGATTAGACTTGGATTGGCAAAGCCTCAATACCAAGTCACCTCTGACAGGTCTGCGAGGTTGAACCTTCGATCGTAGTATCTTCGAGGGCTTGTTGGTAGATTCTTAGAGCAATTAGGGCTGGTTTCTCCTTTCTTCAAGTAGATTAATATCATCTGCTCGAATTTGTTCTGGTTGGAGTCGTGAATGTTTCGACTCGTGTTGGCCGTATCTTTAGTTCGGAGGAAGCATAACTTGACGCGAAGACTAAAAAGAAATGTGTTTCTCTGTGCTTGTTGGTAGTTGTCTGAGCGCCCATATCTGAGGGTAATTCTTGTACCCAAGCCCGGCGTTTGATGAAATTGTCGAAGACTCGAGTTTTAATTCCTCTCATTATTTGGCCGTTTGCGTTCATTGCCCCATTACTCGGGGATGGGCCCGCGAAGCATAACATAACTTGGTACCCAACTCGTCATAAAATTCACGAAATTTTGCGCTCATGCTTACCATTATCGTAATTATTCGACTTGGTACTCCAAATCGAGTAATTCGCATCTCATCATAAACCGTTTCTTTGCTTGTTGTTATCGATCCTGAGTTGGCTTCAATCCATTTTGTGAGCGTATCAATAGCCACAAAAGGAACTCAAAACCTCACGGAGCTTTAGGAAGCGGTCGAGGATATCAAGACCCAGGTTGCAAAAGGCCAAGATAGAGGTATTGTTTGTAATGCACGAAATGGTTGGTGTATTTACTGCTATAAAAGCCTTTGGACACACTTTTAACCAACTCTTTAGCATCGTATAGGAATTTTGGCGATAAAACCTTGTCGAAAAGCCTTGCCACCAGCGTTACGTAGGAAGCATGATTTCCATAAATGCCACCATGTATGTCGTGAAGGAGTGTTAATCCTTAAGCTCTGCGGAATACATCGCATGAGCACCCTTGAGTACCTCGTTTATAGAGAACTCCTTCGACCAAAGTATACATTTTGGCTTTTAAGGGATAAGCGATCGCCTCGAGATCGTCTTGGTCTGAAACCCGAAGATAATCATAGATGGCGCCATCCATGTATCCTCGTATTCTAGAGATTTGTCTCAATAGGAGGTGTCTCGGCTCTTCGACGAGAGAAGGCTTGGAGTTGTTCCAAGAAGACTCCTTTTGGTACTTGATCTGGAAGAAGCTATTGAGAGCAAGGCGGGTGCTGCGAGAAATTATCCTTCGAGGATGAATTGTGCCTCGAAACCTAAAAATGCTTTTCTAGCTTCGTGCTTCCGATAAGTCCGAGACATTGTCGGGTTAGAAACTTTGGTACTCTTCTGAGCTTGATTCACGACTAGTTGAGAGTCTCCTCTCACGAGTAGTCGGCGAATCGGCGCTTTCGCTGCTTTCGTATACCGACTAACAAACCTTAAGTGATACGCCACATTATTAGTGGCACGAAAGTTTAATTGTATGGCATACTTTAAGGTCTCTCCGTTAGGAATACCGGAGACCACTGACCCAGAGCCACTTAAAATGGCGACCCGTCAAAGTACATAAATCCCTTCGTGCGTGAGTGGGAATCGTCTTTGAGATTTGTCCATTCGGCGACAAAGTCTGCCAAGATCTGGATTTAATGGCCGTTCGGGACACGAAATGGATGTCGAACTCCCCAAGTTCGTTGACCATTTTGCCATGCGTCCATTGTTTCCCTAATACGGAGGATCGCTCCCAAGGAAACTCGGGCAACCTGACTAGTTTGTCGCTGAAAATAATGCCGATTTCCTCGAAGACATGAGGAGGGCATCTGAAGCTTTTGGACTGAGGTAGCGCTCCTTAGGTCGTGTAAACTTTCACTTACGTAGTAAAGCGGTGGTTGTACATTTTCACGTTCTACAACGATCTGCTTGTTGCCTGTGGCGTGGCGACTAGGTAAACCAAGGCGTTTCTTACGGCCTCGGAGGGCGAATAGGAGCACTAAATAAGGTACCTCTTGACATCCTCAAAAGCGGCGTTTGCCTCATTCGACCCTCAAAACTTTCGTGTCTCCTTAGAAGTTTAAAGAAAGGTAGTTCCTTTTCTCCCGATCGTGCGATGAAATGACTTAGAGCCGCCATGCACCCAGTGAGTTTACGGACTTCTTTCCGTGTAGTTGGGGCGCATTTGTAAAATGGCTTTTATCTTTTGAGATTAAGCTTCAATTCCTCGTATAGATACTAGGAATCCAAGCAATTTCCACGAAGAGATTCCAAACACACACTTCTCGAGGATTAAGTTTTAAGCGATGTTTTACGAGATTGTCGAATGTTTCTTGTAGGTCGATAATATGATTAAGTTTCTTGATGCTTTTGACAACTAAGTCATCAACATAGGCTTCTAGATTTGGCCTAATTGAGATGAAAAAGTTACTGCATCAGCGTTGAAAAAAGCGTCGGCATTTTTAGACCAAATGGCATTTTGACATAGCAAAATATACCAAATGGTGTAATAAATGCGGTCTTTTCTTCATCGTCTAGACACATATTAATATGGTGATATCGAATATGCATCTAAAAACTTAACATTTCACAACTGCGGTAGAGTCAACCAAGCGATCGTCTGAGGTAAAGGAAAATCGTCTTTTGGACAAGCTTTATTAAGATCGATAAAGTCTCGCTTTTATCGCCATTTGCCGTTTGACTTTTTAACCATTACAGGTTAGCCAACCATTCGGATGGTTGACCTCTCTTATAAAGCACGCTTTAAGTAGCTTATCAATTCGATTTAATAGCATCTCGTCGATCGAGGGCAAATCTCCGCAATTTTTGTTTCTGGTACTTTGTCGGTAGTAAGGCTAGCTTTGCTCGATCACCTCCACTGGGACTCGGGCATGTCGGATGCTTACCGCGAATACATCTGCGTTAGCTCGGAGGAAGGTGATGAGGCGTCTTCCTATTTGGGGTCGGAAGTATCCCGTCTGAGCGATCTTGAGGGCTCCCTGCGTCGAAGGAACCTCTTTGACTTTGTCGTTCGGCTTTGGTGCGACTTTAAGCCGACTTGCTAGTCGGTGACTTCTTCTCGAGTTGGTATTTGTCCTACCATCTCAAGGGATCGGCGATCGCGGTATCGCCATCTTCTTGTCACAATGGATTGTAATTACTCCTTTGGGACTGGCATCTTAATACATTGATATCCATAATGAGTAGCCATTAGGAATTTTGCCAAAGTTGGTCGTCCGAGTATGGCGTTATATCTCAAATGTCGAAATCGACCACATCAAAGGAGATTTTCTCGTCACAAATTACTTGGTGAACCAAATGTTAAAGGAAGAAAACTTGACCAATTGGTTTGGCGAAGATCTGGTACAATCCATGGAAAGAGTATCGTCTGGGTCTTACTTTGGTCTGGGTACTTGCATGTCATCGGGGCACTCGTAAATAAAATATTTAACGAGCTTCCACCATCAACCAAAACTTGATTGACCCGACAATTGTTGATGGTGGGTTCGACCACGATTAGGTATCGACACAGTCGAGTCGAAGGATCGGGCGATCACTCTTCTCGAAAGAAATGGTGACTTGAGACCACTTGATAATTTATTGACGAGAGGAGGATCTATGGAGTTTACCTCGCGTTGGCGACCTTGAGTTGTCGCTTTGATTCATATCTTGATGATCCCGTAGATGTGTTCAATGGTGTGTTGCGGATCTGGAGCAGCATCTCCTCTTCGTCATCGAAGATTTATGACCACTTGTTTGACCTACCTTTCGAGGGTGGGAAGTGGTCCTTCTTGTTGTAGTAGTCTTCAAGCTTTCGTTGGAAGACGGCGATTCTTGAAGGTCATGCCCTTCCTTTTTATGGAAAGGACACCACCTAGGCTTATCATTTTTCGATTAGAGGCGCTTACCTTTGCCTCTGTCGGTGTGGCTTGATGTCGTGGCTCTTTATCATTCATGACCAATACCTCCTTGGAACCGCTGGGTTTTGACCCTTCATCTTATTCTTGGACTTTTTGCTTTCTTATCCTTCTTCTTACCAACCGCTGGCTCTCGAGATGGATTGTCTTCACGATCGATTGTGTTGTTCCACTCGACCGCCTCGGAGGCGATAGCATATCGATCGGCCATTTGAAGAGTTGGCGGACAGTAGGAGGATTTAAAGCAATATCCTCTGTTATCCTTCTACTACGGACTCCTGGCAGAAAGCCACGATGGCAGATGAATCGAAACTTCGGAATTGAGTTCGAACTTTGGTAGGCGCTTGATGAATGGCGCAATGTCTCGTTGTCGTTCTGTCTCATCCGGTGCAAGTCGTCCTCCTTTCGAGGCGATTGTATGTGCCTTAGAAATTTGCGATGAAGATCGCAAAGATGTTGCCAAGAATAGATCGACTCGAGTGGTTGGTTTAGTAACCACGATCGGCGGATCCTTGAAACCGATTGGAAGGTAATTTGCCATCACATGCTCTCCTCCTCCTGCTGCTCGAGCAATTGTTGTGTAAATTTGAAGGAATTCGATGGGATTTTGGGAACCATCAAACTTCTCCATGTTCACTTGGTCCAAAGCGAGGTGGCAATGAGCAGCTCGGAGATCGGCGAGAATGCGGACATCGATAATGACTTCTTGGCGCCTCCTGCGAGAAAAGAAGGGTTGATATCATCGGTGGTCGTACTCGGCGATACCCGATGTGAGTTGACCCGACTGCATAAGGTCTCGGTCCTCTGAGGAATACTCCTCGTAGTTTATCTCTATTGCGATTTCCATGTCGGAGTGGTGAGCGATCACCTTTCAGGAGCTTGTTGATCATCGGTCATTTGGAAGACATTTCTTGAGTAGGAGATCGACCACGACTTCTTTGTTCTTGCCGATTTCTATGCGGTGATATGTTGGATTATTAGTAGCAGAAGAAGTCGTATGGGTGCGACTACTTGAATGATGTCGACGAGGAGCTTCGGCTTTTTCATTGTACTCGAAGCCTTTGTGCGATCTCTTGTTGAAGAGGTCGTAGCTTTAGCGTTCGGGCTAGCTCTTGAGTTGGATTCTCGAGCAAATCATTGATGTCTTTGGAGCTCTCGAGCTTCCTCGATTGATATTGAATCGCCCGAGCAAATTCTTACGAGCTTCAATCTTCTTCCTTGAATTGCCTCAAGATTTTCCATGTTAGACTCTTGAGATTGCCTCAATGAAGCGAGAATGTCGAGGATTTCCTGGCGTTCATGAAGGCGTTATGTCGTGTCACTTGATGGTGGTGTCACAGCCATTGCCACGAGGGCGATGTGTGACCTTGGAAGGGTCTCCATCTCGGTCTCTAAAAGAGTGATCTTGATCGAGGAAGGGCGAAGACCTCCGTTGATGATTCTCACTTCGCTCGAGGCCTCTCGCTTGAGAGTCGTTGAGAGACACCATCTGGCGACTTGGAGTAATCCTTTCCAAGTAGGGAAGTCAGGGTTATAACCGTCTCCGTCGGCGAGTGTGACTGCGGAGATGGTCGAATTGCGAGGAAAAGCATGCTTGATCCGCTCTCTGGCGTTATCGGAGAGAATCACTGAATCTAGGTGAAGTCCCGAAATTGTGGCTTCTAGAGCTTGCCACCAAGTCGGACCGCCTTAGGGAACTTGGACACCGAGGAAAAACTCTCGTCGTGTCGTGAGTCCACACAGGTGTGGTCTGGTCAGATTGACCCTTGCCCCTTGAGAGGGTAGATTCCTCTCTTGGACGTACTGTTGTGGGGGATAAGGATCCCTCCTCAACTCCATCGGCGACATTGTCTCCTGGATCTATGGGAAGATCCCCGGAGGCAGCAATGCCATAGGATGAGTCATCACTCGGTTCGTAACCGAATCCGGCATCCATGTCGACGTCTGCGTGTCTGCCAAGTCGAACCAGTTCTCCTCGTTCCATTCTCCGCCATGAGTGCATGAGATTTGGAAAAGCAGAGAGAATGTTTGACAAAGTGCAGGAAGATCCCCACGGTGGCGCCAAGCCGGTGTTTTAGAACCGAACTTACGTAAAGATTGTTTGATTCGGGGGGTCTCCTAGAATAGAATCATGTAGAGAGATTGACACGGGAATTTTTATACAGGTTCGGGCCTTCTCGGAGAGAATAACAACCCTACTCTGTGTGTATATGGTATTGAGTGTATCTTGAACAATCGGGGAAAAACTAAGACTATTACAGATAGTGCTTGTATCACGATGGCTCGATCCTTCCTCCTCCCTTTCTCTAGTTGCGCCTTTTATAGGGCGTGAAGGAAGCGGCGATTACTTGAGTAAGCGGCGCCTCATCACCTCTGTGCAGTAGCATGTTGGTAGTAATTCTGGTGTATTAATTCCTCCACGTCGCTCAACAGACTATATACCGGAGATAATGGGGTATTACGTGCCATTATTACGTAGAATAACGGCGATATGATGGTGTTTGAATCCCTTAATCAATAAGACCCACTTGTCTGCGAGGTTCATTTGATTATAAGGTGGTCGTGGTGACCTAGTCGTAGAGGAATCTCGACTATGAGGTAGTCGTGGCGAGACTTACGACTATGGGATAGTCGTAGCATATCTTACGACTATGGGGGTGGTCGTAGAAGAACTTACAACCATCCATTTGGTTCTTCCTTCATAACATTAAAGGTACACTCGGGGTTCACATGACATCATATTTACCTATAATAAAAATTATAGATAAAAGGTAAAGGAGGATTATTATATCCTCGTCAAGCGTAATAGATTTACTTTGCTAGAATTGTATCTAGCTTAGTAGTTCTATCATCATATTTGTGCTAGGAAGCTTTATTGAAGACAATCTTGTTTAAAATTGTTAATTAGTTGAAAAGTTTTAAAACCTCCTATTCACCCCTCTGATGGGTTATCCTTGATCCTCTGACTCGAATGACTTGGAGGGTAATTTGTCGGTTTTGACACTTGAGGGGGGGGTGTCAAACATCCGGTTTTGATGTTGAAGGTTGAAATCCATACTTTTAGAGATAAGGGGTTTTGAAGACATTGAGATGGTCAATGAACCGTGTGTCTTCTTCCATGCGCAGCCTGTATAGTTGGCACTCCAGCACCCATCGGATTGTGAGTGCCTTTGCTATATATAATTATTCTAAGTCACTCCATAATTTGTTCGATGAATTTTCCTTAATCACGAGTACTTCACCTCATCAATGAGACATAGGCAATTGTCACAAACAACCTACATTCCATCACCTTTCATCCTTCAACGGACATCTTTTACGGTTGGTCCCCTTCAAGAGCATCCATTAACCCTTGCTAGATAAGGCCATCTTTCACCACACATTGCCACACGCTGAAATTCCCTCTGTCATCAAATTTATTCACTTGATTCCACATTGTCAATATAAATCTTGATTTTGTGCCATCTGACATTTTGTCGACCTTCTCGTAAATATGATTAATCCGGTTTTGGCTCTGAATCTCTGATACCATATATTCTGATACCCCTTCTTATCTTGTGACCCGGATCGGATTAGAGTTTGTGAGAAATGATCTGGCGTGTCTGGTATTAGAGCGAAGTACATGAATCTAATAGAAGAACCAAATGCTTGACGATAAAATAATCATGATGAGAGAAAAGATTTGGCAAAACCCGTATAAATTCTTTAATCACAACTTCCAAATAGTACAAGGTATTGTCGCTTCTCTCACGATCATCTCGAACATTTTAGGACCATCGGATCATTGTCTTGTATAAGAATCTAGTCTTCAAGAATAACACAATCTCTAATTCTTTTATGTACCTCTTGCTTCGGATGAGTTGGTTTGTTGCTTGTGTTTTCATGACCACCTTCATTGCTTTATATAGTGCTCTTAGTTTTCATCATATTATGATTCATATAGAAATCCTTGTAACACACTTCTCTAAGTTCTAGTTGATTAGTATATGAGTTACCCATACTTAACATTGTCTTTGTTTTGTCTGGGAGAGTTTCTTCATTTGGAGCTTGACTTTTATATAAAACTAATCGAATTTCTCGCGTAACTGCACGGATAGATACAACAATACATTTATATTCCAAAATATAGTTGTATTTGTCGTATAATTCTAATGTCTATGACTGAATGCCATGGAAATTTACGTCTCCCCAGGCCCCAGGTCGGCGACTTTTCTTTGTCGAAGCATGCTCAGTTTGACGACTTTTAGTGCCTTTTATTTGCATTGACTCATGTGTTTTTTTAACTTTTTTTTTTCGACGAGACCTACGTGTTTAATTGCGACCTTCTCGCTGGCGCTTGGTAAACACAACTCACGGATCATCACAAATTTGATGTTTTCCACCTAGCACCCACTTTCATATTTGAACTCTCCACGACGCCGTAGGAATACCTTTATTATGCAACAACGACCTTCCAAGAATAAACCTAGGCCTCGCACCAGACAGAGCATCAACGGCGCCCCTTGAGAACGAGAATGGACGGTCGAAACTAAAACGAAGAAGGCTCACAAGAGAATAATCAACAGTAACCATTGAGCGAGCTTAAAAAAAGTATGTTATACATAATTCATGGCCAATCGTATTCTGCATCTATTAAGCGTGAGTTGTTTTTTATCATGTCGCGAAATAACGTAAAAGTTATTATATCTGGCGGTATCATCTGTCATTTATGCATATCTTAATACTAACCCACCACACTTCCGCCGTGTCAGCACTTGACGCCCTTCCACTGGACGAAACCGCTCTTTGGTGCTCATCTCTTCACATCGGATCAGCATATCGAGCGAATCGAAAAACTCGGCGTGGAACGACCTGGCCCCGCCCGCCCAACATGGCCCACCGAGCGAGCGGAGCCGCCGATCCACCAACCCCGCCGATCCAACGGCCGGAATCTCCTACCCGCACGGAGCCCACCCCTACGCGCGTACGCACAGAATCGCGCAAATCTCCAGCGCATAGCAGCACGGCTCTCTCCATTCGGCTCTCCACCGCAGCGGCGGAGATAAAAGCACGCACCGTTTCGAAGAAAGCCTCGCCCCTCGCGTTATATACACCCCTGTTCGCTGCCCCTCCCTCTCCTCTGAAAGATCGGAGGAGCGCAGCCACCGAGTTTGGGAAGCCCTTGCCTCGCCTCCGGTTTCGACGGGTGAGTTGCGACCTGCCAAGTTTCTTGCACTTTTTTCCGGCCAGGCCTTTACTTCCCTGCCTATTTGTGGGATTGGTCGAGCGCGCGTCGTGCTATATATAGATCTGCCTGGCTGTTGCTCCACCAGATCCATTTGTTTCGTTTCGTTTCCCCTGTTCGTTCGGGTGGTGGTGGCAGTCTCGGGCTTCAGGGTTCATATCGGGTGCTCCTTTCCTCTGGTAAGGAGGCTCTGCTGTTGGAGTAGTTGGTTGGCCCCCTTGTTCGTGAGATCTGCTGCGTTTCTGTGAAGATGTATGTTTCTCTTGTGTTCTCATGTGCGAGTTGGCTTAGAATCTTTAGATCGTCGTCGCATTTGCTTCGGAATCTGTAGATCGGGAGGCCACTGGTCGGGTGGGGGCGGCAAGTGGGGCAGGGAGGAAAAAAGGTCGCGGTTTGAGGCGGTGTTCTTTCCGGTGACTTTCTTTAGATCTGGTCGTATCGTGTGCCGTCGGATGTGTGATCTGATGGCGGACACCCGTTCCAAAAAAAGGAGAGTTTTATACTTTTATTCGATTTGATCTGTGTCGCTGTAGCGTACGTGTGAAGAACATCCTGATCTCAATTTGTATGCATCCGCGTGTAGATTTGTTGCCCTGTTTTGTTAATGTCACGTTCGTAGGTTGCCTCCATAAATTGAGAAAAACATTTGTTGAACAATTGAGAGGCGTGGCTTGCTCCTGATTTGGTGGAACCTGATGTGTAAAGAAGTTGTGATCCCTTTGCCTTGAACCAACGAACGGTCCTGGTTGGAGAAGGCACCAAACCTTTGGGCCACACGTTTGAACTTTTCGTAGTGCATCGAGATGGTGATGCTGACTATTGTGAACAATCGTTCTTGTTCCTGTCATAGATTAGAGACGCATTGCTCCTTTTCCTAGTACAAGTTGAGCGCATCTTTTACTGTTTGAGATGATGTGTGTTCTTTAAAAAATAAATGTATGGTGCTGTTAGAGATGAGGAGATCACAACATTTTTTATGCATCTTGGGTACATCTTACTGTTGTAGATGCACTTGTTTAAAGTTGTTGTTCGGGCCTGATCTAGTCAGTGTTGTTTCAGTATACCAGTGTCCTATTGAATGTTGTTAGGTCTATGTGTATTCTATACGTGTGCAATGTTGTATCTGTGAGTTTGAGGAACGGAAAAATCCAAAGCTAGCCTAGAGTTTCCATTGAATCTCTCCAAAAATAACTGCATTTAGCTACAATTGTATAACTATGCTCTTGTTAATATGTGTCCAAACTACAAATTAATATACCCTTGCATCTTGTGTTATAAGTATATTTGTATGGGACTGTAGTTTCTAGCTCTCTAAAAATACAAAATTTTGTTTCATAAGTTATATCCAGTGGCAGATCTTGTGAGTTTTGTTCAGGGATGATTTACTCTGTTGTGAAGCCTGTCTCGTAACTTTCTATTGTTGTGGTTAATGTTGCAGGACATTATTTTTAGTTGGTGATGGCGGACCAGGCTAACCAACCGACTGTCATTCAAAAGTTTGGTGGGCAGTTCCACCTTGGCTCCAGCTTCTCTGAAGGTGTACTGGCTCGTAACATCTGCCCTTCAGTCTCATCCTACGAAGGTGTTTTACCACAAAGAACTACATGACCCAGAGCCTTTGGGGTCCTTCAATGTCTGTCAGCGGTGGCATCAATGTCCCAATGGTGTCATCCTCTCCAATCTTTGCTAATGCACCGGCTGAGAAAGGTGTCAAGAACTTCGCTGTTGATTTCCTCATGGGAGGAGTGTCGGCTGCAGTTTGAAGACTGCTGCAGCTCCGATTGAGCGTGTGAAGCTGCTTATTCAGAACCAGGATGAAATGATCAAGGCTGGTAGGCTCTCAGAGCCATACAAGGGTATTGGTGACTGCTTTAGTCGCACAATCAAGGATGAGGTTTTGCCTCATTGTGGAGAGGAACACTGCTAATGTGATTCGCTACTTCCCAACTCAGGTAGCCCACCTTTCTTGAAATTTGTGATGCTTTTCAGCAGATGTTTCCATATATTTTATAGTCATATTATGATAGATAGTGTAAAAGTTGATATTAAACACTTGAATGATGAATGATATCCTAGAATAGCTAGCCTAAATACCTGAACAGTGCATCACATGCTGGCATCTCGATAGCTTGTGTAATGATGTTATGATGCTTAATACAGTTCCCTCGTAAACAATCGTATGGATATGCTTTCGCAATTGCAATTGCAACCCCAAATTTTTTGTTCTGAAATTAGTCTAGGATAGTTGGTTCTTATTTATATTTAAGAAATCGTGGTTCACATGTCTTTATGTTCTAGTATGCTTGTACCTATACCAGCATATTATTGTTACATTCTTTCCTATCAAAGTACTTTCCTGTTCTAATGGCTTTGTCTATCTCCTAGGCCTTGAACTTTGCATTCAAGGATTACTTCAAGAGGCTGTTCAACTTTAAGAAAGACAAAGATGGTTACTGGAAGTGGTTTGGTGGCAACCTTGCATCTGGTGGTGCTGCTGGTGCTTCCTCCCTGTTTTCGTGTATTCCCTTGACTATGCTAGAACAAGGCTGGCCAATGATGCAAAAGCAGCCAAGGGGAGGTGAAAGGCAATTCAATGGCCTTGTGGATGTTTATCGCAAGACTCTCAAGTCAGATGGTATTGCTGGGCTTTACCGTGGATTCAACATCTCTTGTGTTGGAATCATTGTCTACCGTGGTCTGTACTTCGGAATGTACGATTCTCTGAAGCCAGTTGTTCTCACTGGTAGTCTCCAGGTTTGTTCTTAGCTTTCTCTTACATTCAATTGTACTTTGGATCATGACTCTTTTGATCCCATCCTTAACCTATCCGTCTTCATGTGTTTGTAGGACAACTTCTTTGCGAGCTTCGCTCTTGGTTGGCTGATCACCAACGGTGCAGGTCTTGCATCTTACCCCATTGATACCGTCCGCAGAAGGATGATGATGACCTCTGGAGAGGCCGTCAAGTACAAGAGCTCTTTGGATGCTTTTTCCCAGATCCTGAAGAACGAGGGTGCCAAGTCCCTGTTCAAGGGTGCGGGTGCCAACATCCTCCGTGCCGTTGCTGGCGCTGGTGTGCTCTCTGGCTATGACCAGCTCCAGATCCTCTTCTTCGGAAAGAAGTACGGCTCCGGCGGTGCTTAAACGGAGAAAAATGATGACGAACAAGAGAAGTTTGTTCCCGACCCTGCCCTGTCAGGATCCGGTGAATTTTGTCTTTTAACATCGAAAATAATAATTCATGTAGAGGAGAATTCTCCCAACATTTATTTTGGTGGGGAACTGTCATAGGTGGGGCATCAATCTCCAAAACATTTAACCATCATAGTGTTGAGTTGAGTCTGCTTCCAGCCAGCTTTGTCTGTCGGGCAATTTTCCTTCCGTCCTTGGTGAAAAATCGAATGTTTATTGTTCGTCCTTCTATTCCAGTTTGCAATGTTTGAGTGATTTTGGTGATAGGGTGATAGCATGTGTTGCTTAGCCAGAAGAATTTCACATCTCTTTTTTTTGAAAGAAATCGCTAGGAGGATTGCCCTTTATATTAAATAGAAGGAGCGAGTGTGAAACCGTGCTGCAGCCAGAGTTAATTACAAGGAACTAAAAACTCTAAAGATTTAACCCCTGCTAGGAACTAGGCTCTTCCTTCCTTTTGATCTTAGCTAAAAGGTCTAGAGGCGTTGTTGCTTTATTATTGAAGATTCTCGTGTTTTGCACCTTTCAAAGTTCCCATGAGATTAAGATCATGATCGTCGTTCACGGTCTTCCTAAGGAACGACACCTTTGCCCGTTGATCCACCAATCTTGGATGTTCATGCAAGGGGGCCAGGCGGAGGGTTGAAGGCTTTCCAACCCCGACCAGTCCGCTATAAGCCTCCAAATGCATCCAGAGAAACGATATTGTGCGAGGAGGTGTAAGACTGTTTCTGGAGTGTATCTGCAGAGAGGACAAAAGCGTTGGTTTGGCCATCCCCTTGCCTCAAGTCTGTCTGAGGTCCAGAGTTTGTTTTGAATTGCTAACTAGGCGAAAAGTTTCCCATTTGGAGGGGCTTGGGATTGTCAGATTATCTGTTTGAAGTTGGTCGCTATGGAACCTAAAAAAAGTAAAGCGTAGACTGATCTTGAAGAGTAGGTTCCGTTCGGACTTAGTTCCCAAACAATCTCATCAGGATGCCTTGAGTTAGATGGATTTAGTTGATTTTGGTCCACATGATTACGATTTGTTCGATGTGAAGTGCTGAAAATCCTATCCTGAGGTCGATGTCTTGCACCCATCGCCTATTACAATGTCGAGAACACGATCGATATTTGCGAAAGGAAGAGGCATTGGAGATCTTTCAAATAACCGGGCGAAAACCGAAATTTAGCGTTTTCCATCCCAGAGAGACCCTCGTTGCTTGCCGCAAAAGATTACTGATTCGAGTCGTGATAAGGGATTTCCATCCGACCTAGGGTTTAGATGGGTTCTTCTATTCTTGCGAGCAGTAGCGATCGCAGTCTGATTGTTGAGGAGAAGTGCGGTAGACTAAGGGTGTCTAAACTGCCGAGATGTGTTGGGTGGCACACTCTTCCTCAGTTAGTTTTGCACTTGGCACCTGAGAAATTGTTATGTCCGGCTCAGAGGAATCGACGCCTTAATTATTTCACGTCCCATTTTTGTGATCCATTGGCTTCGTATTTTCGCTTATCTGAAACGTTCCCAACGTTTTTGTGCTTTCCTACTCGTTGGGGATTTCGGATTTGAGCTGTTCTCGTGAATTGCCTACGTTGCAGGCCGAATATCTTTGGCGGTATTGCCGTCTTTTAGAAAAACACGAAAGGAAATAGCGAACCAATCTAATGTAACCTCAAACTAACATATATAGTGATGACAATGACAAATTTCGATGGTAGAAACGATATTATACATATTTTGGCGACAACAACACAATTTTCCCTATTTTAACCATCCACGATGTAAATCGTCTGCGAGTGAAGGATCGTGGTGCGATTTTGATGAAAGAACTCGTGTGAGTTGAATGTGTTGGCAGGTATCGTAGAGGTCCATGTAATGTTAGAGGACCCATGCTACGGTGAGGACGTCCAGCTTAGTGCAAGGATCGTGGTGCAATTTTGATGAAAGAATTTGTGTGAGTTGAATGTACTGGCAGGTATTGTAGAGGTCCGTGTAATGTCAAAGGACAATGCTACGGTAGCATTCCATTCGTATGCTCACATCCACATCCACTTGTCCACCCTCAAAAGCATCAGATGCTTTTTCCACCCACGTGCTAGCCACTTTGCTTTTCTCCCATCTTGTGCTTCTACTATCTTCTTCAACAAAGCAAGAAACGGATCGAGCTCCCCCAACATGGCCATGGTTAGGCTGGAGCTCGCTTCATCCACCCTACTCCTCTCTCCTCCCTACATCTCTTCTTTGCCTGAAACCATGGTGATCGTCCGATCCACTCCTCCTACCACTTAACGTTACTCGCTTTCCCCCCTTGGCGTGACTTCGCTTCCATGCTCGGGCCTTCATCCTCGCCATGATCGTCTTTCCTCCCCGTGATAGTAGCTCACACACTCCAACCTCGTCCTCACCTCAACCTTCTCCTTCTCATGTTCCTCCTCTCTCCCTCCGGCTCCCTTCTCTCTATATATATGTACTACCTTCACAGTCAAATTGTGTCGCCGTCCATGGTGGTTTCGTCATTCTTGACCACCGACCACCCCTCGATCGTAGGCCCAATTCTCATATCTTCTTCTACATCCTCTTCTCCCACCTTAGATGACTCCGTCCCTTAGTCCTTGATGACACCACCAGTCCACCACATCATCATCATTCAAGAGTGGTCACTGGCGCCCTCCACTCCCACGGCGTCGGCGGTGGCATCAACCCCAGAGGCCATCAATGGCACTAGATCCGGAAGACCTGGTGTTGCGAGAGGTCATTCGAGTTGTTGCATGAGGTAATTTTAGAAGTTGTATCTATTTTGTTTTGATTGTTGCAACAACAAATTTTGAAATATTGCGGATATTTCCTGGATTGTTGCAACACTTTTTTAATTGTTGCATGGTGTTTGATTTTGTTGCAATATTTTCCTCAAATTTTGCCAAAGAGGTCTCTATTTGTTGCACCGATGAATCCATGCTTTTGTTGTATCGAGTTGGGGATTTGTTGGACCGATAATATATTTGTTGAGTCTGAGATAGAATGTTGTAGTGTTGTAACACATTAATTTTTTGTTGAATCGGATGTAGATTTATTGTAGGCTTACTAAATAATTGTTGCGTATCGCCAATTTTTGTTCGTCGGATCGAATGGTGAGATCAATACTTTTAAGTTATATCCGATGGTGGAGTGGAGCGTCTGATGGGATCGTCGATTCCTAGTCGCTCCCCACTTGTTGTATTATCCTTCTATTCACTGCGTGTAATATTGATTTCTTGAGAGAAAATCACGAACAGTACCAGCTGAAAAATCACGAACACTAGCATCTTTCCTTGTCATGTGATGCAATGAACACTATCAGTATTGTGACTAGCCGTTAACTGCTGAAATTATTGGATGTGTGTGTGTTTCTTGGAGGTAAGGAATTTCTTACTTGATTTTGTACTTACCTTGAGATGCTTCCTTGTAATGCAGTTAATGTATTCTAGAAGGCAAGAAAGTTAAGTATTATTGCTGTCTATTTGGCCAGATCACATAATTGAAGAATGGCCCCGGTATTGCGATTTTTATTCACCATTGGCAAAATTTTACCTTCTAGTATCACTGCACCATGGATCATGTATAGTTTCGTTCCTCCTTTAAAAATTACAGCAGACTGTCTCATGACTCAACTGATAGGAAAGAGTCTCATTACTTGTACTTTTTGTGCTTGTCACGAGAAGACGAAGAAGTCAAAACATTTTGACATGAGAAAAACTTGCTGTTCTAATGCGCCGGATATGAGCTAGAACCCCAATTTGTTGACTGCTGCGTTCAAGGAAAGGAAGATTTGTTCTATGCCACTCGCTATTTTGAACATTTAGATTATGCCATTGCTTTTTTTTTTCTTATTTTGTTCCATGCCACTAAACTCGGAGATTTCCCAAATCGGAGATTGACTAGGTGGAAAAGACTTCTTTGCCCTTCCGAATATGCTGAATTTCCAATCAGATGCCATCCCAATTATTTCCCACTTTTCTATTTTAGTTGGATACCATCATACCGCTGCTCAAGGAGACAAGGACGCCGACGGGATCCCATGTCGGCTAGTTGCTAGGATACATCGGGGTGTGTGCATAGGGTGCTTCGACGCTGACGTGGATACCAATGGCGAGCTCGGGTCGCACCATCATCAACGTCGTGCTTAGGTCGCGCCACCGCTGTAGAGGGCAGGCTCCAGCTGCGTCACTGTTAGGATTAACCAAGGAGAAAACTCATTTCATCTGTCTCTCTTGGAACACACGCACTCAAGATGAACAGAAGAATTATGGCCAATGCAGCAACTGCTTTTCGTTCATTTTTTCTTCACTCCAAACAGCAGTTAAATACATGAGCTAACCAACAGACTAACAACCACGTTCGGATCCGAACTTCAAGAGCGCACACCGTGCAACTCCACACACATGCTAACAAACTTGACCAATTCTCACGCCGTCCTCGTGCCCACTAACTAATTAACCCCCAAACTACATGCGCTAATTAAAGAACCAATAACAAATCATTAAGATTAATTCTAACATTACTGCTTAATCTTGATACTCACTACTTCACAAACCGAAGTCTGGTCTCCTAACGTTTCTCAAAGGAGTTCTGCCTTCTTTTCTTGACCATACCATGACACAACTTGCCAACGTCTTTTACTTCTACCTTGGCTTGATTGTCTTTCACCGGTGACACAACCTGACTGACGGAAACTCACACAAGTGCTTACACACATAAAATTTGGACACACCTATAAGAGCTCACGTGCACACACATGCATCATGCGATGACTCACGTACATGCATGACCATAACACTAATATATGCACATATGCAACGAATTTTTTTTTCAAACAATCCATTTTTTTTATTAATTACAACATTATACTGCGATAATATTTTTCTGAAATATACTCACATCAGCCAGAACCGTTGGTATTGCCGGACCCGATAACTCAACGATTGAGCAATTGGGACACTTAATAAACAACGGTTGGTCTAGTGTGCGGCTCGCTCATCTAGTAGCATGCATTGTGCGGTTGACGACAAATGTCTCGATCGCTCAGCCGATTGAGCTACTAGATCCGATCGCCCAGCGGTTGGCGATAGGAGTATATTTCGTAAAAATATTATCGTAGGTATAATGTTGTAATTAATGATAAAATGGATTATTGTGAAAAAATTACGTATGTAACACACCTCGTCCACAAACAAATGAATGATACATGCAACACTCCTACATGCACTAATACTGTACAGACTCAACTTGCTCGACGATTGCTTGATACGTCATTGCGCCACCGAGCACCGAGCATGCCGATAGAATGCGGCTTCGCTTGACCCGCTAAACTCGGCGTCTCAAAGTCACCGGTCTGCCGCTCCTCGACACACCCGCTCGTCGCTTGCATGCGTGCCTCGCGTGTGCTCTCGGAAGAACTTGCGTAGCAATTTAGCTACGCCGAAGCAATGACGTAACGAGACCGGTTTGGCTACACCACGAGGGTGGCGTGGCGAAGAGTCATATTTAAAAATAAAGTTCACGATAGGTTAAATTTAAAATATTAATAATAAAAATTAAATAATAATAAAAATTTTCATACATACATATGTATAAATGGTTACCACTGATCTGTAAAATTTAGCGAAGAAATATGTGAGTGCATCAGATCCTCAAATTTGCGAATGAAAATTTTGACTTGCTGGTTCTGCCAATTCATGTATATCTACTAAACAAAATTATGCCACGCTTCAGCCAAACGATGTAGCGATATCCAACGACCAACGGCTTAAGAGGAAGGAACGCCCGCCACACGCTCCGCGAGCTCGGCGCCGCCCGAGCAAATGGCGACTCTCTCCGCCCCTTGCTCCGTTCCCACCATCGGCACCTCCTCATCCGCTCCTCGCCGCGCCGCTGTCCAGCCGCCGCCGCCGCCGCAGCAGCAGCTTTCCCGCGTGGGTTTTCTCCCCTCAAATCCCTCTCCTCCCGCAGGCTCCCACACACCGCTGTCCGTTCCTCCTCCACCGCCTCACCCTCGGCACTGGAAGTGGCCGAGGCCACAAAACGCGGCCCGGACCGAAGCCGCCGAGAAGGAGGAGGCACGGGTCGTGCTCCCCACAAACGAGTCCTCCGACCGCCTGCTGCGCATCCGCCACACCGTAATACTATTATACTACTACCACCCTCCATTTCTCCGTCCGTTTACAGTGTTCGAACTGTCATACTTTGGTTAATTTGGTCTCATCGTACAGTTAACCATTCATTTCGCGCTCAATTCCTCAATTTGATAGTGTTCACTGTTCAGGTGTCGTAGTGTTGGTTAATTTCGGTCGCATACTTGTTGCTGTAGGGTGCCCATGTGATGGCCATGGCTGTCCAAAAGCTGTTTCCCAACTCCAAAGTGACCATAGGCCCTGGATAGACAATGGCTTCTACTACGACTTTGACATGGAGCCCCTAACGGATAACGACCTCAAGAAGATCAAGAAGGAGATGGTGAGCCTGCATTACTGCATCTGAGCATGAGTCGATTGAACTAGGGTGTTGGGTGAGGGTTTGACTTGTTTACCACGGTATGTTGGTAGGACCGGATCATCCGACGGAACCTCCCATTGGTGAGGAGGAGGTGTCCAGGAAGAGGCTCAAAGAGGATTGAAGCACTTAACGAGCCTTACAAATTGGAGATTTTGGACAGCATTAAGGAAGAACCTATCACAATTTACCACATTGGTTAGTGCTACTATTTGATTGGAGCATTACTTGTCTGATGCCTTTTAGTTGTTGGTTGGCGGATTCTACGTTCATGAGGGCGAATTTGGTGTGTCGTGTAGGGGAGGAGTGGTGGGATCTCTGTGCCGGCCCCCATGTCGAGTCTACTGGACAAATTAATAGAAGAGCTGTTGAGCTTGAGTCTGTTGCTGGTGCTTACTGGAGAGGTGATGAGAAAAACCAAATGCTACAAAGAATATATGGGACTGCATGGGAAACTGAAGATCAATTGAAGGCTTACATCCACTTCAAGGAGGAGGCCAAGCGCCGCGATCATCGACGACTAGGTCAGGACCTTGATCTATTCTCCATACAGGTATGATCTTACTTCTGCAAGTTTGCAACCGCCAGTTGATGCTTCTCGTATTTACTATAACCGCCAATTCCAACACAACATTGTCCATATTCGAGTGGTTTAACTTTACTACTGTATGGCATATCTCCTCTGTTCAGAAATGTCGACGTTTTAGAATTTGAGTGGTCAAACTTCCTTAAGTTGGACCACTAATATACCTAAAACTATTTAGATTGATCATATGAAAATTGTACCATTAGATTTGTTATGCGAAATACCTTTGTAATATAATATTTTATATTTTAAACTTAACACATTCTGTGAAAATTGATGGTCAAAGTTACTTATTGGAGACCGTATCTTGTCCAAAGCATCATACATTCTTGGACAGAGGGAGTAGCTTATATGCTATGCATAGGTGATCTTCTTTTTATTAGTAGTGACTGTAGCCTATGAATTTTTAACAGGAAGATGCCGGTGGGGGTTTAGTATTCTGGCATCCAAAAGGTGCTATTATCAGACACATTTTAGAAAACTCATGGAAAAAAATTCACTTGCAACATGGTTACGATCTATTGTACACTCCCCATGTTGCAAAGGCTGATCTATGGAAGATTAGTGGGCATATAGATTTCTACAAAGAGAACATGTACGATCAAATGGACATTGAAGATGAGATGTATCAACTTCGGCCCATGAATTGTCCTTACCACATCTTGGTATACAAGCGAAAGCTACATTCGTACAGGGATTTTCCTATCAGAGTGGCGGAGCTTGGAACTGTCTACAGATATGAGCTATCTGGCAGTCTGCACGGGCTATTCCGTGTAAGAGGGTTTACACAGGTGTTTCCTTCCTTCTGATTTCCTTTCACATTCTTTCTGATGGCATCATAATGGTTTCGTGTTTGCTGTGATCAGTGGATAAATATTGTACATTGTGAAAGGTGCCATTCATTTATTGTCCCCCTCCCCCAAAATAATAATAATAATAATGCCATTAGACAGCAACCAAGAGTCCATAGGGAGACCTTTTCTTCCGTCTTAGAAAAGAAAAGGCAGAGGTCCTAACACCCAGTTCTGTATGTTGGTTTTCAAATTCTAGATATGATACCCCAAAGTTATGGCTACTAATATGATATTTACTAACAAGTATCGCACATGATGGCTGTTACTAGTTTTAGTGTGTACAATTACATTATTAGGTTGATAACTCTTCTTGGTATTGTTTTAAAATAGGTTTATTTATGCAGGATGATGCCCACATATTTTGTTTGGAGGACCAGATAAAAATGAAATTAGAGGCGTTCTTGATCTTACTGAACAAATACTGGGACAGTTTGGCTTTCGTTATTATGAGGTAAACCTTTCAACCAGGCCTGAGAAATCTGTTGGCAGTGACGACATATGGGAAAAGGCAACAATTGCTCTGAAAGATGCGTTAGATGATAAAGGTTGGGAGTACAAGGTTGATGAAGGTGGAGGTGCCTTTTATGGTCCAAAAATTGATTTAAAAATTGAGGATGCTCTTGGAAGGAAATGGCAATGTTCCACTGTGCAGGTGAAAATTACTTTTTTCCTAGGAAAATAAGTACTTGAATTCTTTGAAGAAAAAATGCCATATGCTGACATTCTATTTTCATATGTTATAGGTTGATTTCAATTTGCCTGAACGGTTTGACATTACTTATGTCGATTCAAATACTGAGAAAAAACGACCTATCATGATTCATAGAGCTGTCCTAGGGTCTTTGGAGCGCTTTTTTGGCGTCCTCATCGAACACTATGCTGGTGATTTTCCACTTTGGCTTGCGCCAACCCAAGCCCGTATTCTACCTGTGACAGACAATGAGGTTTGCTTCGTTTACTTGGCATTACTATTTTGTAGATTGTGCAAAACATAGAGTAAAGTAGGCATTATCTATCTGAACAACCCAATGGAAGCCATCAGCGTACTTTTGCATTTGATCCTTCTCGGTTGATTTTCTCGGTTGATTTTATTGATGAGCATAGATTAAATTTAATTAGAAAGAATTCTAGTAAAATTTCTTAGAAAGAATTCTAGTAAAACTTCTTTTCTTATGTTACTTCCCTTTATATGTGGGAGATATTCACAGGTCACAGACATATCAGATGTTTGCCTTTCTTAGCATTAATTATGGAGCATGACATCTTCGTTTCATATTTTCAGTTGCAATACTGTAACGAGGTGGCCTCTGATCTGAAGTCAAGAGGTATTCGTGCCGAGGTGTGCCATGGCGAGCGTCTACCAAAGCTAATAAGGAATGCTGAAACACAGAAAGTGCCGCTCATGGCAGTTGTTGGTCCTAAAGAAGTTCAAGCCAAGACCCTTACTATCAGGTCCAGGCATAGCGGTGAGATTGGTACTATGCCTGTGGATGAGTTCATCGGCAGAGTTCAACTTGCTGTTGTGAACAAATCTTCATTATAGATACTTCAATCTGCTAAACTGTAGTTCATTAGATCTTCTGAACATACACGATATACTACCTGTGATCCAAAAGAAAATTGGCAGCTGAGGTCTGCAAGAGCAGATCCAACAATTTTGTGCATAATTGCCATCGCCACATTCTTCTTTTGTACATAGTATCTGAAAAGGGGGCTTAGTTAACAGTTTTACACTACCTGGTACTGATCACTGTTATCAGCACAAATGCTTGCCCTGCCCCGATATAATTCCATGCCGGTGATGCCATTTTATTGCAACTTTTCAGCTGGACCTGTTTCTAGTTCCTTGCATAGGTACATTGATATAATCATACAAATGCTGTGATTGCAGTGTGCAAATCATTGGCATGTCAAGAATTTTCAGGTGGCGAAAAATCTTGATTAATAGTTGGGCCCGACCAGGCCGGTTAATGGGCTAAAAGCAGGATGGATAGATAGGCTGTCAATACTTTCACTCCAAAGCTACTTCGAAGAGGAAAAACTTCCACCGCGTCCTTTCCGATACTTACGGTACCTATGTCCTCCAGACGAGAGAAGGAGAATCGCTTTTCAGCTTCTCTCGCGTCATTAGTACAGTAGCGTCAAGCAACTAGTGTTTTTATCGGGATCACATCGAGGCTGGTCAAGGACATTTTAATGTCTTGAGTGATCTGGAACAACCTTTTACGGAAGGAAGTCGTCAATGCGATTCATAATCTACCTCGGGACAAGGCCGGGGCGAGATGGTTTTAGTGGGGCTTTCTATAAGGAAACTTGGGACATCATTAGGTTTGGACATCATGGCGGTTTCACAAATTTCTTCAATCTCAACAGTTTGCATTTCGCAAAAATCAATTCGGCGGACATAGTCTTGCTTCCAAAAAGAACAACCCATTGATGTTTACGAGTTCATACCAATTAGTTTGATTCATAGTATGGTCAAACTAATTTCTAAAGTCTTTCCTTAAGGCTTGCAAGGCATATGGATCGGTGATCTCTATGAGCCAAAGCGCTTTCATTAGGGCCTTGTGACATACAAGACAACTTCCTCTATGTGCGAGAATATGGCTCGCACTACCATCGATCTAGGACCCCACTCTCATGATCAAGTTGGATATCTCTAAGGCATTCGACTCGGTCTCGTGGCCCTACTTGTTTCACACTCTTCAATACCTTGGCCGGACCAAGATGGCGAGAATGGATGTCGATCTTTGTTAGGCCTTTGCAAATTCTTCAATCATCTTGAATGAGATTAGGGGCCACGACTATGGCACCAATGTGGCTTAAGGCAAGGGATTATTGTCACATTTTCTTTTCATCATCTGTCGGCGTGCTTGACATTTGTTAAATCTGGCAACAACGGAGGGTGGCTCTCTCCGCTTCGATGGAAGGGCGGTCAAAGCAAGGCTTTCGATGTATGCAAATGATGCGATGATCTTTCTGGCGTCGATCAAGGAAGACGTGGATACCTTAAAAGAGCTTTTGAGCATCTTCGGTGATGTAACGGGTTAAGGGTTAATCTTAACAAAAGTCACGATAATCCCAATCCTTTGCCAAGATCGTAATCTAGACATCATCCTTGAGAATTCCAGCCGATCGGAGAAATTTACCTTGCACTTACTTAGGCCTCTGTTATCTCTGTGCGGAGTTGAGAAAGTGCATTTCGGTCTCTTTTAAATAAAATTGGAGCAGACTAGCGGGTTACAAAAAGAACTTGTTTTCGAATTTGGCGAGCTCACGGTGCTCAAGGCGGTCCTCACCTCTATCCCCATTTACCACATGACACTGGCGAGACCTTGGCTTGGGCGGAAGCAGATTGATAAAAGCGAGGCTTGGTTTTGGGCGGAAATGATCTGCACTCGGGAGGGTAATTGTTGGGTTAATTGGAACACGGTGTGTCGCCCAAAAAAAATGGGGCGGCCTTGGTGTTCTACATCCGCCCTTCTTTGGGTGAGCACTTCGTCTCCGATTGGCTTTGGTATCATTGGAAAGAACACGGAAAGCAATGTAATGGGATGAGACTCTCAGCAGATGAAAAGGACCACTCTTTAGTGTGTCAACAAAAATCTTGCTTGGAAATAGGGACAAGGCAAGTTTACGGAAGGATATTTGGTTGGGGCGTGCTCCCACTAAGGAGAGGCCTCTAACTTTTTTCAATGCGGCCGGGGAAGAAGCGAGCGGTGAGAGAGGTACTTCATGGAAATTCTTGGATCGCAGACTTGAGGCGAAAGATCACGGCGTTCCATATCCGGAATTTATTCGTTTGTTTGCCAAAGTGGCACAGTCACACTCTCTTGGAAACAGGATGATATCACACGAAATGGACGCTTTAGGTACATATATGGCCAAATCTGCGTATCAAGCTCGATTACGGGGTTCCATTGAGAAGCCTTACGCTAATCTGTTTTGGGCAGCTTGGCACATAAAAATGTAAAATTTTGTTTGGCTAGTTGTTCAAACGGATACCAGCGGCGGATATTCTAACATCTAGGCACATGCAAAATGATTTTTAGTGTCCACTCTGCACAAACACCTGAAATGACAAGACATTTGCTCCTTCATTGCGTTTTCCGAAAGCGGGTTTGGAATGACATAGCATCTTGGACCCGACAAAGCGGTATACTCTAGTCCCAAGAGGCGTAGTTGAATCGATTCTACTTGGTGGTAGAAAAGATCGCGACAAAGCGGCAATGAGTAGGAAGGGCCAAAGTTCTTTAATAATATTGACAATGTGGCAAATTTGGAAAGAAAGAAATAACAGAATTTTTCAGCATCAGATGAATGAGGTTAATGGGTTGGTTGCAATAATCAAAGAAGAAGTCCGGGCTTGGATTCTGAGTGAGGCAAGTAAGTTGGGAGCTTACGTATCGGCCGGAATGCAACAACTGCAGGACTAGCGCCTCATCTAATGGGAGCTGCGTGGTGGGTCGGTTTAGAGCTTGAGAGCAAGTTCCGTGCACCGGAAGATGGAGAAAAGTTAAAAGTGGAGGAGCTTTTGGGACCGCAAGAGGCGGAAGGTGGTCAAGAGGTTTCGCTTGTGCTTAGGTAGCTTAGCTTTTTTATCCTTTTGCGGGTTCATTTCCTTGGACCTGGTTTTTGTAATTGAACTTTTGCATCTTTTATTCCTTCTTTAATGCAGTGTTGGCAGTTCTCCAGCCACGCCTTTAAAAAAAAATTAGATGCAACAGTTGCCTGCTGGACAGACAAATTGTAATGGTTCGGGAGGCCTCTTGCTGCTGAAAAGTGAGGACTTGTTCAATGCTCAGCCGTAGTACTGCAATGAGTTGGCATCAGGGGCCCCAATTGGTCGAGCATCATACCCCGCATGGAACGGTCTATTGTGCAGATCTCTGATTGGTGCGTGATGGACGGGCCCAATATAACTGGACAAGTCGACAACACCTGAGACAAAAATCGGCAAGGTGGACACTGGGATAGGCATGTTCCCAGCCGGATCTCTACTTACCCCCATCAGTAAGATCCAGCACGGTAAAGTAAACCAGACCAGATCATCAATTCTGTAGTGAATGGGAATTTCTACCACCACCTTGCAGTATCACCAATGCTCAATGATTACTAGTTCATTGAGACAGATAGGATAGTAAATCATTTCATTAGCGTTAAACTGGACCCATATCGTTGTGCATGCAAGGAACTTTGCAACCAGCAATGGTAGCGGGCTAGCAGCATCGCCTTAACTAACGCTACAGTTGTACTGGTGCTCCCAGAGGTTGCAGCGGCAGTCGTGACCATCACGTTGTCTCCACTCCCCCTGCCCTGGTATCCTCTCATTCTCATCTCCTCCCCCGCAGAGAGAAATTAAAACCTCCTTATCCTCTCTGCCCCGCTGCCATTGTTGGATCCAACCATCTCCCTTCTCTCCCTCTCTCTGCTCCGCGTGTGCGCCTCCCCTCTTTGGAGCTTTGCGCTGCGTTCCTTTCTCCCTGTCCAAATCGGTTTCGACGTTTCTCGCGTATTCTCTGCTTTTGGTGCCCGGCCTCTTGGTACTCGATCAACTCCTTTGTTAGTCAAGGCTGTACTTATCTATTCTTCATTTCTGGCTCCTCTCCCTCCCTCCTCGCTTTTTGCCACGCTCCCTCTTTTTGTCTCCGCGCGGTTCGGTCGTTCTGCCCCGTTCAGCCGTTCTTGGTTCTTGATTGACGCCATTGTGTGTGAGCTGTGTGCACGGCGGTGGTGCTGCGGTGACGATGTCGTCGGCGGTGGAAGCCGTCTCCTGCTCCAAGGACATCGCCGCCGGGCGGGAGGAGGCGAAGGAGCGGGTGGTGGTGGTGGCCAAGAACGCAGCCGTGGAGCACGGCGACGGCGGGGTCCGTGCCGACGCCGTGAACGGCAAGTGCAGCGAGGCGCCGCATTGCCGTAAGCACGACGGGGAAGAAAACGACGTGGACGAGGAGAAGGTCCCGAGGCCATCGACCTTGGCCCGAGGGTCAGCATCAAGGACCAGCTCGAGAAGGACAAGGTACGCATACACGCCATTGCCTGAATTCTTCCTGCTACTTCTGCAACTGCATGTTGATGTTGCTGTTGTTTCATTTTTAGACAATAGAAGAAAACTCTGTATCAAAAATGTACACGTCTATTTTATTAAGTAAAGTATCATAATGATCAACGATGGTTAAAGAAAAGTGGTTTGAAACCTTACAACCAGAAGACAAAAGAAAATGAAACTTAATTATTACAAATCTTGTGACTAAACCGTCACCCATAAAGATTTAAGATTTACTTCGCCACAAACTTCAATTTGGCGCTTCCAACTATCGTTGCCTCCTTCGGAGACACTTAGTAGTATATATTGATCAATGATGCATTTCTTCATTCTTGTTTGCGTTTCATGCGTTTGCAGGACGACGAGAGCCTGAGGAGGTGGAAGGAGCAGCTTCTCGGCAGCGTGGATTTGAACTCCGTGGGAGGTAAACTCGCGGCACGAAAACGTTTTAGCCAAATCGTTGCTTGCGTTTAGTTGGCTTGTCCTTGCGATCTTGTTTAATGGCACCAGTAGGGCACCGGCACATGCAACAGTTTGGCATGTGAGCACCGCCTTGTCAAGAGGGTCCTGTGAACTGTCTGTAACTTTCCGTGCTTAATCCGTTTCATGGCTATCTATCCATGACTATGCATCGGCCGTGCATCAGGTTCGTATTGTGTTGTAGATTTGTAGTACCATAGAAAACAGAAGCAGAGCAAAGTAAAAGGTGGTGGACTCTGTGCATAGGCAGGTAGGCAGGGCGGCCGGCCTGTCTTTTCATGCTAATCATTTCAGAGAAAAAAAAGTCTAGAACCACATTTTTCCTGAATGTACTGGTTTGGATGTTCCTGTACTTTGCCGTGGATGGTTATATTATTGTCTTTTGCAATGAATCAATGATGGTGATGAATCCAGGTTCCATGAACTATAGCTGGATACTGATGTCTTCATTTTGTAGGGCATAATTCAAGGAAACCTTGCTTTTAAGTTTATAGTTTTAGACTAGTGGTAAACAAATCTTCATGCATGTGCTTGTTCAACCAAATCCTCCTTCCTGGTTTTAGGAAGATCATTCGGCATCTGCCTGTCTTTCATTAGAACTAAGAATTCAAAACAATCCATTCTTTGGCATACACATCCTGAACTTTTGGCCATTTGTATATACGCAAGAATATTCAAAAGTTGATCTAGGTCGATTTGACTCCGTCACGCTCAATCGCTTCAGAGACACTAGAGCCGGATGTCAAGATCATGAGCCTGTCCATCCTGTCGCCCGGCCGGCCTGACATCTTCCTACCGCTGCCGGTGGAACCCAACGCCAAGGGGGTGTGGTTCACCCTGAAAGAAGGTTCCCTGTACAAGCTCAAGTTCACCTTCTCCGTCAGCAACAACATCGTCTCCGGCCTCCGCTACACCAACGCCGTCTGGAAGACCGGCATCAAAGGTGAAATGGAACGACCAATTCTGCACGTGACATCCTAGTCAGTGTATCCCACACGCATAGGAATCACTATCTGCTCGTTGCGCCGTGCAGTGGACAGCACCAAGGAGATGCTCGGCACGTTCAGCCCCCAGCTGGAGCCGTACACGTACGTGACGCCCGAGGAGACCACCCCGTCCGGCATGTTTGCTCGGGGATCCTACTCTGCCAGGACCAAGGTAAACGGATGGCACAAGCTTACTCATTTCAGATAGTAATATGGTACAGGTACATCAGAGTTCAGAAATGTGACAGAGGAATGTGTTTTTGTTTTGACAGTTCCTCGACGACGACCGGAAATGCTACCTGGAGATCAACTACACCTTCGACATACGCCGAGTGGCCGTCGAGCTGAGTTGAGCCCTTTCCTGGGCCGAAATGTGGCCACCAAGTGGAAGCGAGGCGTCAGCAGTGAGACCGCTGCTTCGGTTACTGTTCCTGTCGGAGCAGAGTGGAGTAGTGGACTTTGCTTCGTTTGCATTTTACCTTTTCTTTTTGTTTGGTTACCACTAAGGTTCTCATCACGTGTGCGTGTGTATATTGTTGCTTTGCTCGGTTGTTTGTTGTGTTAACACCGTCATAGACACTTGTCAGGTCAGTCAATCTGAGTGTGTGTGTGTTTGGGCTTTTGTCGTCAGGGTCTTGTTTTTGAACTGCCTCTTGAGTTCAGAGCAATGCAGCTGCATTTCATGTAATGCATTCGGATCAAATATCTGCCGCTTTCTTTTTTCATTGTTGGAATTGCTCTTCTGACCTTGTTTTGCATGCGAATGGAATTTTTTTAGTTTCACCCGTTTGCGTTCTTACAGGAAGGCTAATTTCACAGGTCAGAAGTTTGAGACTCCCGTTCTCCCGGATAATTTAGGGTACAAGTAGCTGGAGAGTAACTGGTCCCCATGTCCCCAGTAGATGCATGTGGTCGAGGCAGCAAAACGGCCACATCTTTATAGAGAAGCCGTAAAAATTTTACTTGGGTGCAAGCAGCATATGCTAGACATAGAACTTCTTAGCTTAGGACTCCATTGTGAGTTCACCTAAAATGTTTCAGTTCACTCCGATTGTTACACTTGTTTCAATTGTGTTGTTTCAGTAATCGCTTCTGTTTTATCACTTTCCAGCTTGTAAAAAAAAGAATTACTGCTTATGCTATAGTATACTGTCCTAATATCACTGTAACATTACGTTGGAGCAAATCACAAAATCTCAGCATCACCTTGAAACGATCCGTGTGTTTTTAGATCAGAGCAAGTCGAGTAATTCGTGTTGCACCCGAGTACTAGTGTGCTGTAGCCTGCAGCAGTGGAACCTGAGCACTGGAGGTAGGGCCGGAAAAAAACCTTGAGGCTCGTGAGTTAGTCCGGCTCGGGCTCGTGATATTCTGTAATAGTCTGTTTTCGGACGGTAAATAGTAGTTAACATTTGTCGTCTGAAATTTCAACCTTATTTCAAATTAGCGAGTATTTAAAAAAATCTTGAACCTCAGTCTCGATTCGAATTTAAACCTCAATTCAATTTCAGAATTCAAATCTCAATTCAAATTCTCTTCTCAAATCTCCCCTTCAAATCCTAGTGGGCTCAGCCCCTATTCCCCTTGGGCTTAGCCCACTTCTCTTCTCGCTTAGCGCCCGGCCAGCCAGCCAGCTTCCTTCCCATCTCCTCCATGCAGGCCTTCCCTACCCTCTTCCTCCCTTGGCAGAGCGATCAAAGGCTCAGAGCCGCCCGTCTTGCCCTTCCTGCAGCTCCCACTTTGCCATCGTCTCTGCCTGACCTTAGCCCACATAAGTCGTATTCGTCGTCCTTGCTAACGCCAGCCCTCTCCGCTTCTGCCCATCACCAACGTCGTCTGTAGCCTTGGCCGTTCTGCCTTGTCCGTTGCTGGCCGCTCCCACTGACCTTGGCAGCGCAAATAAATCGCCTTGGGTCTGAGCACTAACCCCTCTTGCCACGGCTCGCCTCGCCGGTCATCTCTAGGCTAGAGCCGCCTCGAAACACCACGGAGCTCCTGTGCGTCGAGCTCAACGACTCTCGCCCTCGCCTCTCGCTATAAAGAGGCCTCGCGCCTCCTTTCCCCTCACCACCTTGTTCTCCCCTTCGAACAAAGTCAAAGCGTCGCTCCCATTTTTGGCATGTGCCTCCACCACGCGTTCGGGCACTCGGTGAGTCTACGCCTGGCGACCCCATCATGAGGTGCCCCACGACGAGAAGCTCTTCCCGCCTCGCTCTCCTTCCCTTGTGGTGGACCTCCTTGCTGCATCCCTTCTCCTTCGCCCATGGTGCGCGCCCGCCGCCTCAACCTCCCCTTTGGCTCTGCGCCTCCTCGTGGCCGTGTGTAGCCCGTCTGTGTATTGCCCTCGCCGTGCCGCTGCGTGCTCGTGGCTCCCCGTTGCCTTTGCCTCGCCACCTGCGCGCGCCCTCTAGGGCCATGCCTGCGCCACTCATAGGGTCCCCAACCTCATGGGGTCCCATTAAAATCATTCGTGAGCCATGCTCGCCTCCTCCTGTTGGCCGGCCGACAATAAGCTGGCGCTCGTGCCCCTAGTTCCCCTATGCTCTAAGGCTCTCTACTCCTCTTTCTCTCAATAGCCAAGGGACCCCACACGTCCAGTGGCTCTAAGTCCCTCTCCTCTCTCTTTGACAAGCCGGGCAGACACGAGTAGCTCCTCCGGTGTACCCATGGACCCATCGCACGGGCTTGGTTCATGGGGCATGGCGTGGACCGGCGCCTTCTGTGATGGGCCCCTCAAGTCAGAGAGACATGTTCTCTCTCCTTTCTCTTTTTCTCAATTTAATTCAGAAGTGAACTTCGGAAGCTCCATTCTCCCTCATTCTAGCTCCAAAATTATGAAATTTGTTTATAAAAATTTGTAAATTCAAGACCTTACTAATGGCACTGGTCTTGTTTAATTTGAAGTTCATTTAATATTCTTGTGTACTTATCTGTTCTCTTTTGCTTGTTGTTTCTTTTTTAGAATGCGTTAAATCAGAGTAGAGTTCAAAAGCATGAGAGATCTCCAAATTGATCAAACTCAAGATTATCAAGACTCTCTTACCTTTAATCCAGGCAAGTTAATGTTTTGATCACATTGAGCCTACATTTTATGCAAATTATATTCCTTTAAATTACCAAAATTGCATGCTTTAATTCTTTAAGCAAATATATGTTAAATCTTAAGGTAGTTAAATACTCATTTGATGATTATTTAATTATTATGCCATCCTTTGACAATTGAATCCATTATTCCATGTCACCCTAGTAACTATGTGGTAATCACTAGCTATAGGTTGTACTTAAGCGACATACTAGTCTTACTTAAGTACTGGGTATTAAATGTCCTAATCATCTCTTTTAAACATAAAAGTTGTTTTGGGCAGTCGTTGTGGGTAAATGGTGAGATGGTTGAGTTAATATATTTTGCTCCTCAAAACCCTAATAACTTGATGTTCTTCTTGCAGGCGGATGGTATAATGATGGGTGCTAATGCATGAAGGAATGTTGGTTTGTGGATGGTATGTGGAATGAACCGCGGATAACCTTAAGAACTTAATCTTGTAATGACCTCCCATTGTAAAACATGTGCAACCACAAGTATGCAAAGTGCAACTTGGCTTAGTAAATTTATTGAACCACGGAAATCATCTCACTGGTGGCTGAGTAAGGTAGTGCAAGTAGTGGATATGATCCGGCTTGAATGGGACACTAAGGAAGGGTGAAGTTGGACAGCTCGCTTATCGTGGTGGTAAACATCCCGTACAACTTATGGGACCCATTGCAAGTGGGGGGTAGCTCACTGGTGAGATGTGAGAGGCGGGATGATTTGAAAATGGCTGTGATGGTCGTTCAACCACATGACTAAGGAATCGTGTGGGGCTCGAGTTGATTGTCTCTTGTGGAGTGCGATGTACAACCTCTGCGAGTCTACACTATTTAAACAGTCGTGCCTCTCGGTCAAAGACGGACATGGGAACTTACTAGAGTTAGTTCTATTTATAAAACCTTTGTGGATGGTATGAAAATCGGGTCGGGGCTCATCTAGCAGGAGATTGGATTTTCACGGGTTTTCGAACTTAGTGGTGTTAACAAATGGAGGTAGCTCCAATCAAAATAAACATAAGGTGGAGGTAACCTCTGCTGTTATAAATATTGCACAATTACTCTCTTTAATAAAATGCAATTTGGTTAAAATGCTAAGTGATACGAATTTGTAATTATGATAATTGAAAACATTGCTTTAGCAAATAAAAGAACTTGAGTCATCCTTGTTAAGCTTTGCATGTATTACTACTGTATCTTGTGTGTTGGCTCACGAGCACAGAAGTTGTGCTCATCCTCGCTCTTTCCCCCAAAAAACCCTTTGAAGCAGGAAATCTTGGAGATTATGCATACTACGAGGATCCAGAAGTTGGAATCCCAGGATATGATGAGGAGTAGTTTAGTTTTTTTAGTCTAGATCTCGCCTCAGTCCAGCTGACTCAGTCGGTGCTTGCGTGCTTCCTATATTATCTGAGTTTTCGGTAATATCGAGCGCCTACCAGGTTTCAGATCGCTTGCTTGTGGAGAGATGAGCTCTACCCTTTTGCTTCTGCAACCGCTTTCGCTACTTTTATAATGTAAACATTTGGCATGTTCGACCTTATTGTAAAACTTGACCCGAAGTGGTCTATGTTACTCTGATGTTTTGTAATATATTGAATAGTTTAGTTCACGCCATGTATGAAATGATTCAGTAATGTATCTGTGAGTGCTATCTATTGATCGAGAGAATAGCATAGTGTTTTCACAGAGGATTTAGATTTGAAATCGGGTCCAACATGTTCTCAAGCGGCAGAGCCTCTTCTCTAGCTTGCAAATTTTTGAGCCGAGCCTAAGCCTCTCATGGCTTTGTTTGTGGGCTCATGGGCTGCACTACCTCTGCCCCAAATCTCATTCCAGTCACACAGTGACACACCACCACCTGACCTTTGCCCCCACACATTCCATATCGAGTCCAGTCCTACCACATCGCGCTCGCCCTCAGTGCCTCCCTTGTCCTCTGCTTGCTTGCCCTTAGCCTTCCCGTCCTCCTTCCGCCTGTCCTTCTTCCACCCCACGACGTCCCCATCAAAACCGGTGAGCTCTCTCAAACGCATACGTCACACATCATGTTCCACCCACGTCATAAGCAAAACCCTCGGTCAATGGCCTAATCCACAGGGAGCAACTGTCGTGCGTCTTCATCCCCAATCGGCCGAGAATCGACCATCGTCATTTGCCATTTTGCTAAAGTGAGCTTCTCTCTAACTCCCTACAAGAGCATACTCACACCCCTCTCTCCTCCCCAAACCTCGGTTTGAAGCCTCCTCTCCAGACCCCTATCGCGAGAAAGCTAGCCACGCCACCTCGGGTCACCCATTGCGACCCTCTTCCATCCACCAGTCATCACCAACTACTCTGGTGAGCTCCTATCACCTATAGATACTTGTGCACAACATCTTTTCTCCCTCTCCCCCTCAGGTGCCATCGCCCTTTTCTCCCTCGCCTCCGCTCGCCATGCACCACCAGACCCGTCCGAGGCGGCTGCCGCGACACCACCACCTCTAGCCTCCTCTCCTGCTGAACCCATTTCAGGTCGTGACCCTCTCGGCGGCCCATCCGCCGTGGCAGTGGCGTGCCCGTCGTGCTCTACCTTCCCCTCTCACTGTGTTCTCTCTCTCTCTCTCTCTCTCTCTCTCTAAATGACAAGGACCCGCTCAATTAAGTTGATTTAGAGGTTTTATAGTGCCTACTTTTAGAGCCGAACCGAGCCAAGCTTATGGTTCATTGTCTTCATGAGCCAAGCCAAGCCAGGCAATGTTTCGGTAGAGCTTGAGCGAGCCTAGCTCAGGCATATGCTAGATTTTTTAAATTTGACCCCATCGCCACCTTAATCATAAAAATAGCCTCCTGGCGTCAAAATTATAAGCGGCCCCTCTTGTGAAGCAGGCAGAGGCGGCGCGTAGCACTTCCATTTGAGGCGTGGGAAAGTGACTCTGCAATGGCGAAGCTGTGGCGCTGACGCGGAGGTGTGGTGCTCGAGCGATTTCGCGCCACGAGGCCTTTCGCTCCCGGGCGGCGGCGAAAGGCTGCGGGAGGCAAATGTGCATTAATGAATCCACTAAAGCTAGCAAGTGGCTAAAGCAAATTAAAGCTAGCTAGCATGCATGCACCTTGCGCATTTGATCACCGTGTAGAAAAAGTGTCGGACGGTAATCAAAGCAACATTCCACGCTCCGTTGGTGCGGAGCATGCCGGACCCCACCTTCCGCGCCACGCCCGCGGTTTCGCGCCCGTCCGCCATTCGGCGCTGTGCATAGCTTTTTCCGTGCCCCGGTGGCGAAGTGTTCTGCTGTCGACCTTCCGTTCTTCGTACGCGCGGGGCGGTTTATAATTTTGATGGTAAAAAGCTATTTTTACAATTAGGATGACAGATACATGGGCCAAATTAAAAATTCGCCATGCTAGGCTTGTTTCCAGTCCTAACTGGAGGTGGCGTGGGCTGGGCGCACCGGCGGTCGGCTTGGCTTGGGGAAGCAATTTCGGGCCGCCGGTCGACTGGAGCCACCCGCGGTTCCGTCCGCGCGGGTCGCTGCCTGACCTGTGGCGCGCGCGTCCGATTTAGCCGTGAACTCCGCGCAACTTCCTAATGCGACTGCTGACGCCTACGCGAGAGCGACATGGCCGCGCGCGCCCGCCGGCTCACGCTCCATCTCCGCGACTTTGCGCGCGCGGTGTAGCATTCGCGGTACCACCGGTCGGTTGTGCTGAGACGTGGTGATGTCGGCGTGGGAAACGGACGATTTTGTGGCCTGTTCGGTTGCGCGCCTCCTCGGCTCGGCGCATGGGTCGGGAGGCCAGATTAACGGTGTGGTTGGTCGGTTCGCCCTTGGTCCAGTTTGTTCCGAATTCTGACAAGTCGGCCAACTGGCTGGGATAAATGCCTAAGCACCGGCCTGGCCTAGTAAACCTCACGCTTGGTGCTGGGCCGTCAAGGACCAGAAAAGTGCACGCACGCGCATAGATAGGCCCAGTGATCTTCTAAAAAGTCCACATTTGAGCGGCCCGAGGTAAGAAAAGATGTGGCTTCACGTGAGCAGAGTAAAATCGTCGCGCCAGAAAAGTCGCGAGTGTTAGGAAACCTTGACCTAAGGTTTTTTTTGCAAATACCTAAACTGTCCTAAGTAGGTTTAGGCTATAAATATGAGTCAATATTATAAAGAGAGATGATGATGGATAAAATAAGATTTACCCTTTCCCTCTCACATAGAGGTGACCAAATGGGTCGTCTTGGGCGAGAACCTGGGGCCATTGTCTTGGCCAAGGCATGGTGCGACGACCAAGCGTGTCGTGTTAGGGTCGGTACCTCGGCCAATGACTTGGCTCGAATAGTCACAACCGCGGACACCATGCCGTCGAGTGGCCCGACACGACATGGCACGCGTTAGCTCAATTATGGCCGTTGGGCTCGGTTAGAGCCGCGTACTGGCACTACGTCATGGTGGCCTGCTTTAGGTATGCAGTTAGCCCGTTTAGGCATAGGAAACGATTGAAAATTTGATTTGATTTTTTGTTTTCTAGCCGTTTGATAGGTTTAAAAATATGAATTAAAAAATCCCTTTTTTTTCTATAAATAGCCACCGTACCCCCTCATTCAGCACTCATCCATTCCTCAATCTCTTCTCCTAATTCTATTGCACAAATTTAGGTTCATTTTGTGATAATTAGGCAAAATTCAAAAAATTTGTGCCAAATATTCAAAAAAATTGAAATCCAGCTACAAGTCAAGAAAAGAAGTACAATTAGTGATAGCCAGATGGGCCATATCGGTAGGGTTGCGAGGCATGTAACTGATGGCACACTGCCAAACAGTATGGCCCGTACGAAACACGTGTCGTCGCGTGAAGAACAATAACCCTAACCGCGGTGGTAGGCCCGACATAGCACAAATAGTTTGGGCCATGCCGTGCGACTCGACCCATCTGGCGATGTGTGGGGCGTGTGAAGCGGCGAGCCGGCGAGGCGCCGCAGACGCACGACGTGACGCAATGCTGACGACAAGGAAGGAGGGAGAAGAGGAAGAGGAAGAGGTAGGGAAGGCGAAACCTAGTGGCGTGCGGGAGGGAGAGAAAGCGGCCCGGGGCCGGGAGGGAGGAGAGCGAGCGGCGTGATGGGCTCAGGGCACAGGCGTGGTAGCGGTGATGAGGAGGGGAAGGGGAGGATAGGATAGGATGAGCCGGGAGGAGGAGGTGGGTGTGGTGCCGGACCAAGTGGGTCGCGCGGCACGACGGGCCATGCCCGACAAACCTGACAGAGAGAAATATCCATTCTGAATTAAATTGGTGGGTGGGTCGTGCCGATCTGACCACGACCCATTTAGCCCATAGCATTCGAAATTTTCAAAATTCCAACCGCTTTTTTCTGGTTTGAAGCTTTAAAAATAGCAAAAAAATTCAAAAATCCCAAATTGTTTTGTATAAAGAGGCACCATCGCCCATCATTCAAGACCCATCCTTCCCTTAATCTTTCTTTCAAATTCTGTTGTGCAAATTTAAATTCGTTGTGAGATAATATGCCAAAATTTAAAAAAATTTTGCAAAATTTTGGGAAATTCAAATTTCAGCAACAAGTCATCAAAAGAGGTACAATACTTTTTTTCATATTTTTATTGTTATTATTTGTTATACTAAGATGAAAATAATAATAGTTTTAACCGATTTTGCGGTTTTCAATATGGAAAATTATGACATCTTCGCTCTCATTTGAGTATGGAATTCCACCGAAGAAGGTTGCATCCGTGGAGGAGGCATGACCGCCTCAAACCAACCAGGAAGGGCAAGGCGGATTCAAATCATCGAGCTCTCTAAAGACATCTTAAATGCGGCAACCACCGAGAGCAAAGAGGTCGATCTACATACATCCGGTCTAGGAGAATTTCGACAGGATAACCAAGCGGATGCACAAAAATGAGGTACCATATCTTGTTTGCAAAATTTGTCATCAAGAATTGTCTGCAAAAATCTGCAGGAGGGACATGACACTTGCAAAGACATGTTACAAGATATAAGGCCAAGCAAGGATTGGCGATGAGGCGGCAGTAGCTCTGATGCTGAGACCAGATGGTGCAGTGCGTGGTCGAGACTATGATCCCGAGGTGGCAGTCAATCTCTTTGTCATTAAATTGCTTGAGGATCTACCGTTGGGCTTTAGGGAGTCTAATGCTTTCCAAACTTACATTAAAACTGCGCATAATCCTAGATTCTCTATCGTTTCTAGACAGACAACAACTAGGGATCTAGTAAAATACTACAATGAACACCGTGATAAATTAAAGGACAAATTTGCTTTCGCGTGCACATTTTCGATGGCCCCGACCTTGGACATATGGTGTGGCCTTTAGGAAGGATTATCTTAGTGCAGTTTGCTCATTACGTTAATGATGACCGAGTAATGGAGAAAAGAATTACATGTTTCAAATTAGTTGATGTAGCACACACGACTGAGAATATTGCGGACTATATTATCAAAGTCGTGGAAGAAATATTCTCAATTACTCTAGACAATGACGCTGCGAACTCTAAGGCAATGAATATTCTTACTCCAGTCTTCAGTACATACGCCGTGGAAGAAATATTCTCAATTACTCTACACAATGACGCTGCGAACTCTAAGGCAATGAATATTCTTACTCCAGTCTTCAGTACATACGCCGATTCCTTCTTGCTACATCAGCGATGCGCTTGTCATATTATCAACCTTATAGTCAAATCCGGTTTGAAGAGATTGGATGTGTATCTTTAATCTTTTCACGATGTAAATATCTTTCTTGAATAATTCTAATGTAAGAATAACAACATATAAGAGCTTCTACAGGGCGATGGGTGTATCTCCAAGAAAGTTTGGTTTGGACATACCGGAAAGATGGAACTCTACTTACTTGATGCTTAAGAGACTTTTGCCATATAAGAGCATTTTTTCTGTTTTCATTCAAACGCAATATCCGAAAGCGCGGTATTGTACTATTGTCTTAGCAACATTGGTTAGTTCTTGAAGATACTACGATTTTAGAAAAAAATTATGAGGCTATTATTGCTTTGTCCGTTGTCTACTATCCAACATCTCCTATTATTGTGCATAGTATTTTATAGATTGCTACTCAATTGAAAATGTATGAAAATGACTTAGTATTACGGCGATGCTATTGTTGCTATGAAAACTAAATACCTTAAATATTAGAGATAAATCCTTTTCCTATATGTATTTGCATTTATTTTAGATCATAGAGGTAAAATTGAAGCATTTGTTAACGTTCTTGTTCTTCTTAGTGATGCTATAGGGCTAGACTATTCTAATTATTTTGCGAAGTTCATTCTCGATTATCTGAGGTTTACGAAAGGTATGAAAATAAGTTGAGGAGCCCCACCTCAAGTAGCAATACAAATATGTGGGGTAAGATCTTGGTGGCTCTCCTCTAGGTCCGAGTTTTCTTCTTCTACAACGCCTACTCAACCAAGAACAACCCCAAGGAGTGGGGAACTATCCACCTATCTGAGGCAATTAGTGCGGTGGATTTCAACTCGAAGGCGAAAATTTACAATGGTGGCATGCCCATAAGATAATATATCACGTGCTATCCATACTTGCACGTGATTTATTCTTGTTCATGTCTCGGCAGTTTCCTTGAGCCCTTTCGCTTTTCGGAAGAGTATTGGAGGAGAGAATAACACGTCTCACGAGTGACATGGTGGAGATACTTCTAACCGTGAAGGATCGAAACAAGCCGATTCGCGAACACAACACTTTATGGGAAATCTGAGTTGTCGAGGTGTTCAAAAACCATACCTCGACAATGACACTTAAAACAAAGATGTATGTAGACCTATAAGTTGTATACTTTTTCCTTTGCCAAGGTTTTCTCATGTTGAGTTTTTACTTGGCAAAGGTTTTAACGAGACATCCATTTCATTATTAATAAAGCTCTTTATTACATTTTCAATATGCTTGTCTCATTTTTACAACTTTCATATCTATTTGAATTCTACATATTTTTTGGGTTTTGAATTTTCGATTTTCCTTTTGTTTCCCTTTTCGATTTTTTTTATTTTCACCCTAAGTGGTAGAAGCGGCCGACAAATGCAACCAAGCCTTGAGGTGTGCAGGCCCCTACCAAGCACGTGGGCTAACATGTACGACGATTCTTCCATTGCGAAATGGCCGTGCCGTCGTGCTTTCGTCAGCCCATTTGTACGTTTGGGTACAATATTGCATTTTTCGTATATTTTTTTGTTCTTATTTGTTATATTAAGATGAAATAAATAATAGTTGATTTTCGATTTGCAATTTTGAGATGAAAAATTATGATAGTTTTGCTATTGATGATTATAGAATTTCATAGGAGGATCTCGCGTCATTTGATAATCTCGAGGCCTTAAGCCAACCGCAAGAGCAAGCAAGCGTATGCGCAAGCACGAGCAAAGAGATAAAGGTGGAGTACAACCGGATGCACAAGGAGTTCGGTAAAATTTGATGTTTGTAAAATTTGTAAACATGAATTGTTTGCAAAGTTTTCAGTGGAACAGACACTTGCTTAGGCATCTTTAAGATGTAAAGCAATCGAGGATTGGACATGAGGCGGAACACATGCGGTGCCACTGACGGTACAATCACGTAGTTGGGACTATAGTCTGAGGTAGTTCATCAATCTCTTTGTTGTTTAATTGTTTGAGGATTTACCTTTAAACTTTGGAGAGTCTAAATATTTGAAAAAAATCATTAGGGCTGCACATAATCCTATATTTTCTCAGTTTCTAGACAAACAACAACTAGGGATCTAGTTAAATACTATAATGAACGTCGTAATAAATTAAAAGAACTATTTAGTATCTATATATTTTCAAATGGCTTTGACCTCGGACATATAGAGTAGTTGGGCTAGGAGTATTATCTTAGTGTAGTTGCTCATTATGTTAATGACAAGCTGAAATGGGAAAAAAATTATAGGGTTCAAACTAATTGATGTAGCACACACGGGTGATAATATTACGCCTTTGTATTATCAAAGTCGTGGAAGACTTTGGACGATACAAATAATTTTTTCGATAACATTAGATAATGTCATTTGCAAACTCTAGGGCAATGGATATTCTCACTCCATTATTTAGTACATACACTAAATCCTTCTTGCTACATCACGATGCGACTATCATATTATTAATCTTATAGTTAAATGCGGTTTGAAGAGGTTGGAGCCATCCATTAAAGCTTTTTGCGTGCGATATCTTTCTTAAATAATTCTAACCA